>CAUJNA010001048.1:112500-115100 GCA_963377175.1 Effrenium voratum
TTTAGAAGCACACTTACCGGCCAACCATTTATTCGGGTCTGGTCTGTTGGTTTTTGATTCCCAGAGAAATGAACAGGACATCCGAAGGGATTGTTGCTGAAATTGCAGGGGGTCCATCTTTTATTTGCGATGACACACGACAACTCTGGCATTGTGTTTGGGGGTCCAGCCCGCTAGGCGGGTCAGGCTCCACCTCGTGTCTCTGTCTCTGTCTTTGTGTTTCTGTCTCTCTCTCACACAGATTTTGTCCATCCACAGCTTCCCTAGTGTTCCAGGAATTGGTTTCGGTTCAAGTCGAGGAGTTTGAGCCATCCGCAAAGTAGAATGTGGATGAGTGTTCTCCTAGATGTCTTTCCAGGTTTCCGGTTGGTTGGGGGACACCGCACCCATTTCTCCCGACAAGCCCGGAGGCTTGTCGGTGGGCCTTTTCGGCAGCATGACGGGTCTGGGCTTCATGGCCGTGGTGCACAGCGTGGTGCCCATGGAGCGGCTGGCCGGTCGTGTATTTTTTGTTTCTTTGTCGGAGGTTTCCAGCGGTTCCACCAAGAGTCGCGGGGGGGGAGGGGGGGAGGGAAAAAGGTAAAGGGCATTTTGTTTCAGGTGTTGAAATTGTCGTCAAAGTTGCATGAAGAACCATTTAAATCAAGCTTCCTTTTGGTGAGTAGGGTGCCCATCACTAGCTATTCTAACATGGTCCAATGATGTTTAGGTGGGGCGCCGTTGCAAAGGTCACCCTCACCAAGAAATCAAGAGGAAACCAGCCGGCCAGGGATCGCCAGTCGGTTCCACGTGGGTGTCCATTTTTCCCCAGATAGCTGAAAGCTATAGGGGTTCTAACTTCTAATAAAGAGGGGAAAGTGATTTGCGAGATTGAGGGCCGGGTGCTAGGGGGCATGCAGTTTGAGGTGCTGGTGGATGCTGCTTTGCGAGCTTGACGGCCGGGTGCTAGGGGGCATGCAGTTGAGGTGCTGGTGGATGCTGCTTTGCGAGATTGAGGGCCGGGTGCTAGGGGGCATGCAGTTTGAGGTGCTGGTGGATGCTGCTTTGCGAGCTTGACGGCCGGGTGCTAGGGGGCATGCAGTTTGAGGTGCTGGTGGATGCTGCTTTGCGAGCTTGACGGCCGGGTGCTAGGGGGCATGCAGTTTGAGGTGCTGGTGGATGCTGCTTTGCGAGATTGAGGGCCGGGTGCTAGGGGGCATGCAGTTTGAGGTGCTGGTGGATGCTGCTTTGCGAGCTTGACGGCCGGGTGCTAGGGGGCATGCAGTTTGAGGTGCTGGTGGATGCTGCTTTGCGAGCTTGACGGCCGGGTGCTGGGGGGCATGCAGTTTGAGGTGCTGGTGGATGCTGCTTTGCGAGCTTGACGGCCGGGTGCTCGGGGGCATGCAGTTTTTTGAGGTGCTGGTGGATGCTGCTTTGCGAGCTTGACGGCCGGGTGCTAGGGGGCATGCAGTTTGGGGTGCTGGTGGGTGCTGCTTTGCGAGCTTGACGGCCGGGTGCTAGGGGGCATGGGGGGCATGCAGTTTGGGGTGCTGGTGGATGCTGCTTTGCGAGCTTGACGGCCGGGTGCTAGGGGGCATGCAGTTTGGGGTGCTGGTGGGTGCTGCTTTGCGAGCTTGACGGCCGGGTGCTAGGGGGCATGCAGTTTGGGGTGCTGGTAGGTGCTGCTTTGCGAGCTTGACGGCCGGGTGCTAGGGGGCATGCAGTTTGAGGTGCTGGTGGATGCTTCTTTGCGAGATTGAGGGCGGGGTGCTATGCAGTTGGGGGTGCTGGTGGGTGCTGCTTTGCGGGTGCTACGGGGCATGCAGTTTGGGGTGCTGGTAGATGCTGCTTTGCGAGCTTGACGGCCGGGTGGGGGGCATGCAGTTTCGGGTGCTGGTGGATGCTGTTTTGCGAGCTTGACGGCTGGGTGCTGGGGGCATGCAGTTTGGGCTGCTGGTGGATGCTGTTTTGCGAGCTGGCCGGGTGCTAGGGGGCATGCAGTTTGGGGTGCTGGTGGATGCTGTTGTGCCAGCTTGACGGCCGGTTCTAGGGGGCATGCAGTTTGGGGTGCTGGTGGATGCTGCTTTGCGAGCTTGACGGCCGGGCTAAGGGGCATGCAGTTTGAGGCGCGGGTGGATGCCGGGTGCTAGGGGGCATGTTTGGGGTGCTGGTGGATGCTGTTCGCGTGTAACGGTTCGTGGCTGGTGTATCGTCATGATGTTCCCACGTTATGGTGTGTGGGTGTAGTGGCGCCGTGATGCTGTCAACATCAGGATGATGCAGAATTTCATCAAGCTGTCGCAAGATGGTTCGTGGCTGTGGTATCATCATGATGCTGCCTTTACCATCAGGAGGATGCTGTTCGCATCACCATGATGCTGTCCGCATCACCATGATGCTGTCCGCATCATCATGATGCTGTCGAACTCATCAGGACGTTGTTTTTGCTTTTTTCTGCCGGATTGCTCTCAAAATCATCATTATGCTGCTGATCTCATTAGGACGTTGTCTGCGCGTTTGTTTCGTGGCTGTGGTGTCATCATGGTCTACATCATCATGATAATGCTGCGTCATGGTTCGTATCCGTGGTGTGCTATCTGGGGTCTATGCTGGTGTTATTT
>CAUJNA010001049.1:0-2500 GCA_963377175.1 Effrenium voratum
CAAACCATAACGTCTGTATTTATGTTGAGGAATCGAATCACTCCATTCTGAACGGTGGTGCGAGGAGCGGAATTGGATTTCGCAACCGTCGGCATGGAACCCAAAGGTGGCTTCAACCGCGAGGGGTGAAATAAGTTCTTGTATTGTCACATGACTTTGATTGAGAGGCACGTCTAGGCTCTCCGCTCTCAGAATCTGCCAAAAGTTCATATAACTGGTGGATTGACTTCGGAAACCCGAATTCCCAACCAAAAAAAAACCTTTAAAAAAAAAAAAAGGTTTAAAAAACGCCAAGGAACCAGTCGGCCCTTTTGGCACCCCACGCCAACGGCAGCCCTTGACAGACCCTCCCAGCTCGCATGGATGTCGCCTCCCCGGAGGTGCGCGCCAAGTCCTTGGCGAGCTCCTGGCGATCCAAAGCTCAGCTAAGAGTTCGGATCCTGGATCGCCAGTGACGTTTTCTTTCTTTTTTCATGCGCTCAAAACCCCAAACACCAATCGCAACAGTGGCTGAAAAAAAAGCGATTGCAACTTGGCTATCTAGGTGGGAAACTGAAAAATCTAAGTCTCGCAGTCGTTGTTGGTATTTACGTGGAGGAATCTATTTGGGTGTGTCACTCTTCCTGCAGGCGCAACCCAAAGCGAAAACTGAAAAGCGCCATTTTGCACGTCCGATTCCTGTAAAAAAAAGACATCCCCACGTTCGATTCAAGCACGCAGTTGCAATGACCTTTGCGTCAAGACACCTGCACATTTCTATATAGAGGAGGGCTCACGGTAGGCTTAACCAGAGAATCTGCGCTGTAGGACGGGATTTCTGGGTCCAGTTTAAGACATCCGGGGAAAAATGAACCAAAATCGGTGTGTGTCTTTACATGGGACCCAAAAAAAAAGTAGGTGTCCCTTATTGTCCCTTTAAAGCAACCCCCAAAAGGGCAATTACCCCACTGCCCACTGGTGGGTCCCTTTTACTGGAAAAATATTCCAACCAGGACCGATTCCTGCCATAAAACTGCCAACCGAATGTTCCCCAAACCCCAGCCCACCACAAGCCACAAGCCAGCCCAAGTCTCAAAACCTGACCTTTCGAATGCCCAATGCAGAAAAAAGGTCTGCTCAGGTGTCCCTTGACCCAGAAGTACAAGGGTCAAACCTTTTTGGAGCCACTAGACATGGACCAAATCCCACCTGGCCCAACCTGGATCGCCAGTCGCGATCGACTTTTTTTGTTCCCATGCACTCAAACCCCACAAACGGATCGCAACAGCGACTGAAGAAAAAAAAACGAAAGCGGCCACTCGGCTATCTAGGAACTGCCTGGATAGCCAAGTTGCTGCTTTTTTCAGTCGCTGTTGCTGGTTCTTGGGGGGTAAAGTGGATGGAAAAAAGACAGCGATCGCAACTAGCCATCCAGGCTCATTGGGCACGGACAAGAATGGAGTCCCATCATCTTCCAGATTCCCAGCCCACAGCCAGGGAACTGTCAAAATGTTGGGACTGGGGCCCTTGGAGCTCTCCTCAGGGTCGCTGGGGGTCTTGTCCAGCTTCTGCAGCATGTCAGCCAAGCGCTGCCGCCGCACCTCCTGGAGGAGTCATTCGCTCGGCGGGATTTTTCTTGCCCTGTTTTTGGGGGGCAGCACCGCGCTTCGTCTTTTTGTTCTCCTTTTTTCCTCTGGGGCTAACTTTGTCTTTTCTTCGGTGCTTCTCCACGGGTTTTGTTTGGGGGGGGGGACAGGGAGGGTGAGCAAAAGGGACACGCCAAAAAATGCCACGCGCCCCCAAGACACCGGGAGCTGTAAGGCTCCGATTCGATTGATGTTTGCGCCTTCGAAATGGGGAAAGCTCTTGAGGGCCCTGGAGGAAATGGCCGGGGTTCTCCGTTGAAGGGCGCAAAAAATCGTGCAGTGGAGGAGTCATGACGTTTAGGGAGAAGAGGAAAAAAGAAACAAAACGCCAAAGGGAAACCAATTCACAAGGGTATGAGCTGATTTATCGGAATCCTTGGGTAAACATCACTTGGGTGATTCTTGTTTGGTCCACCAACCCTGTGGGAAACGTATTCCCATGAAAACTGCGGAAGGAGTTGAAACCATAGAAAAACCCAAAGGCCATAGGGTTTCATCTCAAAGCCTCCCGGGTTGGTTTGCGGGGCACCCATTTCAGAGCACATCGTTCACTGCTTAACCCCTCTGTTGCAAGCCACCCTTTCCAGCTCACCCCAAACGGGACCGAGAAAAGAATGCGATGTGGGTCTTCCCCTACCCGAAGCATTTGACCCAACCCACCAACCGAACTCCCGCCCAAACCGACGCCGAAGCCCAAAACCACTCCGGACCTTGCATTGCCAAACCGCACCGAAAACGACTCCGGACTTCGACGAATTCCTTGCTGGTGCGATAAGTGGGGAATGAGAAATGGAATGAACCAGGCTTTGGTCCCTTAAAGAAAACCGCAGTTGGATGTTCATTTCGAGGTCATTCCATTTCTCATTCCCTACTGG
>CAUJNA010001049.1:7500-80230 GCA_963377175.1 Effrenium voratum
CGGTGACTTGGACTGGTACGCCTTGGGCCACTGCGCCTTCGTGATCTCGTTGGTACTCTCCCAAAGCTTCTGCATCAGGTCCTGACCCAGCTCCAAGGTTTGCATGCTTGGACGGGGGTTGATGGGATTTTTGTTAAACAGGGATCCTTACATTATACACCTGAACATTGCCTTGTACATGGTGGTTTCCCTTTTAAAAGCCACACGAAAACGCATCGATCGTCAAAACTGATACTCCCAAAAGGGCGTTCACCGGGAACAACCCATTGCTCCCAGCGTGCGCGACGGCTTGACCCACACCCAAGGCTTTCCACCGGGCTCAATTGGCGAGATATACCACCCCTCGTCAAAATAGATACTAGCATGGCGCCACCGAAATTCCCGGTGAACCAATCCCCCAAAAGGCTACCCTCAAAAAAAAAGACGCAAATACAGCTTCACGCTTCACAAGCTTCCCATGGCCTTGAAATCTGCCGCCAAACTTACAAGGTTGCCAACTTTCACCCTGGTGTATTGAGTTTAAGTGGATACCACTGGCCACCATATGAGCAATGGTCGAAAGACCCATTTACATGGGGTTAACATGGATGGTCATCCAGCTGGTAGTCAGGATCCTGAATAGCCTTTGTGATGCTTCCGGTGAAGGGAACCGTGACCACAGTCCGTGTACAGGGTTTTGACGATATCTGGGTGTGTGCTAGGACACAGGACCCCCCCCCATGTGTTCATTTTATAATGTCCAAAAAACCACTTACCCATCTAGGATTTGCTGTTGCTCAGCAGCAGGCTGTTTTAAGGGGTTGTGGCAAGATTTTTTTGAGATCCGCTTATATATACAGTATATAAGTATGTACATATATATATATATAGGAATCGCAAAGGATGGCTCATGAAAAACCAAACCAGGGTACTGTAAACCACATAGCACACTTCCTTTCATCAACGGGAAGTAATGAGGATGACTCCACCCGGAGTGGTTGAACCCCACCGGCGCTTGAACCCGAAACCCGAAACCCGGGCCCCGAGGAAACTGGCACCAACACTTTGGCTTGGAAGTGGCCGTCCTTAAAAACCAGCGCCCGATCACCGACGGCAAAAGCTGCGTGTTTTTTTTTTTTTCTCCGCCTTTTGCCCTAGACACTCTCCAAAAAGGAGAACATGTCCCAACGGTGACAGCAAGATGCTGGCGAAAGGTACGGAGATCATTTTCGAATGCGAGAAAATGGAGGAGTGAGAGGACCAACGTGGAATAAACGAATTGTGTTAGCCACTTGCAAACTAAAACATGGAAGAAAGTAGAAGTGGAGGAATGTAACCCCTTACACATGCAGAGCCCCCCCCCCATTTGCGGGGTTCAGGACCCATATCCTCGGGAAAAAAAACTAAACGGAAAAAAACTGAACCAAATTTCAGCAATATCCAGAAAGAAACAGGTTCCGGACCCATGTCCTTTTAAACCTCCGAAGCAAATTTCGAAAAGAAAAAAATAGGCAGTTGCGCGAATGTCCCGTTTTTCGTCCGACAAGGCCTTGTTCAGCACCTTGTCGGACTGGTCGTTCTCGAAGATGGACTCCCACCCACCCCCGGCACCTCCGCATCGACAAATAAGGGACAGGGAAATGGGGGTGGCCACGTGGTCCGTAGAAGTGTTCCAGCTCCCCCGTAGTTTGAGGGTAGTTTGAGGGTAGTTTGAGGGTAGTTTGAGGGTGTAGGTGTCTCTCGAAGGGTACCCTGTCTTAAGGTTGGGTCTATTTAAATTGGTCCAACCGGAGTGGGAAAACGGGGGCCATCAGCGCCTTCCGGCTGGCGAAGGGCGGTGGGGAGGAGCCAAAAATCACTTGACGTGTGGTGGGTGCGTCAAAATGGTGTCCCAATTTTTGACTTTCCTTTTTGGTCTTCCTTTACAACCTGTAAACCCCTAAGAAAAATGAGTGCCTTCAAAATGTAACACACTCAAACAGGCCACGCAAAACCCGGTGGCTCATACCCCGCCCCCCCCCCCCAAACGTGTTTGGCCTCCCGTGAACGGGGTGCGCCTAGACCAAACGGGCCCAAATAGGACCAAATGGAAAACATGAGAAAATGGGACCAACTGAGCTGTGGGAAATGAGATTAAGGACTAAAAGGGACCAAATGAGACAAGTGGACGAAATGAAACATGGCACATGAGACCAGGGTTCCGTTTTTTGACAACCCCACAGTGGACTTAAACCCGGGGCTGGTCGATTTCCCACCAAGGGAAGCCCGTGGATGTAAGTCGGCCCTGCGATAGTCCACAAAACGGAGCCCATGAGACGGGGATCCCATGGGACAGCGTCCCATCTACCCACACGCCCCGCGTGCGGGGCGGACTTCCTTTTCGGAGCTCCATGACCTGCGAGGCGTAACCTTACCCGAGGCTCCTTTCTGAAGCTTCAGGAGAACCCAAGACACACGCAGCAACTTGCAGCCTGAAAAAAAGAACAAAAACAAAGAACAAGCAACCAGATCCCTTGCAGGGGGAGCCAGAACCAAAACACAAAAACACGAGCCACCCAAAAATAGCAGAAACCTTGCAGGGGGTGCCACTCCCAAAAAAACAAAACATGAGCCACCCCTTAATAAAAAAAAAGAGGAAAAAAACTCGGGTGATATCCCCAAAAGCATGCGGTGCTCTTTTTAGTGCTCGCACCACCCCGCAGCCCTCCCAGAACCTCGTGGAACCCTGGTGCAACCCTCGTGGAACCTTACCTCAGGGCAGCCCCGGACCACCCCGGAGCCTATCTGGGCTGAGACCTCAAAGCTTTCAGCTGTTTGGGGAAGAAAAAGAAACTCGGCCCAACTCCGCCTCCGGCGCCGGTGATCTGGCCCCCAGTGTCCAGCGCGTCGGCGCGGCCCTCCCGGGGCCCCCCGTTCCAGGACCAGTAGACCCCGCTCTTCGCGCACGCGGGGTCGTGCAGCACCTGATGGTGAGCACCGGATATTTGGGCACCTGAAACTTATGGAATGTGAGGTGACTGATGGGATTTTACTTAGGGACCCAAGCTGGTGGACATCAGAATTCGGTGAAAATGCATGTCTAGCCACTGGAGTGAGGGACCAAAACTGGTGGACATCATTTGGGGATGCATGTCCACGGACCACTTTTGAGGTGGTGACCCAGTACAATTCATACCCATTTAGGTGGCTTTTTCTTGCCACGCGCACGGTGCACTGAGGGCGCGGCCCTTTGAGGGGGGGGGAAGACAAGTCCAGATACAGCGGACTCCAAGTCCAGATTTAGGTGGGGGTTCTCAAAATGGATGGTCGGTGTCCTTCTGGTTGACCCAAACAATTTCAAGCGAGTATGGCAGAACAAGCTTCCCCATTCACTCCCTAGGGTTCAACTTGCCCCCATGAAAAGACTGGCCTTGGGACCCAATTTGGACGATGACAAACATGAACGGTACACAATGATGGTGAAATATGAACCCCCTTTGTTATAATGGGGGTGTTGAACCCAGGGTACTGATATGATTCTAGGCATTATTTCCAAGGATCCAATTGTTTTTGAGGAAACCAGTGATTGAAAAGAACGATGGTTGAAAAACATGGGGAATCAACCCCTAGAATATTTAGGTGGGGGTGGGGATCCCCCGTTTCCGTTGCTTTATCAACAAGATCAAGAGAAACTCCCATATGAGAACAACATGCAACTGTATTTAGTTTGCTCAAACACGCAAACCAAACAGGCAAATAAAGTGCTTGACAATAAATGGACCGGGTCCTGTTCAAAATATGTGCATGTCTCAAGCTAGCGGTCCCCAAAAGATCGCTTCGGTGGTCCTTGTGTCTTTGGAAGAACAAGGGTAAAAAACGCCTACCCTCAAAAGAGACCAGCCAACTGGACTTCGGGACAAGAACATGGAGGTTTCGAAACCCCGAATTGGCCCATGTTCCCATGTTCAGCGCTCCAAGGGTCCAGTTTTCCGCATAAGCCTTCCAAAAAGATGGAAAGGATCCTACATGCACGGCTGTGTCCTTGATTGGGGGCCAAATGCAAACCCCAAAGCTGGGCCAAATGCATCCGCCGCCCAAAAAGTCAGTTGCTGGCTAGCAGAACGGGAACATGGATCAATCACCAAAAGACCCCGAAGTCAAAAGGTGAGTTCAGCCTGGCAATGGCAAAACTTGCCGGGTTTCCCTTTTTCGCTTCCCTTATGCTGAAACCGGGGTGCAAACCTTTAAAAAAAAAACGGGGAAACCCCTAGAAAGGCCGAAGGCGGCAGCGACTGCCGAAAGCCCCAAAAGACCTCGGCTCGACTTTTTCGATTTGGGGGCGACCTCCGGGATTCGTCTTCCAAAACGAATGTTGGACCATTCGAGGCTCGCAACCAAGCAAAAAAAGAAAACACAAAGCCCTCTGGACTCCCTCCGACCAAAAAATCGCGTTATGACGAAGCCGAATGGAACAAACGATCCAGAGAACTCGATACATCCTGGAGCCTCCATTGCTACCTTAATTTTTGCTACGAAATATTTTTGCTCGTGACACGTTCTTCTCAAAAAAACGCGCGTTTTAACAGAAAGTGCTCGAGACATCCGCGCAAATGCAATTTGCTACCTGCGATTCGTAGCATTTTTTGAATTTGCGCTTGTTTGCGCTTTTTTGCGCCGATTTGCGCTCGTTTTGCACTTTTTTTGCACGTTTTTGCGCCCGTTTTGGCGGCAACTTGACCATGGGGAAGGAAAACACACGGCCGAATGGGATTTCTGCCCGAATCGTCAAAAAGCGCTCGGAAGCGAATGAGAGGCCAACAGTGCTACGTCGAGTCAATTTTGGTATCGAACAAGGGGGGAGGCAGAAATTTATGCTACGATGACAGGTCATATGGCCATGGGTCGACAGCCCGCACCCCCAGTAAACATCCGATTCAATCCAACCACTAAAAAAGGTTCTGAAATGGGTGGTGAATTCACCTACCATTTCCAAAATGGGATCCACCACAACGGTTTTGACCACCACAGCCATGCCCCGCCCTTTGCAATCTCAGGCAATTTCACTTGCGGTGAATGCCCCAATCCCCCTGCCATCTTAAAAAGGGGAACCACGCAGCTCCAACTCATCTGGGGAAATGGGCGATGCTTTGTGGCTACCTGAAGGGAAACCAAACTGGAACGCTTGAACCCAAAAAAGACTGTTGGGCCCATAATCATTGTGGGGGCGTCCCCAAGTTTAGTGGCTAGGTCCTCCAGTAGAGAGTTTAGAATAAGTTGGTACCCGATCTTTTTTGCCGTTGTCTACTTTGGGGGGAACTCCATGGCCCCCAAAAAAACCGCCATTTTTGGGCTCGAGCACGGTTCCAGTGATGGCTGTGGCAAAAATCAGGCAGCATGACCCCTAGCCATGCTGGAAAATCACCGAAGACCAAAGTGTGGATTCCCATCATCAAACCGCCCGTGCAGTGCCAAAGTGGGTATGGCTCGTTAAGAAAGGAATTTGGAGCTTCCAAAATGGATTTCTCTTGGTGTCCAATAACCCCAAGACTGGTGCGGTTCGCCTCAAAAAGCAATGAGCACAAGTGTTGGATTCCCATAATCATCACATGTGCCCTAAAAAATAGACCCCGAACTGCTCATTTTTTTCCCTTCTGTTGCTCTTCTGAGTCCCTTCTGTTTCCCTTTAAAAAAGAATGTTTTTTTCAGTCACTGGTGCGATCGGTTTTTGGGGTAAGGTGGATGGCAAAAAGCGATCGCACCTGGCGCCCACTTCTCACATCGACCGAGCCCCGAGCCCCGAGCCATCCGCACCCGGATTTTTTTCGGCCTGGAAGAGCCGGCTGCCAGCCTCCTCCTCGCCCACATAGCCCCCGGTGATGTACTTCATGAAGACCGGGAAGTACCTTTCCGACGATCCGATTTCCTGGAATTTAGCATGGGAAATGGACAATGGAGAATATCACCCCGTCCCGAGAACATCTACGGCTTCTCCATTTACCCGTTTTGCCATGGCCCACCCCCTAAGAAGCTGGTTCTCTTCAACACTCTTACTGTAGATGGACGGAATCCATTTCGCACCACTTTGAAACCATGGGAAGCAACTATTTGTTGGTGTTTACAGGGGAATCATCATCCCAAGCTTTGTTGGGTGGTGCGAAATGGATTTCGTCCATCCACAGTATCACCCCCTCCACCCAAAATAATCTGGTGGTCTCTCCATTTACCCATGTTGCCATGGCCCACCCCACAAAAAACGGGTTCTCTCCAACTGAAAATCTGGTGGTTTTCCGTTTCCAACTTTGAATTCCGGGATATAGCACCCCTCCACGATTGTCCCATCTCCCAACGGCACATCCCAAGAAAACGGGGGAAGATTGCTGGCTTCTCACAAAAAGCGTTTGATTTTCCCGGAAGGTGTGAATGCCAATAAGGAAACCCCAGTTTTCAGTTTTCAGTTCTCACATCCGGGGCACCTGTGAGCTGTAAATAGGGAAACTTGGGCTGAAGAGAAACCAAAACGAAACCAACTTCCATGCCCGTCTGACCAAAAATGATGGCCACCGAAAAGTGGTCGCTGGATTCAATCCCCCCGAAAAAAGGGCCACCCAGATGAACCCGCCGGTTCTTTTGTGGGTTTGAAGGGGAAACCACCAGGAGAAACGCAAGCCATGTTGGGTCCTGGTCCCAGACGAGGGGCTCAGTTCCCCTGCTTCACTGGGAACGAAGATTCACGCGCTCGGCCCAAAAGAAGAAACTTGATCTGAGGAATCTGCTCGGCAAGACGGCAAGGTAAAGCTGGTCTCCCTCTCCCCCCCTCTGCCGCCGGGCCCCCAGCATTCTCTCCGCCCCGTTCCACCCCCCCCCCCCGGAACCCCCCCACCCAGCACGGGGCGCTTGCGGAACCAGGGCCGCTTCTCCCGGAAGAGCGGCGTCTCGGCAATGCAGCCTGGGGGTTTCCCCGTGACTTATGATATGTCACCAACCTGAAATAAGGGGGGGTTATTCCCTACATAAACTATATAAACCATATATGTTCCACATAAACCACAGTGAGGTTGTGTGAGGTCGCTATCAAAGAGTCGTTGGATTGGCAGGGAATGAGAGATGACCCGCAACAAGAACCGTGCCCGACTAGGTTAAGGGAGTCCCATTCCCAAACCCGGCAGGTCAGCCCCTGAGCACCAGCAAGAGAACATGCCGGTTTGATACTTGCTGGTCACCACGCCCTTTCTGATCAGGGAATCCAGCTCAGCCCGGATGCCTTCTCTGAGAAGCACAGGCTTGCCACGTGGAAAGTGTGCAACAATTGACCCTTTAGCTAGTAGGAGCACGCTCTTACGTTTGTGTTCACTCCAAGCACGAAAGTTAAGACATTCTGGGATACGCGGCTGAATCCCAAGGAAGGGCTCCAAGCGAAGCCTGCCCGCAGGAAAACTTCCAACATACACACCTGCTTACACCAAAGTGCGTGGGGGGAGGTCCAAGAAAAAGCCGCAACTCAAGCCGGTACAATAGTTCCCATCATTGCCTACACCCCCGAACCGTGGTGGACGTCCGGTCGCCTGTAACCAGATAACCCAGACATCTCATGCGTCAACAAAAACGCCGGCCGATGTATGTAGATACGTGTTTGTACCTGTGCGATAGCGACGACAAACGACGCGAGCCAGCCCTCCGACGTCATAGTCCAGTAACCCGGGTAGATGGAGCTGAAGGAAATACCGGTCGACCGGTGGAAGCGCTCATGGAGCATGTTGGTGGTCATCATGAGCGCCAGCTTCGTGTCCTCACGGGTGGGTGTGGACGATTTAGGGAAAGAACGCCCATTTTGGTTTGCGGGGGAAGGATGGCACAGTGGCTCACCCGCACTTTGGGCAGAGGAAACGGGCGCTTGTTTAACCACCCGCCGCGAGAGATCTTGGGTTGGTCGCGGGCGCAGCGCAAGGGTCGGGGGACCTCAATGCCAATAGTTGGCCTGCGGCCGGGCTTGACAAAAGAAGCTCACGCCCGGGAGCCCGCGTCGTTGCCTTCTTTTCGCCACTGCGAGCAATCAGCCTGCTGCGTCAACAGACGCTCCCCAACCGACGCGCGCGCTGCGACGCGCTCCAGCTGGACCCGGCACGAAAAGCGACTTGAGCAAGGGAATCATCCAGCTTCTGGGTGAACAACCCACGCGACCTTCTTCAAATCCACTCTTTGGAGTGCTTTTGGCTGGCCACAATGATTCCTGAAGCTGCTCTCCTTGCTGGTCAGTAGGGAATCCTCAGTGCTTTGGAATGAACCGCTTGGGAATCTTTGAAAGAGATTCCGTCAGATGCTTCGATTCCTCAACCCAAGCTTCTCAACAAAGGCTGACATGCTTCCAACCTGAGACCACCCCTTCCAAAGGAAACTATAGCGCCAATCTGCCAAGGCGAAGACTTCAGGAAGCCTCCTTGTGATCTGGCCTCGGAACTTAGTGTTTGACCGAGCACACCGGGCTCCGCATTTTTTTATTCACTCGCGGGGGCCTTGTACATTTTGGCGCCGTTGAAGTTGTAGCCGTCCATCATGGCGATGGGCTTCTTCGCGCCCAGCTCCAGGCCATCCAACTCCTCATGGCGTCGCGCCCGGCTGAGATACCACGCTTTGGTGTCTGTTGGTGGAACCGCCCCTCACCAAAAGAGTACCAAAAAACGAACCTGCGCAAGAAAGAACCGGGGGGAAAATCAATACACTTTTATACCAAAAACGAACCTACAAAAAAGAAGGAACAGGATGGTCGACTGGGATTCTTTCATCCGGGCTCAACATTAGGTGCGCTTGTGTTAAAATAGACTGCATCTTTCTCGGAAATAGCATCAAACCCATCCAAAAACTGCCATCCTAACTCACAAAGTGATTCCGCTTTTCCAGGAACTAAGCTCGAAAGAAGAGGGAGCGCTTTGGGCTTGGAAGAAGTGAAACGCCCCAAACAACTAAACAACTGGAGAACACCTGGAAAAGAAAGAATGTTCACGTGCCCCATAGCATGCTAACCCTGGTTTTCAGCCGGGTGGACTTCGAAAGTCGGTACATGTTTGCAAAGAAGCACTCCACTCAACAAGCACCGGACATTTCTCTGGGGGGCGCAGAAACCAAAAGCAAAGCCCCAACCAGGTCTTCCGGGCCCCACATCCTTCCATATGGAGACTCGTCAAAGGGGTGGGAAAAATAAATAAATGGGTGCGCCTGTTGTGGAGGGTACGCCTTCTGGGGTTGGCTTTAAATGAAAACCAATAGGAAAACCACCATGGTGGTGGGTCAAATGTGATGAAGAAATCCAGTGAACAGCCACGTCGGCTCCTTCAAATCCGCGATGGGATACACCCCGCCGCCGCCCACCGTGTTGTCGTTCCCGGTCACTGAGCCGATCATCACCACACGGGCGTCATCCGAGTCGGTCATCATCCTGGCACTTTGAGGGAGAATGGCGTATCCCAATATAGGGAGCCCGCTGATTGGATCGAATGAAACGCAGAAACAAAGCGCCCACTCTACGGAGGGATTCCCTATTGCAGGCAACATTCATACGACCAGCCCTTCAAAGCGAAAGGCCCAACCTTGGCCAAGAGGCTGCAAAGATCTCAGCCAAGATGAACAAACAACCAAGGTTTTGTGCATGTGGGCCTGTGTGTCTACACGCATTTGCTTGTCGAGGGCTGGATGTTGAAAAGCGTCATGTTGCAGGCGGCACGCTGCATGCCGACGCAACCGGACCGAGGTGCGGCATGACGCGGCTCGTCAGCAGGAAGTGGCTGAGGTAGTTGATCTGCAACTGCTGCTCGTGGTCGTCCTGGCCATGAGCGCTCATTTGGACCTGCAAATTCCCGTTGGCTTCCCTTCTCAACAAACCAAAAAATATCAATAGAAAAAAAAGTTCCCCTGAACGACACACGCCCAAATGTTCAGGATGTTGATCTGAATCAGGGACCCTTTGGTAGGCTCAAATGATGTACATCTAAAGGTTCATAGCATTGGTTTATGGCTTTGCGGAACTCCGAAAAACATGCTTGTACATGATGTCCGGACAAGATTGCATGGCTGGCCACATTGGAATATTGTGGCCAACGTTGCTTCCCTGGTAGAAAGAAAGGGATGGAGTCCAAATCCATGAAACGTTGCTCATCCAACGGCAATCCTGCTGGGTAACCTGTGCACTCTTTGGTAGATATTTGCCATGTTGACACGACTGACAACCATGTTTGAGGTGCTCTAACTCTGATTGCCTAATACTTCCCGAAAGACGGCCATTTTTTGCCTCAGGACAGCGTCACGCCCCGAGTCAAATCGTTGTACCATCTCCCCGCAAAGACAAGGGTGCCAACAAAGAGCAAACGATCACGCCACTTTCGCAAGTTCCAAAAAATGAATAGGCGGAAACCCTGACCAAAACCCCCCAAAGGCCGCTTCCCGGCCGAGACGTGGGTCCTCCGTCCACTTGGGGTAGTCCAAAGTGGGCTGGTACACCGCGGCGTTGCAGACCAGACGGTCCACCGGCCGATCCCCCCGGAACTTGTCCAGCTCCTGACGTGACATGCGGAGCATGCCACCGAGAGCGTGCCGGCGCTCAGTGGAGATGAGCCAGGTTTCTGGGCTGCCCTCAGATCCCCCGCTAAAAGTTTAACTTTTCGTGGGTTAAATGGAAACTGCCACCAAACACTAAAAAGGCTAAAAAGCAAAGGAGATGGCTGGGAGCCACCAAGTTTTGGGAGTGAATCTAGTAAAGGAAACCACAGGGGATGGTTTGGGGTCAGCTCCTTCCCTGCTGAGAACCAGCAAGTCATGGGACGTGGCCCATTTTCTGCCCCCCGATTTTTCCAGTTCTTGCCCCGTTGGGCAGCACACGTCTCACCCACGGACCTTTGGTTCTACCCGCGAGGTGCTTAGAATCGGCATGTATAGACCTTAGCCCCTCAAGCCTCAACTGCCGGTGTCCAAGAAAATCCCAAGTCGCCACGAAGCATCGACCGCCTCTTTCACAGACTCTATGTCCCCTTTCGGAGCCTCCAAAAGGGGATACCGATTCTTTCAATTGGAAAGTCCACGCATCAACTTTCCACTTGGAAAATTGCTAGCCGGACCCCCTTGCACCACCACTCCCTTTTGCCAGACCCTCTCGGCGCCTCTCGCCTCGCCTACGCAAAAAAAAAAAGCTTGCCGCTTCTCTCATTCGGCCTGGGCGAAGGACTTCACCGAGTCGAAGCTCGCGAGGTCCAGCTGCATCGGGGTGAAGCGCTCCATGTCGAAGCCCTCCACCTCCGCCACCACCTGCCGTCGCGAGCCGCGAGTGCGCGCTCTCGAGCGAGCGGTCCGAGGCGCGGGGTTTTCGCCAAAGCCCGCGGGGTTTTGAGGCTCGACGCGAAGTTTGAATCGGCAGGGGAGAGTTCTGGGCTTCGTCGTTGAAAATGCGCGGCCGCAGCAACATTCGATCAACACAGCAATTGTAGTTTGGCAGTTTTGTGGGGGGATGGCCACAATCGAAAGTCGGAAAGGGTCCGGCCAAACCGCCGCGTGGGATGCCAACGAGGCGCTTTGTTGGAATTATCAGCTGCATGGTATCACTTGGGTAGAATTACTTACCCCAAAGGTCGGACCAAAAGCTTAAAAGGTCACTTCCCTTCCCAGCCAAAGGGCCTAGCAAAAGCTTCCTGGATACCACTCGCGCCGTGCTCCTCAACCCGGCACGCGAGCCAAACGCGCCAAGCGTAGCGAACCGACCCAACCTGAAAGGGCAGGGTCCCTTCAGGGACGGTCTGTTGGCCCCTTTAAGACATTCTGACCCGTCACCTACTTGAAAAAATGATCAGCACCGTGGATTCAAGTCATCACCGTGAGAAAGCCACTTGGGGGTGTCTTTCTTTGATGGCACCCCGTGCTTGTGGTTTTGAAGGGAAACCGACAGGAAAAGCGAAAATATGTTGGGGGCTCATCCAAAAGAAAGACGAGCCACCCACTTGCCCAATCGAATCCACTTGCTCTTGGCCGCATCCTGCCTGCATCTTATCCAAATCTCGCACTGCGCCCACCACGTGGTAGTCCTGCCAAAAGAACTCTTGCGCTAGCCCGGAATGATTCGGACAAGGCCGTCCCTTTGCATTGAATCCTGTCCTGCTTAATAGAGTTGAAAAGGCGTTCGATGCATGACCCGCAAAATGTTCGCATTCATTGTCGTATACAACAGGAATCACACCGATCGGCCTTTCCAAAAGTTCAAGCTAAGAATCGGACTCCCAATATGGCGCGTGGAGGTCGTCCTTCTCCCTCCGGCTAAAATTTTGCGGCTCCCGCAAGAAAGAAGAAAAAAAGATGTGAGCCAGAATCAAATCCCGGTACAAAAATGGTGAACCCAAAACCATGTAAAGCATTGAGAAGGCGGATATCCGCACCTATTTATGGTTGGGATCGCCCCTAAGAAAAAAACCGCGCCCAACCACTTTCTCCGGAACCCCTAGGGCTTCGTCGACGCGCCGGGCGTCCTTGGCGCGGAGCAGCGCCTTGGCGGTGGCCTTGCCCAGGCCCGAGGAGGTGCCTGTGATGACCACCAGCCTCGCTCCGAGCGCTCGGATCTCTCGGATCTCTCGGATCTCGGAAATCCGATCCGCCCATTCTTTGTTCTTTTTGTGGGGGGGGGCTGGGTCTTTTTGTTTCTTTGGGGGGGGGTTACTTGGAAGACGAACCCGGTGTTGGTCCTCCTCTTGGGCTGATACACAACCCCTTTGCGGAAATCAACATCACTTAGTAGGTGGCAGACCTAGTGAACACATTATGGCCAGAGGGGTGTGGCTCGGTGGTTTTTTGGGCCAGACGCTAAAAACGTTGCATTGGGTTGACAATCGACAAAACGAAATTCCCAGAATGCAGAAAAAACGTGAAATGCAGAAATCAACATAAGTCAGATAGAGTGGCAGACCCGGTGCCGTGAACAGATGTTGGCCAGGCCAGAGGAGTGTGGCTGGGTGAGGCCGAGGCAAGGGCTTTGGGCTCATTTGGGGCTGCCCTTTTCACAACACCAACAGAAAACCACCCATTCTGCTCATCCCTTTGATGAATACCCATTTTTAGGGGACCCTGGAAAATGGTGGGCTCCCCTTCCTTCAGTTTTCCAAACAGCCAACATTTCGGTACCAACTCAACAAAATAGACGCGCCCCCCTATCTTGCCACGGTTCCTGTGAGTGTTCAGGCTCCCCCCAAAACCCAGGCTTTCTTGGGTTCTTTTCCTTTTAGGCGCCTTGGGGTCCCATTCCTTCCTCTTAAGTTATGGCATGTTCGCGTTACCAGCGTTGCTGTTTGCAACGTTTATAGGAGCGCTGGTAAGGCATCAAGTAAAGACCCACCTGGTTGCTTTCCTTGTGGTACATGATCCAAGCCATGTTGCTTTTGGCGTCAGAAAAAACTACCTCTACATGATTTGGTCCACAGGAATCCCGTATCTTGTTTCGTGCTGCACCCTCAAAAACCGATACCAACTGCTGGATCTCGGGCCAAAGATGACTTCCATTGGCTTCGATGGTGCACATGTCTTGAGGCCGCTACCACAACTCCTTGTTTTTGGGGGTGGCGTGTTGTATTTTTTGTAAAGGGCAGAAGGGCAACTCCGCCATGTTCTTGGGAGTCACCAAAGAAAACAAGACGATAGATGGCTTGCCTGGGTCCAATAGCGACCAATAGCAACTTGAAAAGGGAACCAAAGGGCAATGACTTGGACGACCGGTGATCCCTTTTGCTTGCCCAGCCTTGAAAACGGTAACTCCAACAAGAAACCACACACCCATATGGCTGTGGGTCAAAATATGTACCCAAAATGGCACCCTGGTTTCTGGAAACATAGACTAAAACCTGCGGTTTCTTGGTGGCTTAATGTGACCCGTACCCATATGAGGAACCAAGACAAACTCGGAGCTTGGGCCCGGGACCCAAACATGTTTAAGGGGGATGCAGCGCACCTGACAAGAGAAACCTGGCGCTTCTTTTGCGATGAGGCAAGAATGACAGAAGCTTCAAGCCGTTGGGAAACAATCCCAGAGCCAGCCAGGCTGAAAGACGTCGACTCCAGCGAGTCACTTGAATTTCCCCCATTTGAAAAGCCGACCACCTAGAAACAGTCAGTTCCCTTGCGGCCGGCACTCGGGACGTCCAACTCGCCCAGAGGCCCCACCCAGCCGAGCCAGAGGCTCTTCGGCCAGGTGCTGCTTGAGGATTGCAAGCTTTGTATCAGTCAACCGCACAAAGGCCAAGAAAATATCCTTTACAAAAAGTAAAACTACCACACACACACACACACACACACACAGCACAAACAAACAAGCAAGCAAGCAAACAAAAAAATCAACAAGCCATCAAACAAGCAAACAAAGCAAAAAAGCAAAAAAAAACAACATACTTTGGTCACATCAGCACCAAGCAGCTTCTTGTCCCCAAAGCGGTTCCCCTTCCGCATCTTCCGCAGGGACGGCGCCTAGCGACTCCGTACCAGCTCGGGGGATGAAATGGGTGTGGGTCAAAATTAGACCACCAGGTTCGTCCTTGGCAAGCCATTTTGGGCGCTTGCCATTTCGGGGTTACCCTAACCAGCCAAACAACTGGGATCCCTTCCGCATTGGAAGTTACTCAGCTGCAGTCCTCCGGCAGTTGCATGGAAACAGCTTCCCCTTTTGCATCGAGGTTTGGAGAAAGTGGGAAACCCCATCTACAAGAACCAGAAAAATGCCAACCCCCACAATCCGCAACTGATGCTAGTAGGGGTTCTAAATCAACGCAGACAAAGAGGGACACGAACTCGAAATTCGAACCAATGCAGTGATTAAGTTTGTTCGGAAAGGAAAAGGTATGAGACGGTCTTTTGGGGAAGGGGGGTTTTGGTCGCTCATTTGCTGAGACATCACATTGTTCCTGGCTCCCTATCCATTCAGCCTACAGGTGCCGGAAATTCGCCACAGTGGTTTGCTCACCCGCATCGGAGGACAAATTTGCCAGCCAGGAATGGGTGTTCAACTATTTGGCTTCGGCAGGTTGGTGCATATCCTTGGGCATGTCGCAATCCAAGCACAGTGGTCAAAAAATATGATTCTGACGGAGAAAACGTGGGGCAGTACTGTGGATGGGAAACCGAAATCCGCTTCTCGCACCACGAAATGAAACCATGGTTGAAACCACAACGTTGGTTGGCCAAATCATCATTCCAGCAGACTTTAGGTGGTGCAAAATAGAATTTGACCATCCACAGTACTGTACTTGAACCAACATTGAAACAACAGGAAATGTGCACTCCCGGAGTAGTTAAAGTCCACTGTCAACCCCTGACAGAGAAAGAAGCTATTTTTGAAGATATGCCGTAACAAAGGCGGGCGGGCAACCAAGGACGGACACTCGGTCAAAAGGAATCCAAGTAAAATGTTCGATCAGGGGTTACAGGTGACATACGTCCAACCTCTGAAGATTGCCCACTAGGAGACTTACTTGCAAATCCGGGTAATGCTGACCCCTGATTCATAACCCCCCCTTCTTCTGCTCACTTTCTAGTGGGGATTCCCTGCTTGCATGGAGGCTTGTATTAATCCGCATTGCAAAGACAAAAAGTCCCGTGAGGCGTTGTTGCCGTGGAGTTCGTGGAATGGGCCACCGAGCCCTATGCTGTTTGCTTGGCTCGACAGGAAAATCTCGGGACAGTCGAAACGTTTTTGTTAGGCGCATTTATCGTAGTGTTAAGCAACGGCTGCTTCTTTTTGAGCGGTTCTCCAAAACAGTGTCCTTAGCCTTGGTAAGGGCAATCTGACGTCGCTGGAGAAGAAAAAAAACGGGCCGAACTGTTTTTGTCGATTGCCACCAAAGAAAGTGCACGACACCTTTTTGTGGAGGTCCATTGAAACGACCCTACTGTTGGAGGCTCCCTCAAAGGAAAATGGCTCAAATAAAACCTTTCTCCAAGGAAACTGGCTCCGAGTATCTCTGGACAGAACCATCCAAATAGTGCCCTGCCCCCAGGAAAGCTGTCTCCAAAAACGTTTGCCTTGTACTGGGATGTTGGAAATACTTGGCAAGCGGGTGTCAACCGTGCCCATAAAGCCAACTAACCCGAGTAGTCCCAGTTATACCTTGCAACCTGTAGCCTGAACATCCAAGTATGGTGATCTTTGAAGCAACAAGGAAAAGTAGGCCTCGACCCTGCATCAGCCCATGCTTCCTGCCCGCAGCCTTGATCTTGGCCATCCATTTCCAGCCCGCCGTCAGCTCCACCAAAATCAGCAGCATCCAGAAACGGAGCATCGCTATTCAAAGCAAATTGAAACAGAGGCTAAGTCGAAACTGGGCGAAACGGGGGCCGGTGGCTTAGCCGCATCAAAGCAAGCCTGAATGGCTGAGGCACGAAACAAGTGCTTCACATGGCGGAAGGAGTGAAAGATGTGGCCATGGATCAAAATCCAAAGCCCGTACCCCGGTGAACATCCCAATCCAACCACTAAAATAGGTTCTAAAATTGGTGGTGCACCTACCTGAAAATGGTACCATTGGCTTTGACCCACTGCCATGTGGCTGGTGAAAAACTTGTTTTCTCAGGGTCTTTTTTGGATGAGTCAAGTGGATTTGGGCGTTCATGGAGCCAAGGAAGAACAGGGTTCCCACAAACGGGCTTCACGTGATGAAGAAATGGTTTGGGTTTGGGGACCGCCCAACTCAGTCCGCGACGCAACGTCCACGAATCCGAGATCCGATGCAACCAGCCAACTCATGATGTGTCCGACTCATGTCCGAGCCTGGTCTGCACAGAAGCCAACGGCTCCAAGCTGAACTAATTGAAAACTATGGCCTGTGACCTTTTGGTGGCGTTGCGCATCAACTTTGAGGTCTTAAATATCACACTTGTGTGGACCGTGGTGGGCCCTCTTTTCCTGGTTTTAACATCAACGTGTGGGCCCGCCCGTGTTGAAATGACTTTCCTTGACTCACTCCCAAAAGAGAATGGACCATGCCTTCTCAACATCCCCAGAAAACACCGTTTTTTGCTTCGGGCAAAGCTCCAAAAGAAGCCCAAAAAGGGACTGGAAAAGTTCTGGTTCAAGCTGAGCCGAAAAGATCTGCCGCAGTCATCAAGTGCTGCAACTGTCCCAAGGCGTCACCCGACGAGACCCAAGTGCAGTCAGGCCCATGAAGTCTTTCCAGAGTTGAATCAACTGTGAAGAATCAAAGGACGACACTTAGGGTGATTTTCCATGTGGTTTTAAGCCAGCCTCCCCAATCTGGAGTGACAGGCCCCCAGCGCTTGCAGATCTGTCTGCAGGCACTATGCAGATTGCCAAATCGCGTTGAAGCAAAGATTTCGAGATATATGGCTGGCTCAAAAACCCGGACCAAAACGGAACCTTGGTAAGTGGAAACATGGACCAAACCCTGCGTAACCCCTCCTGCTTAATTTTGAGCCACACCCATATACAGTTGTTTCCTATTTGTAAAACATGGGTTCAAAGATAACAAGCATCAACGTGTTCGGCGACTGCGCGTTTACACAGAGCGCGAACACAAATGTGTGTACGTTCAAAACATGTTTGTTTTCATTCTCGCCACACACATGTGTACACGCACGAAAACAGTTGCGGCCAACAGGCAGATTCCCCTTGCAACCACCCCTTGGATCTAGCTTTGACAACATGTATCCCAAATCCGGCAAACTTTTCCACGCGCTGGAACAAAGCACGCGCTTTCACCTTATGCGTACTTTCGCAACACCTAAAGCGTTAGAATCTTGATCAGTGCTTCAATCCGTAAGGGAACATGCATCAAGAGACAAAAGAGAACGACGGTGCGTGTCCTTTCCCGCCTTCCGGCACGGATAATACTGCATCCGGCCGAGTGAACAAGCTGTTCACTACAGCCTGCAAATTTTTGTGCAACTAGTCGCCGCGCGGGCTTACAAGCGCAAATGGTCAGTGCTAGCCGCACAACGTGTGGGCTGATCAGCTCAGCCGCGGAAATATTTCCGCGTTCGACAGCAAGCCGCATGCTCGCTTTCGATTTCGCCCGCATGATTTCACGCCCCGTGGCGGCCGGAGCTAAGAGTGCTTTGCAAACGCTCTGAAAAGGGGTGGAACCCTGAAGTGGGGGGCGTTTGGGAAGGCTCCACAGGGGGGTGCAGACACGATGCCGTGCACGCCTTGGCCTTCGGTAGCCCAAGCGATTCGCATGAGTGCAAGCTGGGCCAAGGTTTCAAAGCAAGCTATATGGCGTTGGGCCTCCTGGCCAAGGCCGTCGTGTCCTCTAGAGCCTGTAGACGTCCACCGTTCTCTCTCTTTAGAGGGGGTTTCCCAAATGGATTCTATTCCACCTGGTAGGCTCCTAGCACTCGTCCGTCCAGGAAACGACCTCGTCCTGCGAAGGATTCGAAACCTAAAACGCTGCGTGCAGGCGTGTGGCTGCAACATAACGACCCCGAGATATGCTTGCAATTTGGCTCCAGGTTGCATTTCAAGCGAGCCAACCTTTGCAGGGCTAAGAAAATACCAAAAAAAAAGAAAACAAGGGGTCCCCAAAAAAGGGGTTCCGAAAAAAAAAAAAAAAGGGAAAAGGTTTCCTTTGGCAAAGCTGAGCGAGCTAACAACCCGGGACATTTCCTGGCAATTCTCCGGACCTAATTCGGCTCCTGAAACAACCCCCACTGTCTGCGGAATCCCCGGACGAGGGGCTGCTGCTCCCTTGACTGGAACTGCTTTGGTGGCTCTCTCTTTAGAGGGGGTTTCCCAAATGGATTCTATTCCACCTGAGAGGCTCCTAGCACTCGTCCGTCCAGGAAACGACCTCGTCCTGCGAAGGATTCGAAACCTAAAACGCTGCGTGCAGGCGTGTGGCTGCAAAATAACGACCCCTAGATATGCTTGCAATTTGGCTCCAGGTTGCATTTCAAGCGAGCCAACCTTTGCAGGGCTAAGAAAAAAACAAAAAAAAAGAAAACAAGGGGTCCCAAAAAAAGGGGTAAAAGGGAAAAGGGGTTTCCTTTGGCAAAGCTTGACCTCGCTTGAAATGCAACCTGGAGCCAAATTGCGGCGCATATCTAGGGGTCGTTATTTTGCAGCCACACGCCTGCACGCAGCGTTTTAGGTTTCGAATCCTTCGCAGGACGAGGTCGTTTCCTGGACGGACGAGTGCTATGGAATAGAATCCATTTGGGAAACCCCCTCTAAAGAGAGAGGTGGACCTGTCAATATTGATCCATTGTTGACTCAAGATGATTCAAAGTTGATTCAATATTGATCCATTGTTGACTCAAGATGATTCAAAAACGATTCAACATTGAGCCCGGCATTGAAGCCCTGCCGCGCCACCTGCCTGGCATAGAAGCCTCCACCCGGCCGCACCACCTGCCCGGCATCGGAGCCACGCCAGCCCGCCGAGTCATACAAATCACGTGTTTTAATGTCCATAAGGTGGACATTAAATCCTACCGCTTTCCAGGACACTGGCTCGCCCAACGTGGAGGCTTTGATACCGCGCCACATTCCTGCCTGGCATCGGAGCCACGCCAGCCCGCCAAGTCACACGGATCATACGGATCATACGGATCATACGGATCATACGGTCAGAAGCCTCCATCCGGCCGCGCCACCTGCCCGGCATCGGAGCCTCCAGCCTGCCGAGCCTGCGCCACCCGCGGTCGGAATTCCGACTCCCACCAAGGTCGGAATTCCGACTTCGGTATTTTGCCCGAAAAACAATACTCGGTTTGCCATCAATCCTGCGTTGGGCACAGGATTGCCCCACTCAATCCTGCGTTGGGCACAGGGTCAATCCTGCGCTGGGCACAGGATTGCCCCACTGGGCACAGGATTGCCCCCCCGTCAATCCTGCGCTGACAACAGGATTGCCCCCTTCAATCCTGCGCTGGCAACAGGATTGCTCCACTCAATCCTGCGCTGACAACAGGATTGCCCCCTTCAATCCTGCGCTGGCAACAGGATTGCCCCGGTGTCTCCCACAAAACTGTGGGTGCGATGCGCTACTGACGGCATCACTCCCACTCGCCGCGGAAGCGCCCTGCCATATAGCAAGCAGCTCCCGCACTCGCCGCCCGGCTTCCCGGCTTCAAATTTGGGAAGTAACGCAAAGGAATGGGGAAGATCAAGCTGTTTCCTACGACAGAGTATAGCAGTAAGCAGCCCTCTGACCCCGTGGTGCCCCTGGTGCCACGCACGGGCATCTTCCTCGGGCCATCAAAATCGGGCAAAACCGTGGCTCTGATCAGCCTGATTCTGGAGCAGTATCGCGGCGTCTTTGAAAAAATTTACATCTTCAGCCCGAGTGTCAACATAGACGACGGCTGGATCCCCGTCAAGAAGTATATTGAGGAGGACCTGGGGGTGAACACAGAGCGGGAGCAGACCTATTGGGACGAGTGGGACGAGGCGGCGCTGCGGCGCATCATCCAGCAGCGCAAGATCACGGAGGCGTCCAAGAAGTTGGAAATGAAGAGCTGCGCCAGCAATTTCCTAACGCAGCGGACGACCCTGCTGCGCCGCCCGCCTCTCCGACCAAGCCCTTCAGCGTGGACCACACGCTGGGCCCAAGCTTCGTCTCCGGCGGGCAGCAGGTCTTTGAGTTTGTCAGGATGATGGCGCACAACGAGGTCTACCTGCGCCCAGCTGGCCAACGCGCTGGGCAACCTGGGCGACATCCTCTCCAAGATCACGGTGCGGGCACCATTGTGGAGACGGGCTCCGACGACGGGCACTTCATGGCCCTCAGGGGCCCCGTCACCCTGAGGCACGGTTCGTCTTTGTCGTTCGTGTTATATCTTGACCACGTATAATTAAAAAGGATGGAGCCGACCGAACAAGAGGCGCCAGAGGCGCACCACACGCTGCGCCGGAGGCGCCACACGCTGGAGGCACCGGAGCCGAAACGACGGGGCAGGCCCCCTGGCAGCAAGAACAAACCGACGCAGGACGTGCCTACTGAGCCGGCTGCCCCGAAGCGCAAGCCAAAGCCGCCTCCGGTTGAGGCACCACCGGACGAGGCACCGGCGGAGGCACCACCGGTTGAGGCACCACCGGTTGAGGCACCACCGGTTGAGCTCACAAGAGAGCAGCAGCGCGCCCTGCGCATGCTGGAGAGGCAGTCCGCTTATGACCGGTTGACCACAGGCGCAAGCGTGCTAGTGTAAAAGCAAGATGATGTCCATTGAACCCCGCAACGAGCCGCAGATGCTCCGGTGGTTCCGCAAGACGTACCCCAGCTATAACTTGCAGCCGCTGCTGCTGAAGCGCTACCGAGAACTGGAGGAGGCGCGGGCCTTCAACAACTGGCTGGGCGAGCGCAGGCAGGCGCAGGAGGGCAGTGGCACCTGAAGAGATCCGAGGGATGAAGCCCCAAAAATCGGAGGAAACCGCATCCGTCGGCAACGAGGTTGGGCGAACCCGTACTATGGGCCGTTGGGCGAACCAGTACTATGGGCCGTTGGGCGAACTCGTACTAAGGGCCGTTGGGCGAACTCGTACTAAGGGCCGTTGGGCAAGCCAGTACTAAGGGCCGTTGGGCGAACCAGTACTATGAGTCGTTGGGCGAACTCGTACTAAGGGTCGGCAAACTCGTACTATGAGTCGTTGGGCGGGAATCCGTACAATCCGACGTGCCCGCTCGGCACTGCCCGCTCGGCACTCCTACCCTAAAGTACCCGCTCGGCACTGTGCCAGCTCGGCGCCGTGCCCGCTCGGCACTCCTAACCTAAAGCGCCCGCTCGGCACTGCCTACTCCGCTAGAGCGCCCGCTCGGCACGTTTACCTAAGTGCCCGCTCGGCACTGTGCCCGCTCGGCACGCCTAAGTGCCAGCTCGGCACTCCTAAGCGCCCGCTCGGCACTGAAAAAAAAACGAAAAAAGGCCGCGGGCCCGAGCGCTTTTTCCTCCAGGTCGAGGCCGAGGGTCGCGGGCTCACTGTCCTGCGGGGGATCGAGCGCGACGGTTCGAGAAAAAAAAAAAAGGAAAACGACGACGGGGGTCCTCCACGCGCCCGCTTCGGCGTCGGCGAGGCAGACCCCTGACACGAAAGCGAGGCCGATCGATTTCAACGGTTGACGGATGAGCCTTCAAGCGCTGCTCCTGCCGGAGCGCGCGAGCGTCCGCCTGGCGGGGCGCAACGGGGGGCAGGAAAGACGAAAAAGAGACGCCCGGCAGCGGGCCTGAAAGCCTTGGGTCCAAACCTTCTAAAAGGAGGGGAAAAGAAGGAAGGGAAACGGGCCTTCGCGGCAAGCTCCTCCATCAATGCCGCCTGCAAAACGGATTTGCGGGTCCCGCCCAACCCCGAGAAAAAAAAGGTCGTGTCTTCTCCGCCTCCAAAACTGAGACCCGCGAGACCGCGGTGGAAGCGCGGGTCTCCGCCGCGGTGAGCCGCTCGTCCTGACAGGAAAAAAAAAGAAAGGCCGACATCCGAACGGCGAAGAACGCGCCTTGATGGCGAGCTCAACGCGCGCCCTGTCCTGCCAGGCGAGCGGAAAAAAAGGAAAAACGAAGGGAAAAGACGGGCCTTGGCGGCGTTGTGCTCCGCTTCCCTGCGGAGCTTTGATGGCGGAAGCCTCCGCGAGCGACGAAAACCAAGAAAAAGGCGACCGATCGAGCGCGCCTGCGGCTCGGCTTCCAAGCCGCCTCCTGGCGGGCACGTAAAAAAAGAGGAACCCCCCCCAACGAACCCTCGATCGTCCTGCCAGCCGCCGGGCCACGCTCCCTCCTGACAGCAGAAAGAAAAATCGAACGACGCCCGCTCGATCGGCCTCCCAGCCGCTCCACGCGGAGGCGGTCCACTCCTGACAGGAGAAAAAAAAAGAAAGAGACCCCCCCCTGACAACGAACCCGCCCAAACGTCCTCCCCGCCGGAGCCCCGCGAATCCTAGCAGAGGAAGCAAAAAAAGGACCCTGAAAAAAAAAAGGAACGCCCACCTGGCTGCCCAGCCACGGGCCCCACGTCTGGTCCTGAGACCCAAAAAAAAGGCATGCTTTTGCAAGGAAAAAAAGATGGCCTCTCCACCATTCGCAGGAGCCGAGCGCGCCGGGTGCTGAGGTGCTGTTGATGCTGCTGTTGATGCTGCTGTTGATGCTGCTGTTGCTGCCCCAAGCCGAGACCTCCTTAGCCCGCTACCCCTGCTTATCCCGCTACCCAAGACCTCCTGCTTATCCCGCTACCCGAGACCTCCTGCTTATCCCGCTACCCAAGACCTCCTGCTTATCCCGCTACCCGAGACCTCCTGCTTAGCCCGCTACCCGAGACCTCCTGCTTAGCCCGCTACCCGAGCAAAAAAAACCTCCTACTTAGCCCGACCCGAGCCAGTGAACACTGCTGCTGTTGCTGTTGCTGCTGTGTTTGAGCCGGGGCTGATGCGCTGTGCGGAAAATTCCTCTCTCAGACGATCGACTAAACTGTTCACATGGAACCCTCCTCCACTTCAACCTTCAAAGTTCTCATCTGAAGATTTGCCACACGAATCCGCGCCACACCTCTAGTAAGCAAAATCAAGCAAATCAAATTAACGTGACATCCGTGCAAAACCGCAGCCGCGAGAACAAAGCATCTCCCAGCGTTTCCACACCCCCAGCATCCCCAGCAGGCGAGACGCGTTCCGAGCGACAAACACCGTCCCGCGCAGGACACCGTGAAAAAAACAACACACGAAAATCATGCAAAACCCCACGCAAAAATCATGCAAGCAAAACATGTCATGCCAAAATCAAGCAAAATCTCACAAAGACCCGCTTGGGTATCTTTCCGCGGCGCGCGGTTGCCGGCCGGGTGTTAGAAGAGGCAGCGCTCCAAGTCAATCTTGCACTTGACGTGCTTGCCCTTGGCGCTCACCTTCACGGCGCGGCAGCTGGCTCTTAAGCTTGGTCGGGCGGCCCCCGGAAAGGGCTTCTGAAAGACGTTGTCAATGACGCCCTGCTCCACCTCCTCCGTCCACAGCTTCTCGTTCTGGAAGTTGCCGGGCTCCACAGCACCTCCACGTCTACCTTGCACACCAGCGCGCCCTGATGGAAGTCCTCTATGGACATGAATTTCCCCCTTGGCATTAGTCTGAACGTCCAGCCCAAGTGCAAGCTTTATGGTTGCGAAGTTTGGCTTTTTATCTTGTGGAACCAAGTCGGTGGGCAGGGCCTTTAAGGCGGCGGCTGGAAGGTTGTCTCCCTGGACATTGTGTCAAAATTTGAGCCCACCATCCTTTGCGAACATCCGGAGCTGGAACTACACGACGTTTTTGCCGGAGCACATGGTTTGGACCAGCCCGGTCTGCACGGAAACAGTGGAGGGCGACGCGCTGGTGCTCAGCGCCCTTAAGATTATTGCGCACTTTGACCCGTTCATGTGGGTCATCAAGAACCCGGCCACCGGGCTGCTGAAGACCCGGCCCTTCATGGAGCGCCTGCCCTGGGTGGAGAAAGCAGACGCAGCTGTGGACCAACATGTGCTAGAGGCCAAGACAAGGTTTGTGCAGGCCCGGCAGCCGCTGCGGTGTCTCCAGCTCTAGAGGTTTGGGGCGTCTGACGGCTGTGCCTGATGACCAGCGTCCGGCCACTCGGACTTGA
The DNA here is from genome assembly GCA_963377175.1 of Effrenium voratum. NCBI lineage: Eukaryota > Dinophyceae > Suessiales > Symbiodiniaceae > Effrenium > Effrenium voratum. Next base: position 32,029 of record CAUJNA010001049.1, read on the forward strand.
AGGGAGTAGAGCTTCTTCAGCCTTGCCGTGGCCTGCGTTGAACACCAGGTGCATTGCTCTGCTCTTGCAGCCTTGCAACATCCGGGCCAGGTGCCACGCCCGTAAGCAGCAGGGTTGACGAAGTCGTCACTCCGTTCCACTTTTGTTGTTTGGAAGCGCTCCTTTATGCGCGGCGCCTGTTGCTGCCCAGCAACGGCTTCGTCTCTTCTACGTGGTAGACCGGCGCGCCGTCTGGGCGGCAGCCGCTCCGCAAAGCGCTTTGGCAGCCGCTACGTCAGCAGGCAGGTAGCAGCGCGTCCAGGATGCGCCGGCCTTGGGGGCGGTGGGTGCTCGCAGAGACAAAGTTTTACACCGTTCCCCGTAGCACGCCGTCCAGCTTGCACGTTGTAGACACCGTCTTACAGGCCTCTGCGTTACGCCAAGCTTGGCTATGTGCTTCTGCTCTTGGGTCAGACCTTGTCCATTTGCTCCAGCGCGTTGCTGCGCAACGTAGCGTTGCCGCGCAACGTAGCTCCGCGCGGAGATGCCCGACACAAGGTGGTTCCAGCAGCAGACGCCAGGTCCAGTGCGGCCAGCAAAATTGGGTACCAGCTGGAGCCCACGTACGGCAACAAATTCAAGCAGAACTGCCTTGCGTTGCAGCAGCCCTTCACAAAGCCCAGGTCCGGCGCCGTCTAGGGTTAACGCCGTTGGCCGGGCACAGGATTGGCAGGGAGGGGGGCGTTGGCCAGCTCTTGCGCCTGCAGCGCACCACGTCCACGTCGACCAGCAAAGCGTCTCTCTGCGAAATGCTGCGCACGTCTGCAGAAGAGGCAGCTCCGGGCGCTCTCTCTTAGCGTTTTGGTAACGTTGCCGCACAGCGCCTGCAGAGTTTGCACGCTGCCCGCAAAGGCCTGCGCCGGCACAACGTGGTCCAGCTTGCAGGTGCCGGCCCCTGCCCGGCCAGGTCTTCTGCCTCTCCGCCCGCCGCGCACCTCTTGTTTCGCCTTGGACTCCGGTACTCTGCCCCAACACCTGCACCACCTTGTACTTCTCCGACAGCTCTTCAATTTTTGTGCCCCGCCTTAGCCTTAACCCGGAGTACTGCGCCGAGCTGCTAATGGCCACCTTGGGCTCCAGCTGGCGCCTGCTGCAGGTTCTACAGCCCCGGCTGCACGTTCGCGGCGTCAAAGCGCCTCCACTCTGCAATGGGCGGCAGGGTCTGCCTTGCCTTGCCCCGTAGCGCAGGCCAAAAAACAAACGGTGCTTCTTCAGCGCCGGGAGTAGTAAGGAAAGGGGGCCTATACTACCCTATTCTTTTTCGTTTTTTTGCCAAAAAACCCGCCAAAACTGCATAATTTTCAACCAGCTGAACTCGTCACCAGCGATGTCACCGCTTCGTCACCGCTCCGTTTTTGGTGCAAAAAGCGCTCAAAACGGCCAACTCCGAAAAGTTCGTCTTTTCGTGTCAGACGTCAAAAGTGGTTCCTGAGCCTCCAAATTCGCTCGTTTTCGGTCGAAAACCGGCTCCAGAATTCCGTTTTCTGCCCCAAAAAGCCTGCGAATTCCAGCCCGCCGAGCTCGTCACCGCTTGTCACCGCTTTGTCACCGCTCGCTTTTTGGTTGCAAAGGTGCGCAAAAGCGGCCCCAGTTCCGGGAACTCGTTCTCCGCAGGGTTTTCCGCGGTCCGACAGCCCGCCGAGGACGTGCTCGGAGTCCGGCAGCCCGCCGAGGTGGTCCGTCAGCCCGCCGAGGTGGTCCGTCAGCCCGAGCATGTCACCAGCAATGTCACCGCTCCGTCCGGCTCCGTTTTTGGTGCAAAAAGCGCTCAAAACGGTCGAGTCCGAAGAGTTCGTTTTTCCGTGTCAGACTGCAAGTGGGATGCCTAAGCCTCCAAAGCTCGTTTTCGGTCGAAAGCAGGCCCCAGACGGTTACTTTGCTCGGGATTCCGCTTTCGGCCCGGAAAACCGGCGAATTCCAGCCCGCCAAGCTTGTCACCGTCACCGCTCTCTTCGGGGCCGAAAAGTGCGCAAAAGCACCCCAGTTCCCGAGAGGACTTATGGCAAGTTTGAGTCATTAATGGAACCGGGTGTGCACTGACGTGTTCACGACGGGCGTGGACGCCTCGGGCGCCATTTCCTGCGCTGCGCTCACAGCCACAGGCACCGTCGCCGGAGCTACGCTGTCGTCCACGGGCGCCGTGTCAGGCAGCTTGCTGAGCATCACCGGGGCGGCCAGCGTGGGCCTGCTGAGCTCCGCCATCACGGGCAGCACATTGACCGTCAACAACACGGCCAACGCCGGGAACTTCACCACGGTGGGCGACGTGTCCACGGGCACGCTAACGGCCTCAGGCGCAGCGACCGCGGCGAGCTTTGCAGCCACCGGGGCGGTCACGGGCGCCACGCTGACAATCGCCGGGCTCCGCGGGCCCGCTGGACTGCGAGAGCCTGGACTGCACCTTCACGGCCACGAGCGGCGGAGTGTCGACGGGCAGCGTGGTGCGGCGACGTGACGAGCTCGGGCACGGTCTCCGCGCCGCAGCTCTTCGCGTCCAACACGCTCACCGTGACCAACACCTCCGACTTCTCGGACGATCTCTTCCTGACGAAGAACTGGGCGGGCTGGAGCAAGCTGCAGGTGTCCAACAACAGCGCAGCCTCCGACAGCGGCCCGGAGCTGCGGCTGCTGGGCAACCAGAGCGCCAGGGTCTTCCTGGAGCGGGACGGTGGGACGCACCAGTGCGAGCTCATCATGATCAACGACGAGGCGCTGGTGCAGACGAAGAGCCTCTCGACGCAGCTGTCCCTGACCACGAACCAGAGGAACCCCGGCTGCCTCGTGATCGCAGGCAACATGGGCAACGTGGTCTGCAACACGAGCTTCACGGACTTGTCGGATGAAGACGGAGATTGCCGAGGCCGACGCGGCAGAGCTCAAGCAGCTCTTCGACTCCGTGGAGGCCAAGCAGTACAAGCGCCCGGACATGAACGGGGACCTGAGGCTGGGCTTCGTCGAAGTGGAAGAATGATCACACTCGACTACTCGCACCTCACCAGCGTGCTCTGGGGGGTGTGCAAGGGGCTCCACAGGGCCAGCTGGACGAGGTGGAAGCCTGGCAGGCCCAGCGGGGGCATAAGAAACATGGCTGACGCCCGCAGACGAACCATCAAGGCTGTCTACGAGGATCCCCGCACAGGCTTCGGCAGCATAGGCTCAGGCACGCGACCCCATCTCCAGAGCGGGTGAACCAGGACCGGCGTGCCTCTGGAGCCCATGAACCAGCTGCAGGTGGACCTGGCCGACATGAAGGCCTTTGGGGGCAAGCCCTACCCCTTCATGCTGGTGGCCATCGATGCGCTAACCAAAAAAGTGGCCGCAGAGCCGCTGAAGGACCGTCTTGCGACCACCACCGCGGCGGGCATGAAGAAGGTGTTCCAAGACCTGGGAAAAGCCCGCCGCGTGGGCGGACGAGGACGCTCCCTGCCTTGCGGCTGCTCTGATGGCCCAGCGGCCTCCCTACAGGCGGCCTTGCGAGGATGCGCTGCTTGAGGCCGAGCGCTCGCACCAGCGCCGCCGCATCGAGCTCCTTGACGAGCAGCTGGACGGCGCGCTCGTGGAAGTCCGACGCCTTGCGTACGAGCTCGAAGACACCCAGCACTCGCAGGAAGTCTTGGAAGAGGTGTGTGGCATCTGTACGGCTCTTCTCACCCCGGCCGCGCTCACAGCGGGCAGAGCTTGCCCTGCGCTGGTTTGAGAGCGATATGACGTGGTACGGGCGGTGGGAAATTGGAAAGTCAGAGATGACGAGGGCTCGCCGAGCAGCCCCCGAACCGATGTGAAGGAGCTCATCAGTGAGTGGCAGGCGGAGCTGTCGGACAAGTAGAAGAGGCACAGAGAGCATCAAAAAGGAGGTGGGAGCCTGGGGCCTCTCTGTAGCCTCCGCTGGCGGGACTGGCGGTTCGGGAGCTGAGTTTTCGGGGACTTTTCGGAGATCCCTGCGCACCACCTTTTCCGGCCACCCCTCCAACCCAAACCTGCACACAACGGAAGGCCATCGAGGAAGTCATCTTGAGCAGCTGCGCGGGTTTTTTTGGCACCATTCAAGCATTGGGCGGACTTTTTTAGCCCTCGACGTATCGCCAGAGCCTGTCCAAATTGTCCTCAGCCCGCTCCGCCCGACGACGGAGAATGTACTGCTCTCCCGCGCGGCGTATGTTCTCCTCCTCGAGGAGCTCGATGCGGCGCCACTGGTGCGAGCGCTCGGCCTCAAGCAGCGCATCCTCGCGAGGTCGCATGGGAGGCCGCTGGGCCATCAGAGCGGCCGCAAGGCTGGGAGCGTCCTCGCCCACCCACGCAGCGGGCTTTTCCAGAAGCCATGCCTGCACACATCGGAAGGCCATCGAGGAAGTCATCTTGAGCAGCTGCGGCGGATCGAATAAGTATTATCAAGAAAGCGAGAAGGCGAGAAAGTGAGAGCTCGGGATCTTTTTTTCGGTTCTGACAGTCTACGCCCAGCATCGGCTCAGCCGCAGCGGCAGCGTCGGAGCGGGCCCCAGAGGCGGGGGCCCCACGAGGAACTCCATCACGAGGTCGAAGGGCGCGGAGCCTGGCGGAGCGTAAGCGCCCAGCATCCGCAGCTGCTCCAGGTTGCGCCAGTGTCCCAGCGGGCGCGAGTTGTGAGCGTCGAGGCCGTAGACCTTGTCGTTGAAGGGCGAGAGGGACTTCTTCTCGACGGTCTCCACAGCGATCTCGTGCGCGCGGCTGCGCAGCTGCGCGAAGGTCGCCCTGCGCTCGCTGCCTTCCTCCAGCACCTCCCTGTACTCGAGATGCCGGACGTTGGTCACTGCCTTCTTGGGCACGCCCTTGATCTTGCACTTCTCCTTGCGCGCGCCGTCGGGCTGGGCAGTGAGGATGCTGCACATCTTGGAGCGCAGGCCGACGTACTCCAGGATCCTGGCGGGGAATCTCGTCGCCGAGCTTGCCCAGCTGGCCCATCACCTCCCGCTGCCGAGAGCGCGCTCAGGTCCCTCTCGGGGTCCTTGGACTTGCCGGCCACGTCGAAGAGCGCATCACGGAGTCGGTGTCCGTGAAGAGCAGCCTCATCTTCGGGAAGAGCCTCCTCATGTGGAGGTAGTAGGCCTTCTCCGTCATGAGCTTGGAGAGCTGCAGCGTGCGGGCGCCGACTTGGGTGGGCACGCTCATGCAGGCCTTGCTGCGGTTCGTCTTGAGCGTCTCCACGAAGGCCAGGAACCCCTCCGAGTCGTTGATCTGGAACTCGAAGTTCGTCACGGAGCTCTTGCCCACGGCCCGCTCGAACTTGGCCGGGTCCACGTAGGCGTTCGTGTTCCTGAACTTGTCGGGGTTCATGCAGCAGCGGCCGAAGATGGCGTTCTGGGTGAGCTTCACCACCTTCTCGGCGACCACGCTCCCCGCCGTCTTGAGCTGCCTCCGCTCGCTGTGCTTGAGCTCCATGAAGCCCGCCATGAAGGGGCTGCAGGCGAAGCGGTAGGCTCTGCGCAGCCTCCAGATCCTGGCACCCAGCACGTCCCGCAGGAACTTGAGCCGCTTGCCGTCCACGCCCTCCTCTACGTGCATGCCAAGGAAGGGCACGAGCTTCTCGCAGGGCGACGGGGAGAGGCCGAGGCGCTCCGCCATGTCCGCAGCGCGCGGCCCGTACAGGCCCTTCCCGACCTTCATGCGCGCGGGGGAGCCCAGTCCAAGTGGTCGTGCACCTCCGGGGGAAAGTCGTAGTCCACAAGGAGCAGGTAGCTCACCTCCTCGGAGTCGGACTAAGAGGCACGTCTCGTGCAGCCAGCTCAGCCTTGCGGCGTTTTCTTCTGGCAGGGTGACTGTCTCGCAGGGGCCGTTGGGCATGGGCAGCGTCATTGCTGCTAATTTTCTCCGAGCAACTTTACGCCTGCGGATCCGTGTCATTGCACGTAGCAACCGAGCAGTGTACATGTATGCTTTACATGTCACTATCTGAGTTCACTCAAACAGTCAAGTCAATCACAGTTCATGTGACTACCGTGAAATTTCCGAAAACAAGGTGCTGTGTATCACTATGATTAGCACCCCGCCTCAGACAAAAGTCATGCTTCGCATGAATGCATGTCTGAACAAGTGAGACACTATGCCACCTACGCAGTTGGCACATGTACCGCAAATGGGTAGGGCCGTAAAACTGCTTCCACTTCTCTCATGCAATCACTCATCAAGCCTTCTGGCTTCACCATCGAATGGCACAGTTCCATCTGCCAATCTCGTCTGCTCCGTTGTCTGCTCATGGAAATCCGAAATGATATACCGCTCCAAGCGATCAATTTGTTCACTAATATTTTCAATGCGTTCGACTGACATGGCTTGTCCATAATTCTCACCTTTGCAGTTTGAAGCTCGCTCTGAATCTCTCTGATGTCCTCCGCGATTGGTGTATTAATACCATACATGTCCTCCAGCAGTGTACCAATTCTGTCTCGCAATCGAATATTGATCCACGTCTGCACACCTGCAAATATACAAACAATCATAAACAATGCAAGAATTGCACACCACAGCCATGCTTGTCCGCTTGAGTCCTCAACTCTGTGGCATGTCTCTGTCTGATTCCAGCTCAAGGCGTAGCCTGCACTCCGAGTAAACATGCTCTGCAACAAGGCAAGTTGCAAAAGCTGTTTTGCTGCACCGCTCGTGCTATGCTTTGCAAGTTCGATACGCACCTGGCGAATTGCTCCCTTCGCCTGAATCTTTCCCAACTCCTGCTCTAGTTCTTCCGCACCTATGATGTGTCCGTCTTCATCATGATACCCAAGAAGTCCTTGCAGCATCTTGCATCTGCTGCTGCTAAGCGATTTCGTATGAAGATCTGCCAAATTCCAACGCGTCTGCACCACATTGAGCACAATCTCCCGGGTCTGCAGCTTCTCCTGTACACAAAATGCGCCCCTCAATGTGCTTGTGTTTCCACGGAAACTCAACAACTTTGTCCAGCAAATCTGATTGCCATGGGTGCACAATCTTCCGAATTGCGCGCGTCACAATCAAGCTTCCGGATGCCGTGCTTAGGCAATGAAGATCTTGGAATCCAAGCTTTGTCAACCAGATCCCAGCAACAAACCGTGGCTCACCTTTGTTGTCAGGCTTCACACATCCAGTAAGCTTCTCATAGCTCGTCGTGTCTTGCTGAACCCTGAAACGGTTCAGAAGGAATGCTGAATGCTTCCAACTCCACACACGCAGCGGCGAGAAAGTGCCGACTCTGATGCTTGCTTTCTCCTCAACTTGTCCAACAAGAATATTTGCTTGCTGCCGCATGCTCTGAATGCACTGCTCAACAAGGCCGTTGCTCTGATGATCTCCTTTGGGCGAATAGGAACATGTGGTCCTCAAGCCTTGCTTCAAACGCGCCTGCTGAACTCCATTCTGCAAGTAGTCCAGCTCTTGGTCTGATCTCAAAACCACATCATGATGGCCAAGAAATCCAATAAACTTTGCAATTTCTGCTATCAAGTATCCCTTCCAGCGGGCGCCACCTTTCGCCAGGGTCGGGATTGCCTCAACATAGCGCGTGTCCTTATCCACTAAAACAAGCACGATCAGTCAGCAACCTTGTCACGAGCACTTCCTTCAGTCTGCATCCGGGCTGTGAAGCAAAAATCAAATGCAACTGTGGGCATGCTGTCTTTCGGCTCTCTACGCTTCTGATGCTTGTCCTCTCTCCCAAGGTGCATCTGACATTGCTTGCACCAATTGCGGAAAGGCATATGTGTCACCTCATGCTGAGCAACTTCATCTGAGCTAGGAACTTTCACTTCAGGAAGAAGCTTCGCAGCTCGCTCCTCGGGTTCTCGACGTTCGGCCTGATCTGAGAGCCTCTTCTGATGTCTCACCAGCCTATCGAAAATTGCCTTGCGGCCACCTGAACGTCCAATCCCGTAATACCCACATGCATCCCGCAAATCACGCAAACAGGTTGTTGGTGTCAAATCCACATCATTCACACTGATTTTGTCTGCAACTTCTGCTTCTATGGGTTCTGCAGCTGGCTCATCCTGAAACAGGCACTGACGGCTGTGCTTCACTTTCATGCGCTTCTTCCAGTTCTTCTGACTCCAGTTGATCTGCACCAAAGAAATCTCTTGTCACACTGTCTTCGCCTCCAGCTGCATCAGCTGTGTACACAAATCCGAGCCTCTCAGGTTTGTGCCTCGTGCGGTATGCCAAGGTCAGCATTTCGCACGCATCTGTCAATCATGAGCCTGTGATCCTGCCTTGAGGTCAAACTCAAATTGCACAAGATCCCAGTCTGATCCAAACTTCACCAACGTGGTCCTGTATTCAAGACCCTTTCCCGGAAGCTCATCCAAGATGTTCATGAAACGTCTGCCATGCGATCTCCGTGCAAAACAGTTCTCATCAATCTGCTCCCATGAATCACCAACTCTTTCCAAGACAGAAGTGAGCTCCACGCGATGCATATCCGTGAAGACGATGTCCTCCAATGCCTCAGGAAACTCTGCGTCCTCCGAGACCATGCACACAAATGCCTCTGCAGTCAGTGAATTGCGTCTATATTGTATGGGAATCTCATTGTTCTCATGAACCAAGCACGGGCCTCTACTGCTTTGTCCAACTCCCCAGCCTGATTTGAACAGCTTGCCAAGCGCTAACAGTGGGGCGGTCACATCTGCAATGATGAACTGTTCTCTGAACGAACAGTTACCCACCTCACAGTGATTGCCCTCACGCCATGCACTTCCATGAAACCACCTTGTGCATCACGAAATCTCACTCCGCCTGGCACTGGTGCAGCCGTGCCTATATTCTTGAACTTCTTCGGCAACACCGACACATCTGCTCCACTGTCCAATATCAGCTGAATGCGCTGCTCAAGCTCATCCGAATAAGCATCTATCATGCGCACATCTGAAATCGGCCATGCAGGAGGATTTGCAAAATCTGTCACAATCTGCACACATGCATGCTCAGTGTTGTTCTGACTCATGTTGTAAGCTGCATTCATGATTTCAAATGAAGTCTCATACAAGTCTACAGCATCATGAACACACCCATCAAGTTCCATATCTGAGCCATCATGCATGCAAAACTTCTCAATCGTTCGAATGCTATGAAAATCATCTGTCTCATCCTCCATTGCAAATATGGTCAAATCGTATTCTTCAAGACCATCATCTAACGAATGCAAAATAGGAACACTGCAACTCTCACGATCCTGTTGCAATCTGCGAACACTTCTGTACGTGGTTGTTGAGGTCAAGGATGGCGTAGCTGATGTCCGGGGCACAGAACTGTCGGGTGGTTGGTTGTTCTGCTGTTGCTGTTGCTGTTGATGCTGTTGTTGGTCAGACTCTGCAACCTGTCTGACTTGTCCTTGTTCGCGCTGCAGCAACCAGCAATCTCGCTTCCAATGACCTTGGCGGCCGCAGTGTAAACACGCATTGCTGTTTGCACCGCCGCCTGCTCCTTTTCCGTTCTGTGACTTGCCACCGGACGGCTTGCCACCTTTTCCTTTCCCTTTTCCTTTGTTGCTCTTTCCTTTGTATGAACTACCTTGTTGGTAGCCATCATATTGTTTTCCTTTGCCATCTTGCTTGCCCTTGCTCCACCTCCGTGTCTGTGGGTCCTCCTCCTTTGTCCTTGGTTGGCTCAAAGCCATAGGATGCTTGCAGTGGGGTTTCCCACTTTGTCTGTGAAGAGTCCCACCTCGCAATTGTAGCTCTAAGCTCGTCGTACGTACTGCTTTCTGTCAGAGTAATGTTCAGAAAAGAACGCAACTGTCCAGAAGTAGCACGCAACAGTGTTGACAATCTGGTGTCTGCATCTAGTTCACGTCCAGAAACTCTGCGATACTCATCAAACAGTTCTTCCAATTTGAGCACTTGCTGCAAGAGGGAAACTTTCGGATTGAATGCTGGATACGCGGAAATTGCACCAAGAATAGCCAAATGCCTAGCTTTGCTTGTTGGCGCAAGATCTGATTCCAGTTGTCGAAGGGCTTCATACCCATTGAGGTTTCCAATTGCACGCAAAACTGAACGACCACGGTCATGCAAAAGTCCGGCCAGTGTCGAATACAGTTGCTGCGAACGAATGCGAGTCTCTATAGTCATGTCGCTCATCACCAATGGAACAGTTGGGTTTCTTCTCATGTCAGCAAGGTCGTCTGCAAACTTTGAATCCAATGCACAGATCCACTGTTCTAGGTTCCAAACCCAGTTCCTCCACGAAGACAACTCCTCATCACGTGAGGTCGCCTGAAACCGTTCCGGCTTAGACAGAACTTTCGCAAGGTCTGATCCTTTCAAGCCAGTCTCTGATGCGGAGACTCTCTCGTTGCGTAGTGCTTCCAAAGCACTGGTTGAGTTCTGCGCACACTGCGCAGCATACCCTACTGCATCTCTCATCTGTTGCATAAGTGCAACAATTTCCCGTTGCGCTGCCGCACCATCGGATCGGGTTCCGGTTGAACATTCATTCCAGGCTGATCTGCCATGCTCTTGTAACGTCTTCCGATTCAGTACTGCAAATAAGGCAAATGAACAAAGTAGCTCAAGCCACCATCAAATGCAAATGCGGCACCGAATGTGTTGGGCTCTAAGGTGAGCTGGGTCTTCCAGCTCCGCTACCATGCTAATTTTCTCCGAGCAACTTTACGCCTGCGGATCCGTGTCATTGCACGTAGCAACCGAGCAGTGTACATGTATGCTTTACATGTCACTATCTGAGTTCACTCAAACAGTCAAGTCAATCACAGTTCATGTGACTACCGTGAAATTTCCGAAAACAAGGTGCTGTGTGTCACTATGATTAGCAATTGCGGCCGGGTACATGGCGTTGAAGTCCAAGTACGAGATCCAGCTGACGGGCTCCTCGGGGTTGTAGTCCTCCTCGCCCAGCTCGGGGTTGTTGGCTTGAGCGAAGGGCTGGAAGATGCAGCTCAGCCCTCCCATGCCTTGTAGGCCTGCTCGTCGGTGATGAGGTGAATGGGAGTCTCGCGGGCCGAGCGCCGCATGCGGCTCCGGGCAGCGTGACGTAGTGGATCGGGTCGAGCCCCGACTGCGCCCGGAAGGAGTCCCGGTAGCTCTCCATCACTCGCGGAAGGTCTCCCACCCCATGACGTTGGCGGTGTTGACGGCCAGCCGGCGGTCCTCTGCGCTCACCGCTTTTCCAGCCAGCACGCTGTCGTAGCAGTGCCACACCGCAGGCATCTCCCACGCCTCGGCGCCGCAGAAGTGCTCGAAGGGCATGGGCAGCTTGCGCAGGATGCAGTCCCACGCCTGCTCCAGGTCGCCGCCGCTGTTTGAGAGGCCGTCTTTGAGGCGGAGAGTCGGTCGGCGTGCGCAGGCCCTGAGGTCGTCGATCATGCTGGCCAGGCTCGTTCATTGTTTTCCTCTGAGCACAAAACGCCTTCAAAGTGCATATACTACACTTGCTCATAGCCATAAGGCTAAGTGAAGTAAACATGCAAGTCATGCCAAAAAGTGTCAACTGTACATGAAGGTATCACATACAACACTAGGCATTGTGGGGGTCAGAAAACTTAGTCACCCCGCCTTGAGTTGGCTTGATTTTCAATCCAACTCAATCTCTGAGTTTGACCTGTCCTCTGCTTTGCAGAGTGTTTCTTGCGGTCGATTTTCGGGCATGCAATCCAAACAAGGAATGAAACCTCGTTTGATCAAATCATTCTCGAATGAATTCTCCAGATTTGACTTCTTCTGCACATGTTTGCAATCCAGTTTGTGAAAACATCTTCCAAACTTCGTCACTGCAAACTTCTCGCATTTCTTCTCCGCACGAGTGGCGAAATACCACTTCAGGAAATTGCACATTGCTGCAAATGCAAATCTTGTAAATCTGAAAATACCATATAGCAAAGTAATCATGCCAAGCAAAAATACTGCCTCCACGCAAACATCTCCTGCATCCACATGGCCGAAAAGTGGGCCATTGAAATTCACATAGTCCGAAAAGCTGAAGTTGTTCGTCTCTGTCTCGGAAGTGATTGGGCTCGGGCTCAAGGCGTCGGTGCTTGGAATCACAGATGCCACGAGCATGTAGCGCAGGATCTGCTTGGCTACCGTGTTGCTCTGGTGGTCAGAACTTCTGTCCATCGCCATCCGAAGGTGGCGCAAACACTGCACGAAATCTTCACGCTGGTTCTCACGTCTCACTGTTTCAGTTCCAACAAGTTCACATGCATTGGTGTCGTAAACACTGATCTTGAACAAAAGGTAACGAATCCGTTCACGTGTCAAACGTTTGGTTCCAAGATCCGCACAGTTCTCCTTTGTTGGGATAGCTGCGGTCTCAAGCATGCGTTCACGAACCATCTGTTGAATCCATAAGATTCGACACGAAAGATGACGAATGCGTCCCACGCCTGAGCGTAATAGGATCTGCTTCGCCGCTGCATTGTCCAAAATAAGCTTCAATCTGATTGCTGTCCTCAAGCAAAACATGATGCACAATCTCAAAAGAATTCCATCGCAAGTTACAGAAACTGCTGCATGAACTTCTGCTTCTGCTGAACTCAGGGCTATGACTCTCTGGGTCCTGCTACTTGCAAGTAGTAGGCAACCTCGGAAGAGAATCGTTCCGGCACTAACGGATTTGCGCGATGCCTTGTGCGCTGCCCAGTCGGAATCGCTGAAAAGCTCAAGAACGAAACCATTCTCGTTCTCCGGCGAATACCACAAACCATCTGGTTGAATCTTCAACTGCAATGCGAAAAACTGACCTTCAAGCAAATACAAAGCTAAATGCTTCAAGAGGGTCCAACTGCGCTCAGTTGGCTTAGACATGTACTGCGAAAGTCCTCTGATGCCGTAGGCGCATTCTGGAAGGTCATTCGCCAAATAAAGCAAAATGCCAATCGCTGACCTGAATCTGGATGCTCGATCAGGTTCAAGCAAACTGCTGTCATCTGGTTCATTCATCAAGTCATGACATGGGGTCTTCTTCGCTTTCAACTTGCTTGAAACGCCGACAACCTCAAACAGTTTGTCAAAGTGTCGTCTGTTCTGCTGAATGTGGATCACGTTGTCCTCAACAAGCACATGGGTTCGCTTCAGAAAGTTGATTTCATCCCCAACGTCCTTCATGACGCTAACAGAGATTTTGTAAGTGGACTCAAAAGTGGGGATCAGGTTCTGAAAGAAGAAAGGTTCCTCACAAACAATCTGCATGTCGTCCACATGTAACAGTAAAATGCAAATCGCATCTGCTGCTCTAAGCAAACAGGGATATGCTGCACAACTCTCAAAGTTCAACTTCCTGCGTGTAAAACTGGTCACACTGTCGTACCATTGTTGACTGCCGTCTCGTTGTCCTGGTAGGACTTTACCTAATGCAAACAAAAGGTCACCACACACTACAAGTGTTGGTTCACGCTGGTCAACAGTCAAAAACGCATCTGCAATGTCAATTGCTGCCATGACAAAGGATTTGTCTGGGTAAGCTTCTTTCAAATGCAAAAACAGGGTTGGCAAAAGTCTGCACGTCACATTGCTCGAAGCCGGGCTGAACAGATCTTGTCTGTCGGGCGTTAGCCAGGCAAATTCCTTGGCAACATACCGAGCACGTCTCAACCAAACTCTTGCGCCATCTACGACTTTGTCTCGCCATGTATGCACAAAGCGTGTTGAAAGTCTCTTGGCCGTGGCTGCATCAATTGATTCGGGTGGCAAAAGAACACCTTTGCTCTGCAAACGTGATATCTCCACTGCCTCTGCAATTCTGTCAAGTGTTTCCAAATCTGTTCCTTGGATGTCTGGCTCCTTCTCCTCAAAAGGAAAAGTCAGTTGCTGCACCAGGGACTCCATATCTGGTGTCTCGCATTCATAATCCCAGAAAGGATCATCCAGCGTCTGGTCATAGAACTCCAAATCATTGAGTTCCTCAGGAGAAAAAGTTGTAAGTGTCGCTTCGTCTTCATGGTCATATTCAGTCCCATCAATCAAAGTGAAAATTCTCTGCTTCTTGCTTGGTGAACTCGGTTCTGATGGCCTGTCAGCACTTCTAGTCACATCGGGTGTGACTGCCGCTGGTAGCAAAGTGGGTCCTGAGGGCACTCCTGGCCCATGACCTCTAGGTGATGCCGGGCCTGCTACTGCTGCTGAGGCTGGTGGTGGCAACATCCTTCGTTGTGAAGGTTCCATCCCCGCCTGAGCTGGCATCTGCACATTCACATCTGGTGCAGATTCTTGATTATCATCTAAAGGTGGCATTGGTGTGCCTGGGCCCAAAATGGGCATCGGCGTGATCGGATCTTCTGCTGCTTCATCTGGAGTGAAAGGAATCAATGCCGGGGGAATCGCTTGAGCTGCATGAACAAGAGGTGGCAAAACGCGCTTGGGTACAAAGGCTCTTGTCCCCAAAGTTGTAAATGAACATTCCCAGGGTGAAATCTCAACCATTCCAATGTCATCTAGAGACCAAGGGGTAGGAAGCCTTCTGACAGAACGTGTAACAAATAAACCTCCTTGACATGCAACAAGATGTGAGTCGTTCATCAGGGTCTTCCCCAACCAAACGCCTTTCCTCCAAGATGGAAGGCCTTTGGCCGAGGCTTTGATGTAGCCCATGATGTTCTCCCCGAACATGCAAATCTTTCCAGAATAAACTCGGCTTGTACACCTCTCAAAGGGAGTCTCACCTTGTGATACTGCAAAACGGTTATGCAACCAGCATGCATGAACATAAGCCCATGAATACACCGGGTGGTGTGCTGAAAAGAGCGGCTTGCCTTCTGCACCACATCCTTGTTCGAGCTGCTGCACCAGCAAATTGGCTTGATTCCGCAAAACCTGAACTGTCACTTCTGCTGCACCGTTGGCCTGTTTGTTGCCTGGTGCAATTGTTTCTGCACGCACTTGGACTCCAAGTCCTTTCAAAGCCTTCTTTGCTGATTCAAGCAACGCAATTGTGCTTGGCTCATTGTCACATCTAAATGCAACTGAAGTGTGGCCTATCCAGGTCACAAATCTGCACAACTCACCAGTGAGGTAGGGCAAATCCTTCCCACCTTTGGAAGGGGTTGGTACTGCATGCATCGATTTTGTTGAACGGTCATGAATAACAAGAACTGTCAAAGGGTCCGGGTCTCCATCCAAACGACTCGCAAATCCAAAATCAAATGACACCAAAGAGTCTGTTGAAGTTGGATGTCCATCTTGGCGATGATGGTCTTGTCTGGCCTTGTGGGCTATGCATAAAGGGCACCATGCACGAAATGGAATATGAGTTAAGGCATGTTCTCGCTTCTCCTCATCTGAAGGGCTTGCTGGAATGCCAGGGGCTTGAGGTTCTCTCTCCAAATCTCGCTGCAACCTATGCTTGACAGAGTGTGCTGCCAAAAGCGCTTGCTGTTCCAAATGTTTCACCATACGCGTGAAAATCTGCGAGCGGTTTCCATGCTGAGGTAAACCAAGCGATGCACATGCTGCTTTCAAAACTACAAGTGATGAGCTGCCTGAAACGCGTACACCATCAATTGTGATTTCATCAGGTCCTGCCAACACACTAGGCTCGGGCGGTGGTTCATCAGCTGCAACAGGAACTTCATCTGGTCTGGCCTGCATTTGCACATCTCCAGTTGCAGAGGATGATGATGAAGCTTGCCCCGCCTGAACCGGTGTGTCCAGAGGTCTAGCTGCTCCATGGGTTTCCTCCACAGAAAAACCAATCTGCTCAGGTGTACACTGAACACCATGTCCAATCGTGATCGCCTCCTCGAACTCGCCTGGACCCAGAATTGGTCCTGTCATCGAATCTGCAAAATCTGAAATAAGCTGATTGTATTCAATGACATCCCATGTTGAATCTCTTTTCACCAAAGTCGTCCTATACCACAGAAATAGCTCAGCTGGAGCCATAGTCGTGTCCACAAAGAACGGCTTGTAGGTCCTAATGGCAAAGCATGCTTCTCCAAGCTTCTTCCAAGAGGTCTTGACTGTTGAGAGATTTTCTGAGAGTGTAACTGCTCGCATCTGCATCTCATCCATAGGTGGTTCATCTGATTGCTCCACCATTCTGATCATACCTTTGATGCACAGAGAGTTTCTCTTGAATGTGATGGGAATCCGCGATGTGCCATTCCACAAGTGAGGTCCTGCATCATCGGTGTTAATGATCCAGCCTTGCTTCATCAGCCTCCCAAGTGACAACAGAGGCGAAGTCACTGAGGCAATGAGAAATTCCTCTTCAAGTGAAGTGTCACCGCAATCAACAGTGGCTTTCCTCGTGTTGGCTATGCTGAGTGGGTCGCCTTGAGCATCAACATAAACAACATGCTGACCTGGGCGCACGGCTCGTCCCACTTCTCCAAAGCAAAGAGGTAGTGCTGAACCGTCAGCACCGCTATCAAGGATAATATCCATGTCACCTCCAACATGCTCAAAAGCGCGTACATGGTTCAAAAGGTCAGGTGCCATGGTCCATGAACAATCTGAGTCGGTACATGTCATGTCAAACACAGCGCACTTGTATGCTCCATCAGTCTCGCATGCATCAGGATCAAGTGAAACCGTCTCAGCTGTCAAAGCACGAATGTTGTACAACTGCACAAATTCCTCATCATCTGGGTTGTCAAATTCATCTGGGGTTTCATGAAAATCGTTCCACATGGGCGCAAATTCCACTCGTCTCACCTGTCCAGTCTGCTGTTTGCCAACTTGTTGAAATTGTCCAACAGGCTGATTGCTGGAAGCCGATGCACCAGTTGCAAAACTCACATGCGAACTGCCAGGATTGCTGTAAGTGGTTGCACTGCTCACTGAAGGCGGTGGTGAATGCACGGTCTGGTCATCAACTTGCCGAATCTGTCCAGTTTGTTTGTCATGCGCTAGCTTTCTGCAATCTCTCTTCCAGTGTCCTGGTTTGCCACAGTACAAGCAGTTGTTGTTACTAACTCGCTGGTCACCTTGAGGATTCTGTTGGTTGTAGCTGTACTGCTGTTTGCCCTTACCTTTGTCTTTGCCCTTGCCTTTGTTCTTTCCTTTTCCTTTTGGCTGCTGGTCATATTTTCCTTTGCCCTTTCCCTTTGATTTGCCTTTGCCCTTGATTTGGTTCAAAGCTTGCACCAAGTCCACATCCATGGGCACAATGCCAGTTGAAGAGCTGCTGTTCATGTTGGTGTTGCTCGCACTGCCACCAATTCCAAATTCATTGTGAATGCGCGTTGAACTCCAATTGGTGGTAACAGATTCAAAACCAAGAACCTTATTGCGAATGTCACTGTATTTGCTCGTCTGGTCCAAGGAAAGCTGTATGTGCTGTCGAATGTGGCCAGGTAGACATCGAACCAAAACTGAAAGGCATACTTCTTCTGGAACTGCTTGTCCGCAAGACTTCTGGTATTCAGAAATAAGGCGGTCAAGTCCTTGCACGTGGTCATACAAGGTTCTCTCCTTCCCAAATGCTGGCAAGTTCATGATTGCAGTCAAGATCGCCATGGAACGTGGTCGGGTATTGGGTGTATACAACTTGGTGAGCTGCCTAAACACCTCAAAACCATTTCGTCCAGGTACTGACCGCAAAATGTTCAGGGATCTGCCACGCAAAAGTCCGGTGAAAACTGAATGTAACTGTCTGCTGCGTTCCTGTGCTTCTTCCTCCTCCAGGTCCATGTCAATGGATGTCTCGACATGGTCTTCAATCTTCGTCAAGTCCGCTTCAAAGTCTGAGTCAGCTGCAAATAGCCAAGCTTTCAGATTCAAAATAAAATCGGGCCATTTGGATTGTTCCTCATCTGCACCAACTGCTGAAAAGGGATCAGGCATGCGAACCATCTTTCCCGCATCAGTGAATTTGCATTTCTGTGGGGCACCACGGTCAGCCTGGGCTTGTCTGAGAGCATCCACTGCAGCTGCTGCACCACTGGCAGCTTGCAGCAATGCCTGAGCCAGCTGTTGTGCCTCCGCCATGATGTTGGCCTCCAAGACCAAATGAAATGGCTATCTGTGGACCTCCAAGGCCCTTGAGTGGTAGAACTGCCTCCAAGGCTGGGTTCAGTTGGTTCCAGCAGAAAAACACATACACGAAAATGGCTCGAGCGCGGACCGAGTGAAAAGGGGCAACCTAGTTCCTAAGGAAACAAAGGGATACCCGCAGGAGGTGCTGTCTCAATTGGATCAGCAGAGCTCCGCTACCATCATTGTTTTCCTCTGAGCACAAAACGCCTTCAAAGTGCATATACTACACTTGCTCATAGCCATAAGGCTAAGTGAAGTAAACATGCAAGTCATGCCAAAAAGTGTCAACTGTACATGAAGGTATCACATACAACACTAGGCATTGTGGGGGTCAGAAAACTTAGTCACTCGTGCTGTCCACGAAATTCAGCGGGCCCCAGCTCATTTCTCGCCCGACTTGCAGAGGACTCGGAGGCTGAGGTGGCTGTAGTCGCCCTGCTTGATCGCGGCCTGCAGGCGCGGCCTTGGCCTTGGCCTTGGGCGCGGCCTTTGGCTTTGGCGCGGCCTTGGCCATGGGCATGGGCTCTCGGTGCCGTCGTTGTCGCTGTCCTCGCCGAGCTCTTCGCGCGGCGCCCTGCAGACAGGAGAGCCCATCGTGGCGATGTAGCGCAGCAGGAAGTGGAAGTCGTAGCCGCCCCCGTTGTGAAAGACCACTGGGATGGTCTTGGGCGTCTGGGCCGCGATGTTGCAGGAGTGGCACAGCGCACCGAGGTACTGCCCGGCGCCGTGGCAGTGGTGGAGCTTCTTCTCAGCGGTCTCGAAGGACGCGAGGCACTTGCACTCGAAGGCCTCGATGTCGTCGAAGCCCACGGGGTGGTCCGTCGGCAGGCCGGAGAAGCCCACCCCCGCGTCGGCCAGAGCGGGCTGCCAGCGTCCGCGGCGGGTCATCTCGGGGTAGAAGAAGGAGCCCGAGCAGCTCACAGTCTTTGACCGCTCCTGCCAGGTGAGTCCTTCGACCCCGGCAGTGGGCGAGGACGCACCACATGAAGCAGCGGTGGTCCTCGTTCTGAGGGTTTCAGATGGCCTTCTTCTTGGCCAGGGTCTCGGGCAGCTCCTTCCAGCAGCCTCCCGCCTCGTTGGGCGGCGGGGGCGCGGGCATGTCGGCCAGCTGCTGCGAGGGCGCAGTCAGCAAATACGCGGCCGTGATGCCCACGACGGTCCAGTTAGACTCGGGGAAGCGGGAGCGCTCGAGCGCGACCTCGAACTTCGTCCTGATGGCCGCCATCATGGTTCCGGCGCGGGCCGACAGAGGCGCGGGCCTCACGATCCACGGCGCCAGCCTGAGGTAGTAGAGCGTGAGCTCCACCCTGTCCTCGCCCTCATCGTTCGCAGCCGGGCGCGTCAGCAGGATCTGGAAAGGAAGGGCAGCCGAATGGCCAGCAGGTCTTGGAGCCGGTCCACCAGCAGCCGCATGGCGTCGATGGTGAAGACCTGCTGCCCAGGAAGAGGGCGCAGCCGCAGCTCGCGGGTCCAAGCGGCCCCACGCGGGCGCAGTTCTGTCACAGCGGCCTCGGCGCGAATTGGTTTGAGCTGAATAGATTGCTTTCTATAGAAAAAATAATAAATATTCAGTCGGTCGGACGAGCGCGTCTTTTTTCTGTCTGTGCTCTGTACGGGATTCAGCATCTACCGCGTCACAGCGAGTCGGCGGTGCTGCCCTGCAGGTTCAGCGCTGTTCTCTGGAGGCCTCGTCCAGCTCCTTGCGCGCCTTCTCGACCCGCTCCAAGGCGGCGAAAGTTGCGCTCTTGGCCGTCAGCGAGACCGGCAGCCGCTCGGCGATTTTCTTGCTGACGAGCCGCTCCTCCACCTCGTAGAGCTCCCTCTCGATCTGCGCCAGCGAGGCGATGTCGCTCGTGCGAACGCGGCGCTGCCTCAGGGCCTCGCGCTTCTCGCGGAGCGTCTCGCAGCGGGCCGTGCGCTGGTTAAGGCGCTTGTCGAAGCTTGAGCCGAAGCTCTTGGGCATGCTTCAGCATCTCCTTCCAGTCCTGCACGTCGAAACCTGCCGGCGACCCCGTCAGCTGACAGCCGCTCCAGCACATACGCTCCCCGAGCAAGCTCGTCATGCAGGCGGCTGCGGCAGCGGCCCTCAGCAAAGGCCTCAGCTGCTCGCGGCGCTCCAGGATGTGGGTGGCCATTCTGAATTTTTTTTAATGAGCAAAAATCGGCTGCGGCATCGGAAGAAACTACAGCGGGCACTCGCGAGACGGCGGCTCCACACGCAGATCCGTGACCTCAAGACTCAAGCCGCACATGCCGCTCATCAGCAGTGGGCCAGCTCTGCGGGGCGGTCCGCAAACGTGGCGGCGGCGTTCCAGAAGCGCGCGTGGGCAGGCAGCTTGGCCTTCAGCATCCAATCGCCGCCGCGCGATTGCCTCACAGAGGGCAGCAGCCGCTGGCGCACAGCCTCGGGCGTGAGCTTCGCCTCGAAGACGCGCTCGGATTTTGGCAGAGCGAAGCTTCGCTGGAAACCCCATGGGAGCCCAGGGCTTTTTCCGAGGGGCAGCGCCCCAGCGTGAGCTTCGCAACCGACGAGCGCACGAGGCTCTTCTGGGAGCGGGCCGAGACCGATCTGGTCGAGCAGCTTGCGGCCGCGGCTCCAGGCTCAAGAACTTGCCACCCTTAGCATTGGAGCGCACCTCGCCCAAGTTCCACATGCTTGTCTGGCTCGTCATCCTTTTCTGTCTCCGATTAAAAAAAGCTTGGTCCGAGCATGCGAAACTGCTTGAGCCGCGCCGTCGCCTGTGCGTGCTTCGTCGTGCTGGTGGTGATTTTTAAACATGCCGAGACTGCTGGAGCTGTTTTGCGGCACAAAGTCGATTGGCCGAGCCTTCGAGGCGGCAGGGTGGGAGGTCGTCTCCCTGGACATCGTGTCGAAATTTGAGCCCACGATCCTGTGCGACATCCGGAGCTGGGACTACACGCTGTTTCCGCCCGGGCACTTTGACATGGTCTGGGCCAGCCCGGTCTGCACGGAGTACAGCCGAGCTCTGGACGTTACCTGCAAGTACGGGACTCCGTACAGGAAGCAGACGAGGCTGTGGACCAACATGCGCTGGAGGCCAAGCCGAGGGCTGTGCAGGAGCGGCTGCCGGTGCGATGCGTGGGAAGACGGGAGGCATCTGAGGGGCGCCCAAGGGGGGCCTCGACTCATGGGGGGCCAGCGCGAGAGGGTCAGAGGGCAGTTGCGCGAGCTGCTTTACAGCATTCCTACGGCGCTGTGCGAGCCGAGGATCATTTTTCTCATAAGAAATAATTTCCTAAGAGGCGCTCGCCGGGCTGGAGGTGGGCCTGGGAATAAAAGGTCTTTTAAGGAGAGGCGGTCACTGGGCTGGAGGTGGAAAGATCCGTCTCGGGCCTGGGAATAAAAGGTCGGGAGAGGCGGTCACTGGGCTGGAGGTGGAAAGATCCGTCTCGAAAATTTCTTGTTCCCAGGAGAGGCGCTCACCGGGCTGGAGGCGGGAAGATCCGTCTCGAAAATTTCTTGTTCCCAGGAGAGGCGCTGATCCGTCTCGAAAATTTCTTGTTCCGAGGAGAGGCGCTCACCGCCTGCTGAGGCCGAAAAAGCGTGTTCTCCAGCACCCAGCCCGTGCCGCGCGCAAGACCGTAGGCTGCGCCGCCTGCGAGTCCCACGGCCAACCCTGCCGTTGCCGCTGCGCCGACTCCTGCCATGGCAGCCAGTGTTCCAGCAACCTTGCCCGCTGTGGGCGCGAGGGCTGCTGCTCCTTCTGCCAGGCCTCGGCGGCGACGGCGACCTCTCCCTCCTCCGCAGCCACAGCTGCCGTCTCCTCTATGGCCTGCGCTGCGCCACGCTCCACCTCCTGCGCGCGCTGCCCCGCCTTGTCCAGGAGGCGCTCTATGTCGTTGGGTCGACCAATGATCTGCGGGGGGCGGCTGTGGCTGCGGTCCTGGGCGGGGCATCATTTAGGCGGACGTGCTCAGCAGCGTCCTGGGGGAGCTGGGAGCGGAAGGCCTGCACCGCCGCCCTGCTCCTGCGGCCACGAGGTCCGCTGCCACCTGCGCTCCGTCGGCCGCGCTGCGCAGACGGCCCGTAATGGAGGGCGGACCCTGACCGTTGTTTGTCAGCGCGTCGGCCTCTGGGTCTCCTGCAAGGTCGTCCTCGCCGAAGCGGTTTCCGCCTTCCTCAGGAATTGCCCTCAAAGGCGTGTGCTGCAGAGGCTCGTGATGAACGTGGTGGCCTTGCGCTGGCTGAAGCCGTGGGACCGAAGCGTCTTCATCGACGCCCCGGCGCTCGGCGCGCGCGTAGCGCAGCTGGGGGACCTGGCGGCGCACTGCCTCCGTCAGCCGGCTCACGTCGTCCAGGCGCCGCTGCCCGTCCTGGGCTAGCCTGCGCTCGCTTAGCCAATTGTAGAAGGCCCGCGCCTCCTCCAGTTCTCGCTGGCGCTTCAGCAGCAGCGGCTGCAGGTCGTAACTGGGATACGTCTTGCGAAACCACCGGAGCATCTGCGGCTCGTTGCGGGGTTCAGGGGACATCATCTCGCTTTTCATACCAGCACGCTAGCGCCCGCCGTCAGCCGGTCGTACGCCGACTGCCTCTCCAGCATGCGCATGGCGCGCTCGCTCGGCCGAGGCGCTTCTTCGGGCTCAGGCCGTACCTCGCTGTGTACCTCTTTGTGTACCTCGGGCTCGGGCTGTGCCTCGGGCTCGGGCTGTACCTCGGGCTCTGCCTTGGGGTCTGTCTTGGGCGCTGCCTTGGGCTTGGGTGCAGCCTTGGGCTTGGGAGCTGGCATGGCGGCTGCCTTGGCTGCTGCCTTGCGCTGCCTTGGGCGCCGCCTTGGGTGCTGCCTGGGGAGTCTATTTCGTACGCTGGCTCCGGAGGCTCTAGGCCTTGGCGCCGGTTGCGCTTGCTTCATCGGGTTTTTTTAATAGGAAATATTTTTTTAAACGACCTTTGGGGGATTAGACGTGATCCAAAAACAGCACGAACGACAAGGACGAGCCCCTCAGTCGGACGACTTGCCCTTCTAGATCGGTCAGCCGGAAGCGCATGTGTCTCAGGGTGATGGGGCCCCTGACGGCCATGAAGCGCCCGTCATCGGAGCCGGTCTCAACGATGGTGCCCACACCGCTCTTCAGCGTTATCTTGGACAGGATGTCGTCCCCCAGACTGCCCAGCACGCGGCTGGCGTTGGCCAGCTGGGCGCAGCGCAGGTAGACCTCGTTGTATGCCATCATCTTCAAAACTGCCCGCCGGAGACGAAGCTCGGGCCGAGCATGTGGTCGACGCTGAAGGGCTTGGTCGGCGAGGCGGCCGGCGAGGTGGGGTAGTCCACAGCGTCTGGGAACTGCTGCTGCAGCTCCAGATCGTTCAGAATGAGCCGGTTGCCGTCGTAGGCTACGCTGAGGCTGTTCGTGGTCTCGCTGTAGGTGGCAGTAGCGAAGTTGGAGCTGATCCAGGCGGCCAGACGGGGGCCCGTGTAGGCGCCTTCCGGCAGTAACAGTTCAGAGTCCCAAGCGCGGCGTCGACCCAGTAGAGGTAGCGGCCCCGGTCTGTCGAGAGAAAGCTGTCCGCGATTCTGATCTTGTAGACGGCCAGCCAGGCGTCGCTCTGCAGGTGCAGGGACTCTCCCAGGTCGACCTCGAAGTCGCTGTCAGAGCCGGCTACCCTCTTGCGGCTGTCCACGTAGATCGTGGTCATTCTTTTCTTAAGGAAGCCACCTGTTCGACGGACGACGGGCTGGTGGACGGCTGCGACGGAGGTGCAGCAGGAGAGGAAGCTGTAGGGTTCCCGGGTCGTGCTCGTAGATCCTGTGCAGCTTGTCCAGCTCGTGCTGGTTGCGCAGCCTCCAGCAGCAGAGAAATTGCATGTTCATCCGCACGGCTGCGCTGATGAGCCTCAGCTTCTGGGAGCTCACCCAGGTGCTGATCTGCATGCGCCTGCCTCTGATGAAGAGTGTATCCAGGGCGCCGTGGGCCTTGTGGAGCTGCGGGCTATCTGCGTAGTCGTCCAGGATAATCAGCACCTGATACAGCTTCTTCATCTCCAACTTCTTGGATGTCTCGGTGATCTTGCGCTGCCTCTGGATGATGCCCCGCAGCGCTGCCTCGTCCCACTCGTCGTAGTAAGCCTGACGGGGCAGCTGTCGTCTATGTTCACGCTGGGGCTGAAGATGTAGATTTTCTCAAAGACTCCGCGGTATTGCTCCAGAATCATGCTGATCAGCGCCACGGTTTTGCCGGACTTGCTGGGGCCAAGGAAGATGCCTGTGCATGGAACCTGGGGATGACGGGGTCCGAGGGCTGTTTGCTAGTGTATTCTCTTGTGGGAAAGAGCTTGATCTTCCCCATTCCTTTGCCTTTACTTCCCAAATTCGACGCAGGGAAGCCGGGCGGCAAGTCCGTGAGCGCCCTGCTGTATGGCAGTGCACTGTCAGAGTTTTCAGGGATAAAACAAAAGGCTAATCGTGGTTAGCTCCTCACGTGGACCGGCTGCTGCAGGACGTCGCTGTGCTTCACTCTCCCTTCTTCGGTTCCGGAAAGCTGGAGTGCTACCTTGCCGCCCGGCGTCCGGCCCTGGAGGTGCGTGGCGTTGACGCCTTCGAGCCCGTCGCAAACCTGCACCGCTGTTACTTGAGGCAAGACCCGGTCTTCCTGCGCTCCTTGCTGCGCCTGGTGGGGCGCAAGGTAAACAGGCGCTTCTACTTCGGTCGCCTTCTGGTGGGCTCTCAGAGAGGCCGTGCCGGGCGTCGGGCTGCCTGCTCATACGTCCTGCTGCGCAACAGCTTCTCGGGAAAGTGGGGCTCCTTCACACAGCAGCGGCCACTGACGCTGAGCAGCGACCGTGCGATGCCAGGACGCGCTGGCCTATCTACACGCTCTGCCCTGCCTGGCTCCCGGCACTGCATCTATGCCGATCCTCCCTACATCTTCCCAGGTCGCAGCATGAACTACTATGGCACAAGGGGGCGGGGGCATGACATGGCCTTCCACTCGGAGCTCCGAGACGCACTCTTCGCAAGCGGCCTGCCCTTCGTCCTGAGCATCAACGACGTGCCTGAGGCCTAGGAGCTCTACAGCAGGGCCGGCGCCATCACAAGGCTGTGCTCGGGCAAGAACAGCTCCAAGCCCAAGCTGCTGGTGCTGCATCAGGGCAATCCTGCGCTCACGACAGGATTGAGTGGAGCAATCCTGCGCTGACAACAGGATTGAGTGGAGCAATCCTGCGCTGGCGACAGGATTGACTGAAACCTCCGCCGGCGCCCCTGCGGCAGTGGCCCGCGCCAGGCCCGCACCAGGCCCGCACCAGGCCCGCACCAAAGCTTGGAGCAAAGTCGGAAATCCGACTTCGGTATGGAGCGAGGTCGGATCTGGTAGCTGAACTCTACGCGGGCATCACCCAAAAATTGGTTGGTGCCTGTTTCCAGTTCCAACTTTCCGACTTTGGTGGAAAGAATTTCTGCTTTTAGACCGAAGCCGCGGAGCCGCCGCGGAGCCGGCCTCGCTTTTCCAAGCCTTTTGCGCACTTTTCGGCCGCAAAGAGCGGTGACGAAGCGGTGACAAAGCGGTGACGAACGGTGACAAGCTCGGCGGGCTGGAATTCGCCGGCAAAAGTGGAATCCTGAGCAAAGTGAGTGTCTGGAGCCTGCTTTCGACCGAAAACGAGCGAATTTGGAGGCTTAGGCATCCCACTTGCAGCAGTCTGACACGGAAAAACGAACTCTTCGGACTCGACCGTTTTGAGCGCTTTTTGCACCAAAAACGGAGCCGGACGGTCCGAGGTCCTTGGCGGGCTGTCGGACCGCGGAAAACCCTGCGGAGAACGAGTTCCCGGAACTGGGGCCGCTTTTGCGCACTTTTGCGACCAAAAAGCGAGCGGTGACAAAGCGGTGACAAGCGGTGACGAGCTCGGCGGGCTGGAATTCGGAGCACGGCGAACGTCTGGAGCCGGTTTTCAACCGAAAGCGAGCGAATTTGGAGGCTCAGGCACCACTTTTGACGTCTGACACGAAAAAACGAACTTTTCGGAGTTGGCCGTTTTGAGCGCTTTTTGCACCAAAAACGGAGCGGTGACGAAGCGGTGACATCGCTGGTGACGAGTTCAGCTGGTTGAAAATTATGCAGTTTTGGCGGGTTTTTTGGCCAAAAAACGAAAAAGAATAGGGTAGTATAGGCCCCCTTTCCTTACTACTCCGGGTTGTAGCTGTCCACAAGGTTGCTCTGCAAGCTTAGCACATCGGCGCGTTGCAAGTAGTAAGGAACTTCGGCCTATACTTAATTATTTGTGTTTTTTGGCCAAAAAACCCGCCAACACTGCATAATTTTCAACCAGCTGAACTTGTCACCAGCGATGTCACCGCTTCGTCACCGCTCCGTTTTTGGTGCAAAAAGCGCTCAAAACGGCCAACTCCGAAAAGTTCGTTTTTTCGTGTCAGACGTCAAAAGTGGTGCCTGAGCCTCCAAATTCGCTCGTTTTCCGCCGAAAACCGGCTCCAGACGTTCGCTGCTCCGAATTCCGTTTTCTGCCCCGAAAAGCCTGCGAATTCCAGCCCGCCGAGCTCGTCACCGCGTGTCACCGCTTTGTCACGGCTCGCTTTTTGGCGAGGACCTGCTCGGAGTCCGGCAGCCCACCGAGGCGGTCAGCCCGCCGAGGTGGTCCGTCAGCCCGCCGAGCATGTCACCAGCGATGTCACCGCTCCGTCCGGCTCCGTTTTTGGTGCAAAAAGCGCTCAAAACGGTCGAGTCCGAAGAGTTCGTTTTTCCGTGTCAGACTGCAAGTGGGATGCCTAAGCCTCCAAATTCGCTCGTTTTCGGTCGAAAGCAGGCTCGACGGTCACTTTGCTCAGGATTCCGAGCTTGTCACCGTTCGTCACCGCTTTGTCACCGCTTCGTCACCGCTCTCTTTGGGGCCGAAAAGTGCGCAAAAGCGCCCCAGTTCCCGAGAGGACTTGGTTCATGGCAATTCGGGGCCTTCGTAGCAGGTTGGTATAAATAAATATCACAACAGCCCTTAGCTAGTGAGGGAAAGTATCCTTCACTTATGAGACCTCTGATGAAGTGACCGATGGCGTCGGTCAAAACGCTTGGGACACCTCGGCCTCATGACGAATTGACCGGTGAAGCTATGCATTGTGTGCATAGTTTTATAGGACACTTGTCTCAGTGGGGGCATTCATGAGCCAACCTTGCCCATCCATAGCGACTCAAGGGAGGGCGTGTTGTGAAAGTACATCACCCCAGCGATACAAGTACGTAACGACTCCTAAGAAAACATGTTTGAAGGACCTGTCACGGGCAACATGAGGTCCTGGACAACGGAGAGGTAACTGACGGCACGCACGTCACCGCAGGGCTGGCGCCCTACGCCCAAGTAACTGACCTGGCGGTGAACACGGCAGCCTCCGGCAACAACGCGGCGGCCATCCAGTCCCTGGACGACCGAGAGCTGGCCTCAAAGCTGGACGGCAGCGCGCTGGCGCCGGCAATCGCGCCCCTGGCCACGGCGGCGGCCCTGGCCACCACGGACGGACAGGTGGCCGCGCACGGAAGCAGCATCGCCGCACTGCACAGCTCGGTCGGCCTTCGACGTGCTGGAGGGCGTGGTGGCCACGAAGAGCGCGGCGTGGACCTGAAGCTGTCCAACTACAGCACCACGGCGGCCATGAACGGCTCCATCGCCTCGGCCAACAACGCCACGCTGGCCACGGTGGCGGCCAACTACGGCCTCAAGACGGTGGTGGACCAGCACTCCCTAGACATATCACGCCGCTGGAGGTAGACACCAAGGTGGCCAACGCTCTCCTGGGGGCCGTCACCGCCGTGGCGCTGGCCTCCAAGCTCGCAAGTCGAGACGCCTCCATCTCGGGGCTGCACTCCAAGGCAGACGCCAGCGCCCTGACTGCTTACGCCCTGCTCTCGGAGGTGGACTCTAAGATAGCGGCGGCCCTCCTGGGCGCAGTCACCACAGCAGCCCTGGACGCCGCCCTCCTCGGCAAGGCGGACGCAAGCGCGCTCGCTGCTGGAGGTAGACACCAAGATAGCAAATGCCCTGCTGGGTCTCGCCACCGAGGCCTTCGTCGCAGCGCAGCTTGCTAGCCGCGACGCCAGCATCACGGCGCTCCAGGGGGCCAAGGCCGACGCGACGCTGCTGGCCTCGCACGCCACGAACGCCGCGCTCTCGGCCAGCGAGACCACGCTCCAGAGCGCCCTCGACGCAATCCTTGCGGAGCTCGCCGCCCTGCAGCTTTCCGGCAGCGGCGGAGTTGTTAACGCGCCGGCCTGGGCAGGCTTCACTACTTGGCTCGTTCGCGGAAGCAACGTCGTTCGCAACCTGCATCTGGAGGCTCCTCTCTCTGCTGCGCTGGCCAACGGCGACGACACGCTGAGCATCACGGCAGACTGCTACTCCATCGCAGCGGCGGACGCGGCCCTCGCGGCTGCGCTGCTGGCCTACTACACCTCCACCACCGAACAGGAGCGGCGCAGGACACGCAGACGCAGGCCGCCATCACAGCCGCGCTGCTGGCCTACTACACCTCGGTGCAGGTAGACGCCCTGTTGGGAGACTACCGCACGGCAAGCGCGCAGGACACGCAGACGCAGGCCGCCATCGCGGGCGCGCTGCTGGCCTACAGGACGGGCCCGGACCAGGACGTGTTCACAACCAACCAAATCACCTCGGCGCTGGTGGCGTACCGCTCGGCCGCAGACCAGGACACGGCAACGGCCTCGAGCATCGCAGCCGCGCTGCTCAGCCACTACACCATCGCACAAGTGGACGGTCTCCTTGCCGACAAGCTCGGCGTCACGGAGGCACCGCGGGCGCAGTGAGCGTGGACGGCTACACCCTGACCCTGGCGGTGAACCCCTGGAACATCGTACCTACAACTTGACGCCAGGCCGAGAGCTCCTCTTCGCCTGCCGGCACCGGCTCGGCACGGCCTCCAACTTCGTGGCGCACATGTCAGAGGCCGACAACGTCTTGGGTGACCAGGGTGCCTGGAGCACGGCCAAGATGTACTTCACAGTGCCTCCAAACAGAGTTGCCTGCTGCTGAAGCATGAGTTCCTCGACGGAGGGGCCGACGACGTCACGCTGGCCACCCTGGGCGAGGTGCTGCTGGAACCCACGCTCACCACATTAGGCAACTTCCTGGTGCGCTCCAACAGCCAGAGCTCCGTGGCCTCGGCCAGCTTTACAGTGGCAGGCTTCCAGCTGGAGGGCTATGCCATGACTCTGAGCGCCTTCGCGAACATTGTGCGCACCTACACCCTGACGCCGGGAGACGCTACTCCTTCGGCTGCCGGTACCGGCTGGGCACGGCCTCCAACTTGGTGATGTACGTCAGCGCGGCCGACAACGACTACGTGGGCGTCACCGGCACCTTCCTCGGCACGCCCGCGCAGGGTGTCTGGAGCACGGCGCGCCTGGACTTCTCGGTGCCGCCGGGCGGAGTCGCCAAGCTGCACTTCGGAGCTGCAGATCAGGGCCAGCGCCTTCGAGGGAGTTCATGCTGGTGGCCATCGATGCGCTAGGTGTTCCAAGCCCTGCACTTTGCCGGCCAACGTGTACTCCGACGACGGCTCCAAGTTCAAGAAAAAGTTCAAGGAGCTGATGGATTTCTGGGACATCGAGAAGCAGGTGACCAGGGGCCACGCCTACTTCGCGGAGCGCACCATCCGCACCATCAAGGAGGCCATGTTGCGTCGCATAGCAGCCGGAGCGGGCCGGCGGGGCCAGTGGCACCTTATGCTGGCTGACATCTTGAGCCAAATCAACGGAAGGAAGCACGCTACCACGCAGGTGGCGCCGAACCTCGCCTACTCTGACCCCGAAATGGCTGAGATTGCTCTACGCAACATCGAGCGCAGGGCCAAACACAAGGTGACCCGCCCGGAAATCAAGGTCGGGGATATGGCTCGGATCAGGGTTAAGCCGATCGAAAGCAGGGGCTCCTACAGGGTTGGCTTGGAGGGGTGGCCGGAAAAGGTGGTGCACAGCGATCTCCGAAAAGTCCCCGAAAACTCAGCTCCCGAAGCGCGGGGGCTTGGAGGTGCAGTCCCGCCAGCGGAGGCTACAGAGAGGCCCCAGGCTCCCACCTCCTTTTGGATGCTGTACATCTTGGAGCGCAGGCCGACGTACTCCAGGATCGTGGCGGGGAAGGTCTCGTCGCTGAGCTTGCCCAGCTGGCCCATCACCTCGACCTCGATGGCCTTGGCGCGAGCGCGCTCAGGTCCCTCTCGGGGTCCTTGGACTTGCCGGGCACGTCGAAGAGGGCGGCGCCGTTCAGGTTCGCCTCGGCCATGGTGTGGTCCTCGACTCTGCAGATGCCGAACGGTCGCTTCTGCGGAGAAGCCTCCGTCGCTCGATGAGAACAGGAACGAGTCCCCCAATTAACCGTGAACGACACAGCCGGCGGGAAGCAGCTCAGCCGCCGCGTCCAGCTTCTGCCGCTCCCGGCGCTGACCTTTGCTCCCCCGAAAAAAAAGGAGCGTTGCCGCGCGGGCGCAAAAAAAGAAAATCGCACATCCCGACGAGGCGCATTCCACAGACAAGGCCGCGAGGATTGGTCGTCGCCTTGTGGCCTTCAGCTCTCTTTTCCGGCCCTCGGGCTCCCGGTAGCGTGACGATCCCATGCGCCTTCATCCACTCGACCAGGCCGAGCAAGTTCGTCGCTTGCTTGATGTCCTTCGGATGGAGCGGTGGCATGCTCTGCCGGAAAGCGACGATCTGCTCGGTGGACGCAAACGCCTCCAGCGGTCCCGGGGCGATGGAGTGGTCCAGTGCATACCCCAGCATGGCTTGGCATGCCGCAGAACGCAGCCCACCTGACCGCCCTGGGCATGCTGTAGACCGGGAAGCTGCCCATGGAGCCGATAAGCCGCAAGCAGAGGCCCACTTTTTGCCAAGTTGGATTCGCGGTAGCGGGCCTCTGGCTGTTCGTCCAGCAACTCCAGGTGGTCTGAGAGAGTCAGGTTCCGCAGTGGCAACTGCCACGTGTCCTGCATGCCCAGCAGCTCCTTGACAAAGGGCATGTTGATGCGAGGCGCCGTGAGAACCACGTTGCCTGGTCCGAGGCCGATCCGGGCTCCGCCGGCTCCGCTGGCTCCGCAACGTTCCTATCAGGACGCGCGGATCATACGAAATCGTACGGACAAAACCCCCCTCCCGCCTGCCACCCTCACCCCGGGACGCAGCCCGGCATCGACGCTTCCCTCCGGTTGCGTGGCTCATGGTCCTGCCACGAAGCATCATGTGTAGTGCGACTTGCGCCTTGGCGGCGATCTCGCGGCGCTAGTCCCTCCCCGGCACTATCGAATTGTCTGAGCTTCAATCTGCGCCGGAAATGTCAACCGGCACGTGGTTGAGTGACAGCAAAAATATGCAAAACCTTCACATTCCGACGCCGGAGCCGCCCGCTGAACATCGCCCCGCCCAGGGAGATTCGTATGACCGTATGACCGTATGATCCGTACGATCCGTATGATCCGTATGATCCGTATGATCCGTATGATCCGTATGATCCGTATGATCCGTATGATCCGTATGACCCGGGCTGCCAGGCTTGCCGAGTCATACGGATCATACGGATCATACGGATCATACGGATCATACGGATCATACGGAGCCCGACCCCGGGGGTTCCAACCAGGTATCCTGCCTGGCATCGAAGCCTCGACACCTGCCTGGCACTGATGCCGAGAAACACGTAAAAACGGGCCCAGTTGGGCCCCCGCAGTGCAAGAAGACTGGGCGAGGACATTTGCTCTTCTCGGCAGCCACATTTCTTTTTTTGCACCGCGACAGGACCTTGAGCCGTCAGGTAGCTGCAAGCACGACTGGGTCGGGAACAAGTTCGAGCAGTGAAAAAAGTCTGCGACCAGGGTGGGGTAGGGGGTTGTGGGGCGCTGAACAAGCGCGGCGCTGAGCAAGTGCCTGTAGGTAGGCGCGCTGAATAAGCGCGGCACTGAGCAAGTGCCTGTAGGTAGGTGCGCTGAATAAGCGCGGCGCTGAGCAAGTGCCTGTAGGTAGGTGCGCTGAACAAGCGCGGCGCTGAGCAAGTGCTTGCCAGTAGGATCAACAAACGTGTTGATACTGGTTAGCCCAACGGCCCTTAGTACTGACTTGCCCAACTCGAACGGCCCCTTCGGAAGCGCCTCTCCGGAACGCAAGTGTTGCACCATGGAAATTGAGCCTCTAGAAAACAAAAGAACTTGCCTTGCAGGTCAACGTAGTTTCCAAAGCCTGTCAAAGTCGGAGTGGAAGGATACTTGAAAAAGAACGCATTCCTCGCGCCTGACGTCCCTGAGCGGCGTGCTTTGTCTTCTTGTCTTCCTGTGGGTCGGAACTAGCAACAGTGATGAATGGCGATTGCGCCAAGCCTTGGCGACAGAGCTGCTGTCAGGTTGAGATTTCCTCTTGCGTCCCTGCACCAAACAGATACAAAGAGATGCAACTCCACAAACATGGAAGAATTGCAATTCAGGCCTGCTCTGCAGTTAGCCGCGCGATCTCGACGCGAAGGCTCTCCACGGTCTGGTTGCCAATGTGGCTGGCTGCCTTGAACTCCGCCAGATCTGCGCCGAGTTTCTCATTCAGGGCCCGAAACGAAGCAACACTAGCGTGCAAATCCAGCTTCTCCTGCGACAGCTCTTTGTTCTGACGCTCCAACGTGCTGATTCTATCCCGAGCGCCAGCAAGTTCGGCGTTCATCCTGTCAAGAACTGCATCCTTGTGGGCCTGGGCGCAGCCGTAGGGAGGGGGGTGGCTGCACGAACAAGAACACGCTGAGCTGAGGCAGGAGCCTCCTGAACCTGCTTGGAGGCCCTCGCCTCCCTCCTGCCCTGGTGGCTGACGCCGCCTCTCCTGCCACAGGTGTGTGGACGAAAAGACGAACGAGTCGCCGCCTTGCCTGTGAGCGTGCCTTCCTCTCCAGCGCTCCTCATCACCTGGCCAAAGAACATCAAAACGGCGCAAAAGCAAGAGGAACATGTTTCCGAGCCTTGAGCATGATCATCCCCCCTCCAGTTGCCCTGACCTGTCAACGAGCAACTTTCGGACACGACGGGACGGCGAAAGTCCTCGGTGCCTGCGCCCCAATCCTCACCAAACCAACCTGGCAACGAGCAACTTTCGGACACGACGGAACGGCGAAAGTCCTCGGCGCCTGCGCTCCAATCCTCACCAAACCAACCTGGCAACGAGCAACTTTCGGACACGACGGAACGGCGAAAAAAAGTCCTCGGTGCCTGCGCCCCCACCTACGTCAGGACGCCATGGCCTCCAAAATTCGTCCTGGGCAAGAGGAAGAAAGCAGATACCCAAAAAAAAAAGGCGAAGGCCTCCGCACCATGATCTCCCATTGCGGGTCCGAGCCAGTACTGCTGCTGTTGCTGCTGCTGTTGCCGCTGTTGCTGCTGCTGTTGCTGATGCTGTCGAGTCCGAGCTGAGCCGCGGCGCTGCAATGAAAAGAAACGCAAATCCCTTTTGAGTAACAGAGCAGCGCCTCTCTCTTTAGAGGGGGTTTCCCAAATGGATTCTATTCTACCTGACAGGCTCCTAGCACTCGTCCGTTCAGGAAATGACCTCGTCCTGCGAAGGATTCGAAGTCTAAAACGCTGCGTGCAGGCGTGTGGCT
The DNA here is from genome assembly GCA_963377175.1 of Effrenium voratum. Classification (NCBI taxonomy): domain Eukaryota; class Dinophyceae; order Suessiales; family Symbiodiniaceae; genus Effrenium; species Effrenium voratum. Next base: position 65,596 of record CAUJNA010001049.1, read on the forward strand.
GCAAAATAATGACCCCTAGATATGCTTGCAATTTGGCTCCAGGTTGCATTTCAAGCGAGCCAACCTTTGCAGGGCTAACAAAAAAATAAAAAAAGAGAAAACAAGGGGTCCCAAAAAAAGGGGTCCTCAAAAAAAAGGGAAAAGGGGTTTCCTTTGGCAAAGCTTGACATCGCTTGAAATGCAACCTGGATGCCAAATTGCGGCGCATATCTAGGGGTCATTATTTTGCAGCCACACGCCTGCACGCAGCGTTTTAGCCTTCGAATCCTTCGCAGGACGAGGTCATTTCCTGGACGGACGAGTGCTAGGAGCCTGTCAGGTAGAATAGAATCCATTTGGGAAACCCCCTCTAAAGAGAGAGGTTGGCCTGCTCTGCAAAGAAGCGTGCTGTGCAAAGAAGCGTGCTCTGCAAAGGAGCGTGCTCTGCAAAGGAGAGTACTCTGCAAAGAAGCGTGCTCTGCAAAGAAGAGTGCTCTGCAAAGAAGCGTGCTCTGCAAAGGAGCGTGTTTTGCAAAGGAGCGTGCTCTGCAAAGGAGAGTGCTCTGCAAAGGAGAGTGCTCTGCAAAGAAGCGTGCTCTGCAAAGGAGCGTGCTCTGCAAAGGAGCGTGCTCTGCAAAGGAGCGTGCTCTGCAAAGAAGCGTGCTTTGCAGAGGAGAGTGCTCTGCAAAGGAGAGTGCTCTGCAAAGAAGCGTGCTCTGCAAAGGAGCGTGCTCTGCAGAAGGAGAGTGCTCTGCAAAGAAGCGTGCTCTGCAAAGGAGCGTGCTCTGCAAAGGAGAGTGCTCTGCAAAGAAGCGTGCTCTGCAAAGGAGCGTGCTCTGCAGAGGAGCCTGCTCTGCAAAGGAGCGTGCTCTGCAAAGGAGCGTGCTCTGCAGAGGAGCGTGCTAGAGGAGCGTGCTCTGCAAAGAAGCGTGCTCTGCAAAGAAGCGTGCTCTGCAAAGAAGCGTGCTCTGCAAAGAAGCGTGCTCTGCAAAGAAGCGTGCTCTGCAAAGAAGCGTGCTCTGCAGAGGAGAGTGCTCTGTCTTCACCGCGCCCGAAGCTGACTCGTCCCCGCAAAGAAGTGTGCTCTGCAAAGGAGAGTGCTCTGCAGAGGAGAGTGCTCTGCAAAGAAGCGTGCTCTGCAGAGGAGAGTTCTCTGCAAAGGAGAGCGCTCTGCAAAGGAGAGTGCTCTGCAAAGAAGTGTGCTCTGCAGAGGAGAGTGCTCTGCAAAAGTTCTCTGCAAAGGAGAGTGCTCTGCAAAGGAGAGTGCTCTGCAAAGGAGAGTGCTCTGCAAAGGAGACTGCTCTGCCAAGAAGTGTGCTCTGCAAAGAAGCGTGCTCTGCAGAGGAGAGTACTCTGCAAAGGAGCGTGCTCTGCAAAGGAGCTCTGCAAAGGAGCGTGCCCTGCAAAGGAGCGTGCTCTGCAGAGGAGCGTGCTCTGCAAAGAAGCGTGCTCTGCAAAGAAGCGTGCTCTGCAAAGGAGCGTGCCCTGCAAAGGAGCGTGCTCTGCAGAAGCGTGCTCTGCAAAGGAGCGTGCTCTGCAAAGGAGCGTGCTCTGCAAAGGAGCGTGCTCTGCAAAGGAGAGTGCTCTGCAAAGGAGAGTGCTCTGCAAAGAAGCGTGCTCTGCAAAGAAGCGTGCTCTGCAAAGAAGCGTGCTCTGCAGAGGAGAGTGCTCTGCAAAGGAGCGCGCCACATCCCTGCCCGGCATAGAAGCCTCCACCGGAGCCTGTCAGGTAGAATAGAATCCATTTGGGAAACCCCCTCTAAAGAGAGAGCTGCACCGCCTGCCGCAGCGTCACGATGGGCGTTGCTGGGCCCCGCAAACCAGGAAACGAAAAATTTGCGAAACTGTCGTCTAAGCCGACAGTTTCGGCGAACCTGCCCGGCATCGGAGCCTCCCGGCCGCGCCACCTGCCCGGCATCGGAGCCCTGCCGAGCCCGCGCCAAGGTCGGAATTCTTCCCAGGAAAAAAAATTGTCGAGGTTGTCGTCTAAGCCGACAACTGTCTAAAGTTTCGGCGAACCTGCCCGGCATAGAAGCCCCCGGCCGCGCCACCTGCCTGGCATCGAAGCCTCCCGGCCGCGCCACCTGCCCGGCATCGGAGCCTCCCACCCGGCCGCTTCGAAAGCACAAGTGCCACTTGTGCTTTCGAGCATCACATTCCTGCCCGGCATCGGAGCCGCGCCAGCCCGCCGACGTGGAGGCTTCGATACCGAGCGCGCCGCTCGAAAACAAAAGTGGCACTTATGTTTTCGAAGTGGGTTCGTTTCAATGCGTTCCACCACCCGGCCGCACCACCTGCCCGGCCTCGCTCCAAGACCGAAGCCGCGGAGCCGGCCTCGCTCCAAGACCGAAGCCGCGGAGCCGGCCTCGCTTTCTGTGTCACGATTTGACCGGCGCCATCGGTCAAATCATTTCGGCGAAAACATATGTAAACATGTTTGAAGGACCTGTCACGGGCAACATCCGGAGGTCCTGGACAACGGAGAGGTAACTGACGGCACGCACGTCACCGCAGGGCAGCTGGCCCTCGCTCTGACGCCCTACGCGCAAGTAACAGACCTGGCGGTGAACACGGCAGCCTCCGGCAACAACGCGGCAGTCCTGTAGTCCTGCGCACTCGCCGTGCGGTAGTCTCCCAACAGGGCGTCCACTTGTGAGGACGTGTAGTAGGCCAGCAGCGCGGCCGAAATGGCACCGCTAGTCTCCGCGTCCTACGCCGTGCCCGTCCGGTAGTCTCCCAACAGGGCGTCCACTTGTGAGGAGGTGTAGTAGGCCAGCAGCGCAGCCGCGAGTGCCGCGTCCGCCGCTGCGACGGAGTAACAGTCTGCCGTGATGCTCAGCGTGTCGTCGCCGTTGGCCAGCGCAGCAGAGAGAGGAGCCTCCAGATGCAGGTTGCGAACGACGTTGCTTCCGCGAACGAGCTCCCAAGTTGTGAAGCCCGCCCAGGCCGGCGCGTTAACAACTCCGCTGCCGGAAAGGTGCAGGGCGGCGAGCTCCGCGAGGATTGCGTCGAGGGCGCTGTGGAGCGTGGTCTCGCTGGCTGAGAGCGCGGCGTTCGTGGCGTACGAGGCCAGCAGCGTCGCGTCGGCCTTGGCCCCCTGGAGCGCCGTGATGCTGGCGTCCCGGCTAGCAAGCTGCGCTGCGACGAAGGCCTCGGTGAGACCCAGCAGGGCATTTGCTATCTTGGTGTCTACCTCCAGCGGCGTGTCCAACCCGTCCACCGTGGAGAGCAGGGAGGCCAGCGCGCTGGCGTCCGCCTTGCCGAGGAGGGCGGCGTCCAGGGCTGCCGCGGTGACTGCGCCCAAGAGGGCTGCCGCTATCTTAGAGTCCACCTCCGAGAGCAGGGCGTACGCTGTCAGGGCGCTGGCGTCTGCCTTGGAGGCCTGCAGCCCCGAGATGGAGGCGTCTCGACTTGCGAGCTTGGAGCCGTTCAGATCCACGCCGTGTGCTCTTCGTTGGCACCACGCCCTCCAGCACGTCGAAGGCCGACTGGTCTGCCTTGTTGGAGAGACCCGTGGTCAGCGAGCTCTGCAGCGCTGCGATGCTGCTTCCATGCGCGGCCACCTGCCCGTCCGTGGTGGCCAGGGCCGCCGCCGTGGCCAGGGGCGCAATTGCCGGCGCCAGCGCGCTGCTGTCCAGCTTGGAGGCCAGCTCTGCGGTGACCCGGTCGTCCAGCGACTGGATGGCTGCCCGGACCAGGACGTGTTCACAACCAACCAAATCACCTCGGCGCTGCGGTGGCGTGACCGGACACGGCGACGGCCTCAAGCATCGCCGCCGCCCTGCTCAGCTACTACACCATCGCACAGGTGGACGGCCTCCTTGCCGGCAAGCTCGGAGTCACGGAGGCAGCCTCGGCGCTGCAAATAGCAGTGCGCTTTCCGGCCACGCACACCGCGGGAGTGAGCGTGGACGGCTACACCCTGACCCTGGCGGCGAACCCCATCGTGCGCACCTACAACTTGACCAAGAGCTCCTCTTCGCCTGCCGGTACCGGCTCGGCACGGCCTTGCGGTGCACATGTCCGAGGCCGACAACGTCTACGACCCCCTGTACGGCAGCTTCGCGGGAGACCAGGCCGCCTGGAGCACGGCCAAGATGTACTTCACCGTGCCGCCAAACGGAGTTGCGAAGCAGGCGCCGGGCCTGCCCAACCAGACGGCAGGAACGGTGGACGTCTACGGCCTCCAGATCCTGGACGCAACCCTGGAGGCCGGCAACACGGAGGAGGAGGACACGGCGGCCTCGGCCCTGCTGCTGAAGCACGAGTTCCTCGACGGAGGGGCCGACGACGTCACGCTGGCCACCCTGGGCGAGGTGCTGCTGGAGCCCACGCTCACCACGCTAGGCAATTTTCTGGTGCGCTCCAACAGCCAGAGCGTGGGTCGGCCAGCTTTGTGGGAGGCTTCCAGCTGGAGGGCTACGCCATGACCCTGAGCGCCTTCGCCTGGAACATCGTGCGCACCTACACCCTGATGTGGGGGAGACGCTACTCCTTCGGCTGCCGGTACCGGCTGGGCACCTTCCTCGGCACGCCCGCGCAGGGCGTCTGGAGCACGGCGCGCCTGGACTTCTTGGTGCCGCCGGGCGGAATCGCGAAGCTGCACTTCGGAGCCTTCGGAGGCTCGATCCCCGGGCTGGCGCAGCAGTCGGCGGGCACGCTGGACCTGTACAGCATGCAGATCAGGGCCTCGGCCTTCGAGGGAGGGCCAGTGAGTCGGCCACGCTGGACGGGCTCACCGCGCAGGGCAACGTAGGCTGCGACCAGCTGCTGTGCAACGACGTGAACTGCACGGACGTGTTCACAACGGGCGTGGACGCCTCGGGCGCCATTTCCTGCGCAGCGCTCACAGCCGCAGGCACCGTCGCTGGAGCCACGCTGTCGTCCACAGGGGCCGTGTCAGGCAGCTCGCTGAGCATCACGGGGGCGGCCAGCGTGGGCCTGCTGAGCTCGGCCACCGGAATCACCGGCAGCACACTCACCATCAACAACACGGCCAACGCCGGGAACTTCACCACGGTGGGCGACGTGTCCACGGGCACACTGACGGCCTCGGGCGCAGCCATCGTGGCGAGCTTCGCAGCCACCGGTGCGCTCACGGGCGCCACGCTGACAGTCAGCAGGGTGGCCTCCACGGGCCCGCTGGACTGCGAGAGCCTGGACTGCACCTTCACGGCCACGAGCGGCGGGCAGCGTGGTGTGCGGCGACGTGACGAGCTTGGGCACGGTCTCCGCCCCGCAGCTCTTCGCGTCCAACACGCTCACCGTGACCAACATGTCCGACTTGTCGGACGATCTCTTCCTGACGAAGAACTGGGCGGGCTGGAGCAAGCTGCAAGTGTCCAACAACAGCGCGGCCCCCGACAGCGGCCCGGAGCTGCGGCTGCTGGGCAACCAGAGCGCGCGGGTCTTCCTGGAGCGGGACGGCGGGGCGCACCATGATCAACGACGAGGCGCTGGTGCAGACGAAGAGCCTCTCGACGCAGCTGTCCCTGACCACGAACCAGAGGAACCCCGGCTGCCTCGTGATCGCAGGCAACACGGGCAACGTGGTCTGCAACACGAGCTTCACGAATTTGTCGGACAGCCGGGTGAAGACGGAGATGGCCGAGGCCGACGTGGCAGAGCTCCAGCAGCTCTTCGACTCCGTGGAGGCCAAGCAGTACAAACGCCCGGACATGAACGAGGACCTGAGGCTGGGCTTCGCCTCAAACGACTTCGCAGGAACAAAGTGGAAGAACCTGACGGGCACCGCCCGGTGGAGCGACGGCACGGAGATGGTCACCCTCGACTACTCTCACCTCACCAGCGTGCTGCGGGGGGTGTGCAAGGGCTTCCAGGCCCGGCTGGACGAGGTGGAAGCCTGGCACGACCAGCGGGGGCCGAAGAACAAGTAAAATGGAGGCGCTGAGAGACCTGGCCGACGACTTCAACGTGAGGGACCCGTGGAAGCTGTACCGACTCGCGAGGCAGCGCGACCTCGACGTGACGCAGGCCATGGCCTTCGAGGCGCTGAAGGCCGACGTGGGCCGGCAGGTGCAGGCGCCCCGGCCGCGCGCGCTGGGCAAGTCGGCCGCCGAGGGGCCGAACGACCGGCTGCAGGCCGACCTCATCGACTTCAGCCAGAACACCCGGGGAAAGACGAGGTACGGCCTGGTCGTGATGGACGTCTTCACCCGGGAGGCTGCCGTGGAACCTCTGCAGAGCAAGAACGCCGAGACGGTGGGCCGGGCCACCAAGTGTGCCGCGTGGGAGCTGACGGGAACTTTGTGGTCACGACAGACCTGGGCAACGAGTTCGCCACGCTGGACCGGGAGCTGCCCGAAGCCGTGCACCGGACGAAGCGGCCCGAGGACCGCAACGCCACGGCCGTGGTGGACCGGGGCATCCAGACGCTGAAGAAGGACCTGGCCACGAGGGTGGCGCGCAAGGGCGGGCAGTGGAGCGACCACTGGGCGGCCGGGGCCTACAACGCGCGGCCCCACGAGACGGTGTACGGCGCGCCCGAGGACGTGGAGAAGCAGCCGGCCACAGAGTTCAGGGTCCTCCAAGACAACGCCAACAAGTTCCAGCACAACAAGGACCTCGCCGACCGGCGCATGACGGCGGTGGAGGACGCGGGCGTCTTCCGAGCGCCGACGAACACGGCTCAGTACGGCGACGTGCAGCAGCTGGGGGCCGTGGACTCCATGACCGTCCGCAGCACGGAGGGCCGGGAGACCCTGCTGAAGCTGGCGCTGCCGGCGCCGCAGGGCAGCGGCAACGCGGCGGGCCGGCCGGCGGCTGTGAGGCAGCTGGACGACTTCCTGGCGCCTCCGAGGCCCCAGGACCCTCAACTAGCCTTTTGAAAATGGTTTGGCATTGCGCGGGCCTCCTCGCTCCCCTTTTTGGCGCAAAAACACTCAGGCGGAATTGCCTGATCCAGGTCGAGCGAAAAAACTGGCTTTTAGGCATTGTGCAGGCTCCGTCGGAATTGACTGATCCTGCTCAGCTCCTTTTCGGGGAAAAAAAGGTTTCGAGGCATTGCGCAGGCTGGGGGGGAATTCCCGGAGCCTGCTCATCTCCTTTTCGGGAAAAAAACAGTTTTGAGGAAGTGCGCTCTGCAAAGAAGTGTGCTCTGCAAAGAAGCGTGCTCTGCAAAGAAGCGTGCTCTGCAAAGGAGCGTGCTCTGCAGAGGAGCGTGCTCTGCAGAGGAGCGTGCTCTGCAAAGGAGCGTGCTCTGTAAAGGAGAGTGCTCTGCAAAGAAGCGTGCTCTGCAAAGAAGCGTGCTCTGCAAAGAAGTGTGCTTTGCAAAGAAGTGTGCTCTGCAAAGAAGCGTGATCTGCAAAGAAGAGTGCTCTGCACCCCTTCCGCGCCCCCGAAGCTGACTCGCCCCCCGTCCCCTTCGCGCCCCCGAAAAAAAGAAGACGACAACACACACAACTCCAAAGCTGACTCGCCCCCCCGTCCCCTACGCAATTTGTGGAAGCTGACTCGCCCCCGAAAAAAAGAAGACGACAACACACACAACTCCAAAGCTGACTCGTCTCCATTCCCCCTTCGCACCCCCGGAAGCTGACTCGCCTCCATTCCCCGCAGAAGACAACACAACAACACAAACACCCCGGAAGCTGACTCGCCCCCCGCCCCCAAAAAAAAAGCAGACGACAACAGCAACAGTTTCACCCCCAACCCCAAAGCTGACCCGCCCCCCTTCCCCCTTCGCACCCCCGGAAGCTGACTTGCCCCCCGCCCCCCGAAAAAAAAGGCAGATGACAACACACACAACTCCAAAGCTGACTCCCCCTTCCTGGCAGAGCACACTTCCCGGCAGAGCCTCTTCCTGGCAGAGCCCGCTTCCTGACAGAGCCCGCTTCCTGACAAAATCCCTTCCTGACAAAATTCCTGTCTGACAAAATTCCTGCCTGACAAAATCCCTTCCTGACAAAATTCCTTCCTGACAAAATCACAAAATCCCTTCCTGACAAAATTCCTGCCTGACAAAATTCCTGCCTGACAAAATTCCTGCCTGACAAAATCCCTGCCTGACAAAATTCCTGCCTGACAAAATTCCCTGACAGAGCACACTTCCTGACAGAGCACACTTCCTGACACGTGTCAAACGAGGTTGGGCAAGCCAAACGGAAGAAGCTGACTCGCCCCCCGCCCCCAAAAAAAGAAAGTAGACAACAACAACACCCAACTCCAAAGCTGACTCGCCCCCATCCCCCCTTCGCCCCCCGGAAGCTGACTCGCCTCCATTCCCCGCAGAAGAAGACAACAACATCACACACAACTCCAAAGCTGACTCGCCCCCTTCCCCTTCGCACCCCCGGAAGCTGACTCGCCCCCCGCCCCCAAAAAAAGAAAGTAGACAACACACACAACTCCAAAGCTGACTCTCCTTCCTGGCAGAGCCCGCTTCCTGGCAGAGCCCGCTTCCTGACAAAATCCCTTCCTGACAAAATTCTTAAAATTCCTCCCTGACAAAATCCCTTCCTGACAAAATTCCTGCCTGACAAAATTCCTGCCTGACAAAATTCCTGCCTGACAAAATCCCTGCCTGACAAAATTCCTGCCTGACAAAATTCCTTCCTGACAGAATCCCTTCCTGACAGAGCACACTTCCTGACAGAGCACACTTCCTGACACGTGTCAAACGAGGTTGGGCAAGCCAAACGGAAGAAGCTGACTTGCCCCCGCCCCCAAAAAAAGAAAGTAGACAACAACAACACACAACTCCAAAGCTGACTCGCCCCCCGCCCCCAAAAAAAGAAAGTAGACAACACACACAACTCCAAAGCTGACTCGCCCCCGCCCCCCAAAAAAAGAAAGTAGACAACACACCCAACTCCAAAGCTGACTCAACTCCAAAGCTGACTCGCCCCCATCCCCCCTTCGCCCCCCGGAAGCTGACTCGCCTCCATTCCCCGCAGAAGAAGACAACAACATCACACACAACTCCAAAGCTGACTCGCCCCCCTTCCCCCTTCGCACCCCCGGAAGCTGACTTGCCCCCCGCCCCCAAAAAAAGAAAGTAGACAACACACACAACTCCAAAGCTGACTCTCCTTCCTGGCAGAGCCCGCTTCCTGACAGAGCCCGCTTCCTGACAAAATCCCTTCCTGACAAAATTCCTGCCTGACAAAATTCCTGTCTGACAAAATCCCTTCCTGACAAAATTCCTTCCTGACAAAATCCCTTCCTGACAAAATTCCTCCCTGACAAAATCCCTTCCTGACAAAATTGATGCCTGACAAAATTCCTGCCTGACAAAATTCCTGCCTGACAAAATCCCTGCCTGACAAAATTCCTGCCTGACAAAATTCCTTCCTGACAGAATCCCTTCCTGACAGAGCACACTTCCTGACAGAGCACACTTCCTGACATGTGTCAAACGAGGTTGGGCAAGCCAAACGGAAGCTGACTCGCCCCCGCCCCCAAAAAAAGAAAGTAGACAACACACACAACTCCAAAGCTGACTCGCCCCCCGCCCCCAAAAAAAGAAAGTAGACAACACACCCAACTCCAAAGCTGACTCGCCCCCGCCCCCCAAAAAAAGAAAGTAGACAACAACAACACCCAACTCCAAAGCTGACTCGCCCCCATCCCCCCTTCGCCCCCCGGAAGCTGACTCGCCTCCATTCCCCGCACAAAAAGACAACAACATCACACACAACTCCAAAGCTGACTCGCCCCCCTTCCCCCTTCGCACCCCCGGAAGCTGACTCGCCCCCCGCCCCCAAAAAAAGAAAGTAGACAACACACACAACTCCAAAGCTGACTCTCCTTCCTGGCAGAGCCCGCTTCCTGACAGAGCCCGCTTCCTGACAAAATCCCTTCCTGACAAAATTCCTGCCTGACAAAATTCCTGCCTGACAAAATCCCTTCCTGACAAAATTCCTGCCTTACAAAATTCCTGCCTGACAAAATCCCTGCCTGACAACATTCCTGCCTGACAAAATTCCTGCCTGACAAAATCCCTGCCTGACAAAATTCCTGCCTGACAAAATTCCTTCCTGACAGAGCACACTTCCTGACAGAGCACACTTCCTGACACGTGTCAAACGAGGTTGGGCAAGCCAAACGGAAGAAGCTGACTCGCCCCCCGCCCCCAAAAAAAGAAAGTAGACAACAACAACACCCAACTCCAAGGCTGACTCGCCCCCCGCCCCCAAAAAAAGAAAGTAGACAACAACAACACCCAACTCCAAAGCTGACTCGCCCCCCGCCCCCAAAAAAAGAAAGTAGACAACACACACAACTCCAAAGCTGACTCTCCTTCCTGGCAGAGCCCGCTTCCTGGCAGAGCCCGCTTCCTGGCAGAGCCCGCTTCCTGGCAGAGCCTGACAAAATTCCTGCCTGTCCCTTCCTGACAAAATTCCTGCCTGACAAAATTCCTGCCTGACAAAATCCCTGCCTGACAAAATTCCTGCCTGACAAAATCCCTTCCTGGCAAAATTCCTGCCTGACAAAACTCCTGCCTGACAAATCCCTTCCTGACAGAGCACACTTCCTGACAGAGCACACTTCCTGACACGTGTCAAACGAGGTTGGGCAAGCCAAACGGAAGAAGCTGACTCGCCCCCCGCCCCCAAAAAAAGAAAGTAGACAACAACAACACCCAACTCCAAAGCTGCCCAAAAAAAGAAAGTAGACAACACACACAACTCCAAAGCTGACTCTCCTTCCTGGCAGAGCCCGCTTCCTGGCAGAGCCCGCTTCCTGACAAAATCCCTTCCTGACAAAATTCCTGCCTGACAAAATTCCTGCCTGACAAAATCCCTTCCTGACAAAATTCCTGCCTGACAAAATTCCTGCCTGACAAAATCCCTTCCTGACAAAATTCCTGCCTGACAAAATTCCTGCCTGACAAAATTCCTGCCTGACAAAATTCCTTCCTGACAAAATTCCTTCCTGACTCGCCCCGCCCCCGCCCCCAAAAAAAGAAAGCAGACGACACACAACTCCAAAGCTGACTCTCCTTCGCACGCTTCTTTGCAGAGCCGCTTTCCTGACCGAGCACTGGCACTGCCCCGTCACTTTCGTACAAAAAAACCGACGTTCTCAGCCGCGCGTTCTGAGGCTCAAACTTTAAAAGGCTGTGACAGAAAGCAAGCAAGCCGACCTTTTCGCCATGGCGAAACAATACATGTTGCCTCTCTTGCGCAGACTCACGAATTTGCGAACCGAAGTGGCCACCGGTCGGACGCGCCGCAACTACGGTGTCGGGCGCGAGCTCACGGGCAAGGAGCTTTCTCGGAGGAAGACGGAAATCGCGAGGCTGGAACGGTGGACTGGGCGGGCGAAAAAAACGTCTGTTCGGCGTACGCCTGCCCGGCACTGTGCCTGCTCGGCACTCCCAGCCTTCCTACACGCCTGCTTGGAGACTCCCCCAGCGCCATCGCCACGCACGGATGAAAAACTTCGGGGTTTGGGGGGTACATGCCAAGCACAATCAAGCAATGCAAAATCATGTCATGCCATGCAAAAATCGTGTAAAACGAGCCCGGCTGTGACCTGCACAGATAATGCGCGCGGCCGAGCAAAAACAACTGGCCCCGCAAAAAAGAATGGCAAGTTGGGCAAGACAACAACAGCAGATCACGGAGGCCGCGGACGGCGGCGCCCGGGCTTGCACGGGGGCGGATGGAGCCATCGTGCTGAACTTGCGGCGCGGACCGGGGGCCTACGCGGACGGACAGCTGACCCGAGCGGGCCAGAGTAGTAAGGAAAGGCAGCTTATACTACCCTATTAATTTTCGTTTTTTGGCCAAGAAACCCTGCAAAACCGCATAATTTTCAACCAGCTGAACTTGTCACCAGCGATGTCACCGCTTCGTCACCGCTCCGTTTTTGGTGCAAAAAGCGCTGAAAACGGCCAACTCCGAAAAGCGCGTTTTTTCGTGTCAGACGTCGAAAGTGGCGCCCGAGCCTCCAAGTTCGCTCGTTTTCCGCCGAAAAGACGTTCGCCGTGCTCCGAATTCCGTTTTCTGCCCCGAAAAGCCTGCGAATTCCAGCCCGCTGAACTCGTCACCGCTTGTCACCGCTTTGTCACCACTCGCTTTTTGGGTGCAAAAGTGCGCAAAAGCGGCCCCAGTTCCGGACCTCGTTCTCCGCAGGGTTTTCCGCGGTCCGACAGCCCGCCGACCTGGCTCGGAGCCCGACAGCCTGCCGAGGTTCTCCCACGTAACACGGCAGCCTGCCGAATTAGTCACCGCCGATGTCACCGGTGTCTAACACGTCAGCCTGCCGAGGTACCAGGGTGGAATCGAACCTCCCACGTCTGGCTCCGGAGACCAACGCCTATACCATCTCACCATCGGCTTTTGTTACCGTCCCAAAACGGCACTTTTTGGCCCAAAAAACGCTTGTCTCACCACGATGTCACCGCTTCGTCACCGCTTCGTCACCGCTCTCTTTGGGGCCGAAAAGTGCGCAAAAGCGCCCCAGTTCCCGAGAGGACTCGGTTCTTGGCAAGTTTGAGTCAATAATGGAACCGGGCGATTCATCAATGGCTCATGAATGGGCAAGGTTGGTTCATGAATGGGCAAGGTTGGCTCATGAATGCCCCGCAGGTCATAGCCGCTGAGACAAGTGTCCTTCGCCGGTCTCATCATGATTTGACCGACGCCATCGGTCAATTCACATAAGTGAAGGACCTCGCCTCATGCCCCCATCGGACACTGCGTCATTCCACACTTCGCGTACAGGTAGGGGCCGTTGCGAGATTACTAAGAAAACATGTTTGAAGGACCTGTCATGGGCAACATCCCGGAGGTCCTGGACAACGGAGAGGTAACTGACGGTACGCACGTCACAGCAGGGCAGCTGGCCCTCGCTTTGACGCCCTACGCCCAAGTAACTGACCTGGCGGTGAACACGGCAGCCTCCGGCAACAATCCCTGGACGACCGAGTCACCGCCGAGCTGACCTCAAAGCTGGACAGCAGCGCGCTGGCGCCGGCAATTGCGCCCCTGGCCACGGCGGCGGCCCTGGCCACCACGGACGGATAGGTGGCCGCGCACGGAAGCAGCATCGCCGCGCTGCAGAGCTTGCTGACCACGGGTCTCTCCAACAAGGCAGACCAGTCGGCCTTCGACGTGCTGGAGGGCGTGGTGGCCACGAAGAGCACCCCGGACAGCGTGGACCTACAACTACAGCACCATCGGCCAACAACGCCACGCTGGCCACGGTAGCCGCCAACTACGGCCTCAAGACGGTGGTGGACCAGCACTCCCTAGACATAGCGGCGAGGATCACGCCGCTGGAGTGGACACCAAGGTGGCCAACGCTCTCCTGGGGGCCGTCACCGCCACGGCGCTCGCGAGCCGAGACGCCTCCATCTTGGGGCTGCAGGCCTCCAAGGCAGACGCCAGCGCCCTGACTGCTTACGCCCTGCAGTCGGCCGTGGACACTTCCTCGGTGGTGGACTCTAAGATAGCGGCAGCCCTCTTGGACACGGCAGCCCTGGACGCCGCCCTCCTCGGCAAGGCGGACGCAGGCGCGCTGGCCTCCCTGCTCTCCACAGTAGGACGGGTTGGACACGCCGCTGGAGGTAGACACCAAGATAACAAATGCCCTGCTGGGTCTCGCCACCGAGGCCTTCGTCGCAGCGCAGCTTGCTAGCCGGGACGCCAGCATCACGGCGCTCCAGGGGGCCAAGGCCGACGCGACGCTGCTGGCCTCATACGCCAAGAGCGCCCTCGACGCAATCCTCGCGGAGCTCGCTAACGCGCCGGCCTGGGCGGGCTTCACGACTTGGGAGCTCGTTCGCGGAAGCAACGTCGTTCGCAACCTGCATCTGGGGGCTCTCTGCTGCGCTGGCCAACGGCGACGACACGCTGAGCATCACGGCAGACTGCTATTCCACGGCGGGCACTGACGCAGCTATAACAGCAGCCTTGCTGGCCTACTACACCTCGGCGCAGGTAGACGCGCTGTTGGGAGACTACCGCACAGGGGCAGCGCAGGACGCGGAGACGACCAGCGCCATCACAGGCGCACTGCTGGCCTACTACACCTCGGCGCAGGTAGACGCGCTGTTGGGAGACTACCGCACGGCAAGCGCGCAGGACACGCAGACGCAGGCCGCCATCGCGGGCGCGCTGCTGGCCTACCGGACGGGCCGGACCAGGACGTCTTCACAACCAACCAAATCACCTCGGCGCTGGTGGCGTACCGTTCAGCCGCAGACCAGGACACGGCAACGGCCTCGAGCATCGCCGCCGCGCTGCTCAGCTACTACACCATCGCACAAGTAGACGGCCTCCTTGCGGGCAAGCTCGGAGTCACGGAGGCGGCCTCGGCCCTGCAGATAGCAGTGCGCTTTCCGGACGACGGCGGGGCCGACGAGGTGGTGGCCGCCATAGGAGAGCAGATCCTGGGCCCCACGGACGTCTCGCTGTCAAACTGGACGGTTCGCCCCCGCAGCGGCTGCAGCGTGGTCCTGGCCACGCACACCGCGGGAGTGAGCGTGGACGGCTACACCCTGACCCTGGCGGCGAACCCGTGGAACATTGTGCGCACCTACAACTTGACCCCGGCCAAGAGCTGCTCTTCGCCTGCCGGTACCGGCTCAGCACGGCCTCCAACTTCGTGGTGGCCATGTCCGAGGCAGGCAGACAAACGTCTTGGACCCCCTGTACGGGGAGCTCCTTCGCGGACCAGGGCGCCT
>CAUJNA010001049.1:80330-114928 GCA_963377175.1 Effrenium voratum
GGTTGGGCGAACCAGTATCAAAAACGGGGTTGGGCGAGCCGGTATCGAGCGCAGGTTGGGCGGACCAGTATCAAGCCCCAGCGGGTTGGGTGAACCAAGCCCATCCCGTTGGGTGTCAAAAACTCAACAAAAAGGCCCGCTGTCCCTCTTAGCCTTTTTTGGCGTTGAGTGACTGCGCCAAAAAAACTGGCAAAAATCTCCACATTTTGTCGACGCCGGCGCCGGTCCAACCCGCTGAACACCGCCCCCCGGCCCAGGGAGATTCGTATGACCGTATGATCCGTATGATCCGTATGATCCGTATGATCCGTATGATTCGTATGACTCGGCAAGCCTGGCATTGAAGCCTCAGCTGAGTCATACGGATCATACGGATCATACGGATCGCACTCCGGGAGTGCCAACCAGGTAACCTGCCTGGCATCGAAGCCTCGGCACCTACCTGGCGTCGAAGCCTCCTGCCCTGCCGAGAAACACGAGAAAACGGGCACAGTTGGGTGAGCCAGTATCGGGCCGTTGGGCGAACCAGTACTATGAGTCGTTGGGCGAACCAGTACTATGAGTCGTTGGGCGAACTCGTACTAAGGGGCCGTTGGGCGAACTCGTACTAAGGCCGTTGGGCGAGCCTCCTCCTACCGGTGCTTGCTCAGCACCTCCTACCGGTGCTTGCTCAGCACCCCCTGCCGGTGCTTGCTCAGCACCTCCTACCGGTGCCTGCTCGGCACTCCTAAGTGCCTGCTCGGCACTCCTAAAGTGCCTGCTCGGCACTCCTAAGTGCCTGCTCGGCACTGCCCACCCGCCCCCCAGCGCCAGACCCCCCGCAGTTGCTTTGCCAGGATGTCCGACCTGACGCACGGCAGCCTGACAGGGAAGGAAAAAAACTTCGGGTTTGGGGGGGTGCACCACATGCCAAGCACAATCAAGCAAAATCATGTCATGCAAATTCAAGCAAAATCATGCCAACAACATGCAAATTCAAGCAAAATCATGTCATGCCAAAACCAAGCAAATGTCATGCCATGCAAAAAAATCGTGCAAAATGAGCTATTAGTCCCGTCCGTACATCTATGTACGGACTAGACTACTAGCATTTTGTAGCGCAAAACCGTGCGAAACAGGCTATTCTCCCCGCCCGTAACTGCACGTAGGCCATACGTGCACAGAGGTCCGAGACTGCGCGCGGCCGAGCAAAAAAAACTGGCCCCGTAAAAAAAGAATGGCAAGTTGGGCGAGACAACGACAGCAGATCACGGAGGCCGCGGACGGCGGCGCCCGGGCTTGCACGGGGGCGGATGGAGCCGTCGTGCTGAACCTGCGGCGCGGACCGGGGGCCTACGCGCTGCTCTCGCGCGCGGACGGGCAGCTGACCCGGGCGGGCCAGCACTACTACTCTCACCTGGGCCTGCGGCCCCCCAGCAAGGACTTTGACTACAACCAGCCCGATTACATCCTGCTGCGCAACGGGCAGAAGAAGCTCGTGCGCTCCCTGCAGGGCGGAGAGCACCGGCTGACCAAGCTGGGCAAGGGCTTCTTCCGCGACAAGTACTACGAGTACCTGGCCCACGTGCCGGTGATCATCCGGGGCGAGGCGCAGCGGGCGGAACGCCGCGCGGGCTACGAGCGCAGGGACTGGCTGCCGGTGAATGAGCTGGAGGTGGCGCAGCGGGTCAGGCAACAAGTGGAGGCCTCGCTAGACCCGGGCGGCCCCATCCTGCAGGACGAGACCTACTTCCTTGACCCTGAGGGGCACTGGGTGGTCAGCACCCAGAGCACGCAATATCGGAACTCCAGGACCGAGGTGGAGACGCTCCTGCGCCAGCGCATGAGGGGCCTGAGGAGCGTGAGCTTCCAGCTGCCCTGCGAGGAGGACGTGCTGCAGAGCGCCTTCGAGGACAAGCCGCTCTGCGTGCCCCGGCAGCTGGCCGAGCTGCTGCAGCTGAGCGTGGAGGAGGTGTGCGCCGACTTTGACGCCATGCTGCGCCACGACTGGAGGCGCCTCGGCATCTCCGCCGAGGAGGTGCGAGAGTTCTGCGTGTGGCGCAACGCCCCGATGCGCGTGCTGAGCTCGCAGGGCGACCTCGTGGACAGCTACGACCCGGCGCTGAAGGAGCACCGCACCGTGTGCTTCTTGGCCTTCGACGGGCACTGCTACATGTACAGGGCCGTGAAGAGGGTGCTGGAGCGGCAGGCGGCGCGCGTGCTCTACCGGGGCGAGGCGAGGCAGACCCTGCCCATCCAAGAGTGGAGGCGCTTTGACGCCGCGGACGTGCAGCCGGGGCTGTTCTGGTGCGAGGACCTGCGGGAGGCGCGGCGCCAGCTCATGGCCGCCGGCGAGAGCCCCAAGGTGGCCATCAGCAGCCCGGCGCAGTACTGCGGGCTGAGGCTGAGGCGGGGCACCAGGATCCGAGAGCTGCCGGAGGAGCACGAGGTGCTGCGGAGGTGGTGCGAGGCGCTGGGGCAGGAGTACCGGGGCCAGCGCCTGGCCGGCTTGGCGCACGAGATCTTCCTGAAGCTGCTCAAGGCGAAACGGGAAGTGCCCGGCGCGGCGGAGAGGCAGAAGACCCTGGCCGCGCAGGACGGCAAGCGCGCGCTGTGCGGCTGCGGGCTGACGGCCGGCTCCGTAGCCTTGGCTCAAGGCCGTATCGGCTCAAGTTGCTCGACGAGCCCAAGAAGCTAGTAGGTGTCGAGTGGTAGGCCCACTGTCACCGAAAGTGGAGGCTCCTAGAGTGACTAGGTACGGTTCTTAATAGGGTTTTTGCTTGTTTGGGGTAGGCCCGTAGGTTGTTGCTTTGGTTGTGTCCGTAGGAACATAGCTTGCCCCCACTTGCACTGCCCTGTGCCCGCACAACTTGTATAGGGACACTTTTGTGCTGCCTGAAAGCTTTCAGCATTCCCTGTGACTACTTGAAAGTGCTCATTTCCAACTCAAAATAGATAACACCGGCCAAATTCAACTTTTAGAACAGTGTCGGGCACTGCCCACCTGGTCTAAGTTGAATTTTCCTCCTTTGCGTGTCCACTCACTGCTAGTGTGAGGCACTGCCTCGCCTAGTTTGTGTGACCAATTCACTGCTAGTGTGAGGCACTGCTAGTGTGAGGCACTGCCTCGCCTAGTCTGTTGACCTGCCTTGCCGTGACCTTAGTGTGCACTAACCCAAATTCCCTCAGGGGCTGAGCAGCTACTGTGCTCTCAAAATTCTAGGGCCAAGTGACCAATGAGGGAAGCTGAAGCGAAGAAATCAGGCAGAGTGAATGCCTCATCAAATTTAGTTTCGCCTGTCATCAAAGATATGCCCTTAAAGGGTACTAAGAATGAACAAAATAAGGGTGAACCAAATTTGATACTAGGTAAGTCTACAGACCAGGCTAAGAAAACAAGGGACTCCAAAGGAAAATCCTTACAGAACCGACCATAAGTCCAAAGCCAAGAAAGGAGCGGCGGGTAAGCCTGTGGCACCTCAGGAGCCTATCCGGTCTTTCTTCACTCCGCAGGAAAACAATACAAATCAGGGAAGGCGGAGCGGTGGTGCTACTAGTGCCCCGCCCGCTCCCTCGGGAGTCACCATCCCTGTGCCAGATAGTGATGACGATATCGATGATAAGACTCCTGTTGACACGGCTCACCCCAAGATGTCTTACTACGGACATGCCTTTAAGACCACTCCATGCCAGAGTCAGAGCGTTGCTATCACTCATATGGATACTCCTAGCAAGGCTGCCGCCAAAGATCTTCTTGAGCCCCTTAACCCTGCTTTGGATAACGACTCAGATACTCCTATGAATACACAATGTGGGCCTTGTCACATCGGTCCAGGGATCTCTAATGTAAAGGCTGTACAAAGACCTGGCTTTCCAAATCCTGAGCCACATCAGCATGATGGGAATCACAGCTGTGAGGTGGCAAACGACTCGGAAGCACTTTGTGAAATAAACCTTTGCGAAGCTGAATGGCAGTCTATCTTTGAGGAACCCCTTGCACTGCAGTTCGAAGAATGGAATGATAAACAAAAAGAAGAGGCAATGAATGAAGCGCTTCGCAACCTCACAAGTCATCCCAAGATGCTGCAAGTGCCACATGTCTTTGTTTTCGCTGCAAGACCGAGTGGCATCAAATTGTCACTTCCAGAAAATTTCTGGGTATCCCATGCACAGGATGTGAGTTTTGCACTGAATTTTAGGCAGCAGCATCCTGGCTGCATGGCAATCTCCTTGGAAAAACACCTTGGCCCCATTACAAGACTTGTAAATGCACACATCCCGACATATTGCTTGCAGTTCTTTGGCAATAAATCTGCGGTGCCTGTACTAGCGAGAGGCATTAGTGAATACTCGCCGCAACTCATCAAGCACCTCAGGACCATTGACTGCATGGGGCACATACGTGTTGACAAGAGGAGGCATCACATCATTGCGTTTGGGTTGCAGCAGTCGCCCGATGAAAATACCCGAATTGGTAACCTCACTCGTGATTGGAATATAATTGCTGCGAAGCCTAAGCATGTTGGCCTTGCATCGGTCGACTTTAGTCTGCCCGTGCGATATGGTTTCCTCGCTGACACATCTAACCCCCTTGCATTGCGAACAGGTGGCGACCGACGCAGCACTGAGGTGATTAGCTACCAGAGTCGCAACAGCTCCACCTGCAATCCCAATGCTTACCAGTGGGCACTGCAGTTTGCACAAGCCACCTCTCACGCCTCCGAGATTTTTGGAATCAGCTTGCACCAGGCCTATGAAGGTATTGATTCACAGGAACTTACTCAGGACCTAGTCGTCTTTGTGGTAAGAAAGCACGCTTATGATGTCACGCAAGTTTGTGACTTCCTGCGCAGTCAGGGAATTCCTGTCGCTCCATTCATTGGTTACCTTGCTGCCCAAATTACGCCGGAAGCATTTGAAGCACTACGGCTTACTGCGAACGAGCAGGGAGTTGTCTTTCCCAGTAGCTGTCAAGACGGGGCGTATCGTATTGTCATCAAAGACAGATGCGCTAAACTCGTCCACCCTGGTGCAACTGTTGACACCACACTACAGTTTGCTTACCATGAACCAACGCCAATTGATTTTTACACCGGATTTACTACTCTAGAGTGGCTTTGTACCTACGCGGGCGGCCACCATTTTCGAGCTGTCACAGTACAAGATGCCTCTTCGCAACAACATTCGACCGCCCTATGGTTTGATGTTCCCCGTGCCTACGCTGAAGACCTACTTGCCAAGGGACCACATCATGTTACCGTTGGCAGCTGGACTGCCACCATTAGATGGCCGCAAACGCTGAGTGAGCTCGGGAAAAAGAAAAACAGAAAGAACTCACTGGAAACCCCCGCCCAACATTGGGAACGTTTTAAACCACCCCAAGATCTTGTGTCTGGTTCACGCGTCCCTGTTGTGATTGTCCCCGACCCCGCTAAACTTTCACCTTTTCAGCGCTCGTGCCTCAATGCCAGCTGCATTACACTGACGAACGACAATGCGTCCATACAAGCACTCCTTCTAGAGGCGCCGATTTCCATTTTGGCCATGCCGTATGGTCCTGATCAATTCGAGGAAGCCGTCCTCGCCCGTATGCACTGGCCGATTCAATCGGAGTTCCCTTGGATGCATTGCGAACTTGCGTCTGCGCAAGTCCCCTCGCCAGACTCCAAAATTATATGCAAGTTTCATGTTGAGGGTTCCAATAAGATCGCCCTTTATCATGAATCTACCTTTGTCCACGTTGGCTGGCACCAGGGTGGAGCTATGTATGTCAGTGGTTGTTTTGGGCAAGTCATGTCCCTCCTTCCTGAAAATGTTCAGCAACAATGTTACATATACTGCAGTGATACTGCAGTTGTGCAACCAGCTGCTGCGACAACGAGTGAAGGTACCCACAACGCTACCCATGAGCCGATCAAGGCCCAACCACTTTCCCCCCTTAAGCTAGATGAGCCGCACGGTAAGGAGAAATTACCAGACTTAAGGCATCTCTATGTCGCGCTAAGGGTGCTTGCGTATGGTGCTTGGCGACTTACAGATAGTATTGAACACCCCAGGCAGACCTTACTGGAATGCGTCGCCGATGGTGTTCCTATTGGTCACTGTGACGCTTCCCTGACTCCCAATGTTGTGCGTGAAGCTGTTGCCAGCCTTCCAGACATTGCCGACAAGGGCACTATCAACAATTTGCTTGCTCTCATGCCCATAGGATATGTTCAGCACCTTACTGGAGTCGACGCTAACAATCAAAGATTGTTCGTCAACACCGAGCCGGTCGCAAATTTAGTAGATGCCACCTGGTTGTCACTGCCGGCCTCCTCTAGCGGGCGCTCATCCTTCCCACTCTACATCGTCTCAGTCTCTTCTGAACCGAGCCTTGCCAAAACCCTTGTGCAATCCCTCGGGCGAAATTTAAATTTTTCGACCCGTGGTGCCAAAGTCAGATTACGCCTTGCTGGCCTCCTGGTTATCCAGAATGACACACCTCTACTGGTTGAACACTTTGATGGCCAATTTGGTTACCACCCCAACAGGGGAGGTGTGCGACTGCTGAGTGAGGAAATCACACATCTCTTACCTTTCATTACGGCCGTTCTGCTCTGCAACGCTGATACTATTGGCCTAGAGTGCCTGCAATCCCGACGGAAACTGCGCCTCAGACACGTGGTGCGCGGCCCTACCCGCCCACATGGCATCATCAGTTTCTTTGATGGGAGTGGCAGCTTTGCGAACACTCTTGCAGAAGAGTTGGGACCTCCATGTGCTATGCTCATTGCTGAACTTGATTCCAGTATCAGAACTGTGATTTCGGCCGTACAGGGGTACCATCTTGATCCTGCGATCTGGACGTACGCCAACCATAGGATCCCTGTCCGCTACCTTGCGGATGTTTGGGAAATTGTGCACCATCATTTTGCCGCGTTGAGGGAATTCCTAGCCCTGCTGCCAGAAGACGCGCTCATTATATTTGGTGCGGGCTCGCCATGTCAGGACAACACCAAGATTGGAAGGGGTGGTGGCAAACTTGGCATTACAGGCACTCGAAGTGTTCACTACCACGTTGTCTACATTGTCATGTATGCGCTCCAGGAAATGGGTTTGGCTCACCGGGTTGTTCCTATGCTTGAAAATGCAGGCAGTATGGCCAACCGCTTCAAACAATATATCCAGGACACGTGTGGGGTGCCTTCGTCGTGCATACATCGCATCAATACTGCCGAATGGTCAGCAGTATCTAGGAATCGTTACTTTTTTGTCAGTAACTCCTCCTATATCGTGCCCTCGCGGCAAGCCGACCCGTGGCAACAAGGATGGATGCTGCCTAAACCTAGGCACAAGCCGGTTTCGCCACCTATGCCCCCTTGGCTGCGAACGAGAGGGATCACCCCGGGTGGGCACATAAGATTCACAACTAGTGCCTATCACCCCAAACACCTGCTATACAAGGTTGACTACTTTGGCACTGTTGCTGACTTTCATGAAAAATGCGGCGAACAAGGCTGGCCTGACCTCCCTTGGGCTGACTTTCTGCCTGCCACCGCTGTCCGAGCCTTACAGCAAATTATTCAGTGGGGGGCACCCATTGCACAGCTCCCGAACAAAGAGCAGGAAGCAGCAGCCGCTATCTTGGCCGAATACTTCGACAATCCGAGCCTAAACTTCCCCTTTCGACTCCCATCCCTCGAAGAAAAGGTTGTTGATGCTGAACTCACCAGTTTTGGTGAAGATGCTATGCATGACGTCAACATCCCCGATCGTCTCATGCACGATCTTATTGGAAATTACTTCAAGCCCAGCGCAGTTGTCACTGCTCTCGGCGGCAAACATTACTTGCGTAAGCTCAAGTGCGGAGAAGTCGAACCGCAGACATGGAAGCCATGCACTCCCTCCGTCCTACTTGTTGAGTACGCTACCATCCGACAGCAAGTACTTAAAGACCTCGATAAGACCCTACAAGGCTTTTGCTGTCAAAATCCATTCCCGCTTGGGAGCAATTTTGGAGATGAAAACTACTGGCATGCTCTTCGGGCCATGCCGTATCAGCGGCCCAAGCTAACCAACGCAGCGCCTGCTCCGCCAGCGCTCTTCGCAGAACCCGCGACAGCACCGTCAGAGCCACGATCAATCCTTGATTATCTCTCGCGCGAACAGCCTATTATGAACGTCATTCGGCGCTCGCCTGCGGTTGAATATACTCTCAGGTCCTTGTCCTCGGGTGAAGAGCCCCTCTTCCCGAAGCTTGAGTTGCTTGGCCTCCTTGACATGCTCGGCACTTGTGACCCTGACATGCCCAATTTAGCGGGGATGCTTTTATGGCTTCGACAGTGGGAGCAAACAGCCCCTGCAGCATGCTCCTGTGTACTCTTCATTGGTGACTGCGGAGATCGAGTGGCTGCGCACACTGTCGGTTGTCAGCTGGACTGCCATCATCACTTTCTCACCAGGGCGACTCATTCGAGTGTATTGGTCACACTTTGCCACTACGCCCAGAGGCGGTTTTCTCAAGGTGCTCAGTGACAATTGTTTCTCACCGATTGCTCGCTTGCAGGTGCCGCCATTGATTCAGTCTGCCACGGCCGAAATTGAAAAAGGCATCATTCTGAGAACAACACTCGTTGATGACCACTCTCTCCCTGTCTTTAGTGAGTTCGGCTATGTCCATAAGGGAGCTATCACGTGGCAGTGTGTTGATCACCCTACGCCTTACGAAGGACTCATTGCCATAGGACGTGCTGTTGGAGGGCCCGCCCACCCCCTTCCAAGCATAACTATCAACCTCGACCTGGCTTGGATCTGTCATGTCAAATTGCAGCCCTCATTGCGCACGCATGTGCTGATACTGTCGTCCTCATCGCTCTCCCCACCGACTCTGGTTGGGTGCCGACCACATGGTACACCCTCCTCCCTGAAGTCTCTGTTCCGGCCACCCATGATCGCACTTCTGTGATCTTTCTCTCGGTGCGGGACAGAGAGTGCGTTGCTCTCGTGCGCAAGCTCGTCCCCTCTATTGCCTTCTTAGGCCATGACCTTGGGGCCGTGCCGAGAGTTCTCCTTAACCACAATGACTGGGGATGAAGGTACTTTTGAGGTTCGAATACGTTGCATGCCGGCCAACTCCAATCAAGGTCTTTCTTCCGTGTCCGCAGTCTCGCCTGCTTTTGCTATCTCTGTGAATTACCTGTGGATTTCACATTTGATGAATTCCGGGCTGCGTATCCGGGAGTTGACCTCTTTACTTTTGACCCCGATCTATGGGCAGGGCTGGGAGCGCATGCTATCCAACGGCGGCTTGCCGTATACACACAGGCTTGCCCCCCCAATCTCCACGTTTGCACATGGAATGTTACTAGCCTTGCCGCACTGCAAAATCACCATGATAAGCTCGCACACATTCAGGTCGGCCGTGTTAAAGGCTTTGTGTTGCTCCAGGAAACTAATTGGACACCTGCTCAACCGGCCACCTTAACCACTGTCCACCCACATATTAATATTGCTGCCAGCAACCTTCCGCCTGACCAGACAGGCAGTGGTGGTGTGTGTATCCTCCCACCCCTAGGGTGGACTCAGATGAGCATACTGAAATTATCCCGGGATTTCTACAGGACGCACTCTACGAAAAGTATGGAGCTCAAGTCCGTGTCATCAACGTCTACGTCCATCCCGCTCGGACTAAGGAAGTTGGTGCGCGATTAATCTCACACCTCGCCCATATTTCCGACTCGTGTGTTGTCCTCGGAGGAGACTTCAACCAACTTTCCAACACTCCAATGTGGGCAGACCTGGTCGCTCACTTCTCGTGTGTATCGCCCAAACTTACTACCTATTTGAGCGGTGGTATCGGATCCGCGCTTGATCGCCTCCTGCTCAGGCACCCCATGGTGGACAATGACAGTGCTCGGGTCACATACCATGTACGCTGGCCTGCTACCCGTCCGAGCCAGCATGGAGCGCTGTGGGGCACGCTTAAGGTCGCCTCTAGCATTTCTCCCTCCCCGGGGGACTCAGTTCTGCAAGTCGTACCCACAGAGTGTCTTGTCCATAGCGATGAGCAGTATTCCAAACTGGTACGCAGGGTCCATGCTGCTGATGACCTCTATGATTTCAAGGCTGCTGTATGGACCTGGTGGCGTAAGCAGCCCCTTCCACGACAAACGTTGCCTGCCCACTGCCTGATTCGGAAAGCCTTGAAAAGTACCCAGGGCGGCAACGTGCATGTCCCTTTCGCCACTATGCAAAGTCTCTGCGAAACGATGTCGCTTCCTGTCCCTCTCTCCTCCTTGCGCATCAATGATCAGGCCTATTTGGTGCCTCGCCTAGTTGCCGAAGCCATTCTTAACACTTACGAAGCCGGTCGGGCACTAGCAAGTGCGCATCCAGGGGTCATTCACGACACTAATCGAATTGCCGCGACACCAGGTCAGGCCCGAGTTTGGGATAGATGCAGAGTCGTTGCCCGGACCAGTGGCCTTGTGCTGGACAAAGCTGGTCGGCAATGTAGGACCACGGAGGCGGTCGATGAAGCCATGCGAGCCACGCGCGCTTTTTGGCAAGACGAGCCTGTAGTATGGGATGCACAGTGGGAGGAGTTGCTTTCACAGTATTCACCACCACCCTTTGCCAAATGTACCCTGCCTATTGACGATGACCTCTTAAGTGCTGCGGTACGCTCTCCGGATAGTGCCCCTGGCCTTGACGGGCTGCCTTACGCGGCCTACCGGGCGGCGCCTAATGCCGCATCCCGTGTGCTTACGCACCGTCTACATGACTATGTCGGCCTCCAAGCACCGGCTCCGGTACAGGCCTTAGTCTTCATTCCCAAAGCCGACGCAGGGTCATACGCGGACAACTTTCGGCCGCTGGGGCTCCCTAATCGGCTGACCGCATCATTGACCAAGCTGTGTATGTGCAAATGCACTCAGCCCTTCGAGGTTCCCTTCATCCTAGTCAGACTCTTGTCAATATTTTCAGGGAACCCCAGGGAAATTTCCTGGATATGCAGACCTACCTCGGCGATCGCACACGGCCATACTTTGTGTTGCTGTCTGACTAGCCAAAGCTTTCGAACGAGTCAATCCGCATTGGGTCCTCCGTATCCTTCAGATCCTCAACGCACCTGTTTGGGTGCTGCAGTATGCTACGTACGTCCTCTTTGGCCGTTCGGTGCGCCATCGTGTTGGACGCTTTTATCGCCCACCCATCCCAGTACATCAAGGAGTCGATGCTGAGTTCTTCTATTTTGTGTCGCCATGGACCCCATATACGTCGTTCTGAACGCTATCCCTGGCGTGCTCAGTGTCAAGGGCTACATGGACGACAACGCTACTTGTGGTGCAGATGCTGTGGCTCTCGGAAGCACAACGAGCATTCACGTTGGCCACCACGGCAGGTTTTCATGTCCTTGGACATCACTGTATTGGGGCCTGGTCTGCGGAGAGTGCGGGTACTACTCAGCCTCTCCCAGACCAGACCTTAATCAAGCAAGGGGGGCCATCCTTCTCTCAGGCGCTGGTCTCTACGCCAGTAGGGGCAGATGTCATCTTGGGGTGCGCCACTCGCCGCGCCCATCTTGCCAGTGCGGATGTTGCCGACTTCCTTGATGGTCAGGACAGGCTCCGAGACATTTGGGCACACCTCCTAGACGTTGAATGCGCCTGCAAATGCAAAACGCATCTACTAGGTTCTAGCAAGGCCACCAGCCACGACATCAGTGTCGCTGACGCTGCCCCTTGGGGGGCCCGCATTCTGGCTTCTGGTGCTACCATGCTGGGCCTGCCCCTACACGGACACGGTCAAGACCTTGGCCCCCTCGTATCGCAGCAGCCTTTGCTGCTAAGGCACACGCCACTTGCACAGACAGACTGCGCGTCTTTAGGCACCTAAATCTGTCCGTGCGGGAACGCGGTATGTTTTGTGCTTTCTACCTGCAGTCCACGTACTTACTCTCTCTTTAGAGGGGGTTTCCCAAATGGCTTATATTCTACCTGAGAGGCTCCCAGCACTCGTCCGTCCAGCATTTGACCTCGTCCTGCGAAGGATTCGAAGTCTAAAACGCTGCGTGGAGGCGTGTGGCTGCAAAATAGTGACCCCTAGATATGCTTGCAATTTGGCTCCAGGTTGCATTTCAAGCGAGCCAACCTTTGCAGGGCTAAGAAAAAAACAAAAAAAAAGAAAACAAGGGGTCCCAAAAAAAGGGGTCCCCGAAAAAAAGGGAAAAGGGGTTTCCTTTGGCAAAGCTTGACATCGCTTGAAATGCAACCTGGAGCCAAATTGCAGCGCATATCTAGGGGTCACTATTTTGCAGCCACACGCCTCCACGCAGCGTTTTAGACTTCGAATCCTTCGCAGGACGAGGTCAAATGCTGGACGGACGAGTGCTGGGAGCCTCTCAGGTAGAATATAAGCCATTTGGGAAACCCCCTCTAAAGAGAGAGGGCGAGGCACACGGAATCGGGGCCTGCCTGGAATCGGGGCGCAATACTGAGAGAGCTTGTAACACGGCAGCCCGCAGTTGTCCAAGTTCCTTGTCCAAGTTCCCCGGGCGAACTTGGACAAGTGGCTCTGCAAGAGGAAAACACGTGATAAAACTTGTCCAAGTTCCTTGTCCAAGTTCTTGTCCAAGTTGGAATCGGGGCCTGCCTGGAATCGGGGCGCTCCTGCTCGGAGACTTATACTATTCTTCTTAATAACAAGACAACCAGAAGAAGAAAATATTAGGGTACGAGAATTCTCCTCCGGAGGAACCTGAACTTGGACAAGAACTTGGACAAGGAACTTGGACAAATTTTATCACGTGTTTTCCTCTTGCAAAGCCACTTGTCCAAGTTCCCCCGCCGAACTTGGACAAGGAACTTGGACAACTGCTGGCTGCCTTGTTATTATTTACATGGGCCCAGGCTGGAATCGAGCCTGCTCCACTTGGCTTCGAAGTCTACGCCTTAGCCATTGCGCTATGGCCGCTTTGCTCTTTAGTGACGCTGTGTGCCTGACCTGCCCCTCGCCTTGCCGTCAATCCTGTGCTGGGCGCAGGATTGCCCTCCGTCAATCCTGTGCTGGGCGCAGGATTGCCCTCCGTCAATCCTGTGCTGGGCGCAGGATTGCCCTCCGTCAATCCTGTCGTCAATCCTGTGCTGGGCGCAGGATTGCCCCCGTCAATCCTGTGCTGGGCGCAGGATTGTTCCCAGTCTCGCCGGCTTGGAATTTCGGAAGTAACGCAAAAGGACGAATGGGGAAGATCAAGCTTGTCCCCACGACCGAGTACACCAGCAAGCAAGCCTCGGACCCTGTGGTGCCCCTGGTGCCGTGCACCGGCATCTTCCTCGGGCCATCAAAATCGGGCAAAACCGTGGCTCTGATCAGCCTGATCCTGGAGCAGTATCGCGGCGTCTTTGAGAGAATTTACATCTTCAGCCCGAGTGTCAACATAGACGATGGCTGGATCCCCGTCAAGAAGTACATCGAGGAGGACCTGGGGGTGAACACGGAGCGGGAGCAGACCTATTGGGACGAGTGGGACGAGGCGGCGCTGCGGCGCATCATCCAGCAGCAGCGCAAGATCACGGAGGCGTCCAAGAAGTTGGAAATGAAGAAACTGTACCAGGTGCTTGTAGTCATCGACGACTTTGCTGACACGCCGCAGTTGCACAAGCCTCACGGCGCCCTGGACACGCTCTTCATCAGAGGCCGGCACATGCAGATCAGCACCTGGGTGAGCTTGCAGAAGCTGAGGCTCATCAGCGCAGCCGTGCAGTGGCCGGCTCGGACAGCGACTTTGAGGTAGACCTGGGAGAGTCCCTGCACCTGCAGAGCGACGCCCGGCTCGCCGTCTACACGCCTGGCCGACAGCTTTTTGTCCACGGACTACTGGGTTGACGCCGCGCTGGGCACGCTGAACTGGGCGTTGTTGCCCGAGGGCGCTTGCGCGCGGCACGGGCTGGGTGCTGGAGAACACGCTCTTCCGGCCCCAGCAGGGCAGCGAGGACGCGGCCGTGCAGAACGTCCGGTCCGCCAACGGATGAACGACGCCACGCAGCCTTAGCACTTCTCGCTGCGCACCGGCAGCAGCACGTCCGGCAGCCCCGCAAGCAGCCGCGCCTCCTCGCAGTCTGGCTTCCGCGTTCAGGCGCAGTCCAACAACACGCCGCGCCCCTTCTCCTGGGGCCTGAACCCCGTGGCTCTTCCCCAGTCTCAGCCGAGCTCGCGGGCGAGCTCCAGTTCCGGGCAGTCACGCCGGAGCCTGCCTCCGCCCAGCTTTGACCAGCTGGCGCGAGACATTGAGGCTGCCTAATTTGCACGGTTTTGCGCTACAAAATGCTATTCCTCCAGGCCGTATATCAATATACGCCCTGTAAGAATAGCTCGTTTTGCACGGTTTTGCGTTGAAAAAAGCTATTCTTCTCGTCCGTATATAGATATACGGACTACAAGAATAGCTTTTTTGCACGGTTTTTGCGCTGAGAAACGCTATTCCTCTCGTCCGTATATCTATATACGCACTGGAAGAATAGTTTTTCCTTCGCCGTACGAGTCAAAATGCGTGTATATAAACAAGCATGGAGGTAGTCACCGCCGGAGCCCAGGATGAGCTGATGCAGAGCCTGGACTACAAGCTGAAAACAAGCAACACCAGCTACGTGACGGCGCGGCATGACGTGCAGTACTTCCCCAGCTCGCTGAGCTCCTTCTCCCCCACAACCTCTAGGGTCTGCCGCATCCCGCTGACCAGCGGCACGTCCTTCATCGACCCCGAGTCCATCAAGATCGCCTTCCGCGTCAGGAACACGGACGGCACCAACCCGCTGGCCCCGGCCACGCCCAACCCCGCCTGCTTCGTCCAGCGCGTCCAGGTCTTCGCCAACGGCCAGCGCTGCGACGACATCAACTACTACGGCCGCACCGTGGCCGTGCACGACCTGCTGAAGGGCCGAGAGTACAACCGCAACAAGGCCATGGAGGGTTTCGACGAAGTGAACGACCCGCGCATCGCCCGCGCGGTGCACCAGGGCGGCTACGCGGACGTGCTGCTGCGCCCCACCATGGTGGGCATCCTGCGCTGCGGGAAGATGCTGCCGCCGCAGCTGAACCTGGTGATAGAAATTGAGTTTGCGGACGCCGCAACTGCGCTGTGGTCCGAGAACGCCGGGGCGCACCCGGCGGGGGCCACGCTGAGCACCGACTTTGAGATCCAGAACGTCCGAGTTCTGGCCTCCCAGGTCATCCTGGACTCTGCGCTGGTAGAGTCCTTCAACCGCGTGCTCCTCTCAGGAAGGTCTCTGGTGTTCAGCCACCCCACGGTGCGCACGCAGCAGTCCAGCGTCCCGAACGGCGTGGCGGAGCACAACGTCACCGTGGCGCGCGCCTTCACGAAACTCATGGGCGTGTTTGTGGGACAACGACGCGGGCTCCAAGATCCACTTCCACTTTCTCTCGGTCCTCGCGGGTACTTACGACGACACGGTGCGCAACATCGACATCGGCCGCGTGGGCTACCTGCGCCACAGCTTCATTGCCGGCTTTCCCACCGAGCGCGTGCCCAAGATGCCGCTGAGTGGTGTCAGCACCCGCTCGGGCGACCTTGCCCGGTTCACCTTCAAGGGCCTGGATGGCACGATGACGGACCTGTTCATCCACCTGGTGGCCTACCAGCTGGTGACGCTCTCCGGCACGGGCGTCTCGGTGCTGGACAAATGGTCTCCTAAGAAAACATGTTTGAAGGACCCGTCGCCGGCAACATCCCGGAGGTCCTGGACAACGGAGAGGTAACTGACAGCACGCACGTCACCGCAGGGCAGCTGGCCCTGGCTCTGACGCCTTACGCGCAAGTAACGGACCTGGCCGTGAACACGGCAGCCTCCGGCAACAACGCGGCAGCCATCCAGTCCCTGGACGCCCGGGTCACCGCAGAGCTGGCCTCAAAGCTGGACAGCAGCGCGCTGGCGCCGGCAATTGCGCCCCTGGCCACGGCGGCGGCCCTGGCCACCACGGACGGGCAGGTGGCCGCGCACGGAAGCAGCATCGCCGCGCTGCAGAGCTCGCTGACCACGGGTCTCTCCAACAAGGCAGACCAGTCGGCCTTCGACGTGCTGGAGGGCGTGGTGGCGACGAAGAGCACCCCGGACGGCGTGGACCTGAAGCTGTCCAACTACAGCACCACGGCGGCCATGAACGGCTCCATCGCCTCGGCCAACAACGCCACGCTGGCCACGGTGGCCGCCAACTACGGCCTCAAGACGGTGGTGGACCAGCACTCCCTAGACATAGCGGCGAGGATCACGCCGCTGGAGGTAGACACCAAGGTGGCCAACGCTCTCCTGGGGGCCGTCACCGCCGCAGCGCTGGCCTCCGAGCTCGCAAGCAGAGACGCCGCCATCTCGGGGCTGCAGGCCTCCAAGGCGGACGCCAGCGCGCTGACCGCGTACGCCCTGCAGTCGGCCGTGGACACTTCCTCTCAGGTGGACTCTAAGATAGCGACCGCTCTCCTGGACGCCGTCACCACGGCAGCCCTGGACGCCGCCCTCGCCGGCAACGCGGACGCCAGCGCGCTGGCCTCCCTGCTCTCCACGGTGGACGGACTGGACACTCCACTGCAAGATAGCAAATGCCCTGCTGGGCCTCGCCACCGAGGCCTTCGTCGCAGCGCAGCTTGCTAGCCGGGACGCCAGCATCACGGCGCTCCAGGCCTCCAAGGCCGACACGGCGCTGCTGGCCTCATACGAACGCCGCGCTCTCAGCCAGCGACACCACGCTCCAGAGCGCCCTCGACGCAATCCCCGCGGAGCTCGCCGCCCTGCAGCTTCCCGGAGGCGGAGTTGTTAACGCGCCGGCCTGGGCGGGCTTCACAACTTGGGAGCTCCTTCGCGGAAGCAACGTCGTTCGCAACCTGCATCTGGAGGCTCCTCTCTCTGCTGCGCTGGCCAACGGCGACGACACGCTGAGCATCACGGCAGACTGCTACTCCGTCGCAGCGGCGGACGCGGCCCTCGCGGCTGCGCTGCTGGCCTACTACACCTCCTCACAAGTGGACACTCTGTTGGCCGACTACCGAACCGGAACGGCGCAGGACACGGAGACGACCAGCGCCATCACGGCCGCGCTGCTGGCCTACTACACCGCGGCGCAGGTAGACGCGCTGTTGGGAGACTACCGCACGGCGAGCGCGCAGGACACGCAGACGCAGGCCGCCATCACGGGCGCGCTGCTGGCCTACCGGACGGGCCCGGACCAGGACGTGTTCACAACCAACCAAATCACCTCGGCGCTGGTGGCGTACCGCTCAGCCGCCGACCAGGACACGGCAACGGCCTCAAGCATCGCCGCCGCCCTGCTCAGCTACTACACCATCGCACAAGTGGACGGTCTCCTTGCCAACAAGCTCGGAGTCACGGAGGCGGCCTCGGCCCTGCAAATAGCCGTGCGCTTTCCGGACGACGGAGGGGCCGACGAGGTGGTGGCCGCCATAGGAGAGCAGATCCTGGGCCCCACGGACGTCTCAGCTGGTCCTCAAACTGGACGGGGAGTGAGCGTGGACGGCTACACCCTGACCCTGGCGGCGAACCCGTGGAACATTGTGCGCACCTACAACTTGACGCCCGGCCGAGAGCTGCTCTTCGCCTGCCGCTACCGGCTCGGCACGGCCTCCAACTTCGTGGTGCACATGTCCGAGGCCGACAACGTCTACGACCCATTGTACGGCAGCTTCGCGGGAGACGAGGGCGCCTGGAGCACGGCCAAGATGTACTTCACCGTGCCTCCGAACGGAGTTGCGAAGCTGCACTTCGGGGCGCACTTCCAGGCGCCGGGCCTGCCCAACCAGACGGCAGGAACGGTGGACGTCTACGGCCTCCAGATCCTGGACGCAACCCTGGAGACCGGCAACACGGAGGAGGAGGACACGGCGGCCTCGGCCCTGCTGCTGAAGCACGAGTTCCTTGACGGAGGGGCCGACGACGTCACGCTGGCCACCCTGGGCGAGGTGCTGCTGGAGCCCACGCTCACCACGCTTGGAAATTTTCTGGTGCGCTCCAACAGCCAGAGCTCCGTGGCCTCGGCCAGCTTCACGGTGGGAGGCTTCCAGCTGGAAGGCTACGCCATGACCCTGAGCGCCTTCGCCTGGAACATTGTGCGCACCTACACGCTGACGCCGGGGAGACGCTACTCCTTCGGCTGCCGGTACCGGCTGGGCACGGCCTCCAACTTGGTGATGTACGTCAGCGCGGCCGACGACGACTATGCGGGCGTCACCGGCACCTTCCTCGGCACGGCCTCGCAGGGCGTCTGGAGCACGGCGCGCCTGGACTTCTCGGTGCCGCCGGGTGGAATCGCAAGCTGCACTTCGGAGCCTTCGGCAGGTCTATCCCCGGGCTGGTGCAGTAGTCGGCGGGTACGCTGGACCTGTACAGCAGATCAGGGCCAGCGCCTTCAAGGGACTCCACGGCGGACTACACCTCGGCGCAGGTAGACGCGCTGTTGGGAGACTACCGCACAGGGGCAGCGCAGGACGCGGAGACGACCAGCGCCATCACAGCCGCGCTGCTCTACTACACCTCGGCACAGGTAGACGCGCTGTTGGGAGACTACCGCACGGCAAGCGCGCAGGACACGCAGACGCAGGCCGCCATCGCGGGCGCGCTGCTGGCCTACCGGACAGGCCCGGACCAGGACGTGTTCACAACACCTCGGCGCTGGTGGCGTACCGTAGAGTCGGTCTCAGTAACGGACCTGCTGACTGGCCCTCACGGGCTCGGCCACGCTGGATGGCTCACCGCGCAGGGCAACATGGGCTGCGACCAGCTGCTGTGCAACGACGTAAACTGCACGGACGTGTTCACCACGGGCGTGGACGCCTCGGGCGCAGTCTCCTGCGCAGCGCTCACAGCCACAGGCACCGTCGCCGGAGCCAGGGCCTGCTGAGCCACAGGAATCACGGGCAGCACTCTCACCATCAACAACACGGCCAACGCCGGGAACTTCACCACGGTGCGGACGTGTCCACGGGACACTGACGGCCTCGGGCGCAGCAACCGCGAGAGCTTTGCAGCCACCAGGCGCTCGGGCGCCAGAGTGTCGACGGGCAGCGTGACCGACTTCTCGGACGATCTCTTCCTGACGAAGAACTGGGCGGGCTGGTGTCCAACAACAGCGTAGCGCGGCCCCCGACAGCGGGACCTGGAAGCCCTTGCACACCCCACAGCACGCTGGTGAGGTGCGAGTGGTCGAGGGTGATCATCTCGGTGCCGTCGCTCCACCGGGCGGTGCCCGTCAAATTCTTCCACTTCGCTGGCCGACGACTTCAACGTGCGGGACCCGCGGAAGCTGTACCGACTCGCGAGGCAGCGCGACCTCGACGTGACGCAGGCCATGGCCTTCGAGGCGCTGAAGGCCGACGTGGCCGGCAGGTGCAGGCGCCCCGGCCGCGCGCGCTGGGCAAGTCGGCCGCCGAGGGGCCGAACGACCGGCTGCAGGCCGACCTCATCGACTTCAGCCAGAACACGCGGGGAAGACGAAGTACAGCCTGGTGGTGATGGACGTCTTCACCGGGAGGCCGCCGTGGAACCTCTGCAGAACAAGAACGCCGAGACGGTGGGCCGGCCACCAAGCGCGCCGCGCGGGAGCTGACGGGGGACGACGGGAACTTCGTGGTCACCAGACCTGGGCAAAGGACAGGGAGCTGCCCGAAAATGCCGTGCACCGCACGAAGCGGCCCGAGGACCGCAACGCCATTGCCGTGGTGGACCGGGGCATCCAGACGCTGAAGAAGGACCTGGCCACGAGGGTGGCGCGCAAGGGCGGGCAGGGAGCGACAACTTCGACGGGCGGCCGGGGCCTACAACGCGCCACGAGACGGTGCACGGCGCGCCCGAGGCGTGGAGAAGCAGCCGGCCACGGAGTTCAGGGTCCTCCAAGACAACGCCGACAAGTTCCAGCACAACAAGGACCTCACCGAGCGGCGCGTGAGGCGGTGCAGGACGCGGGCGCCTTCCGAGCGCGACGAACGCGGCGAGGAGCTTCAACCCTCAGTACGGCGACGTGCAGCAGCTGGGGGCCGTGGACTCCATGACCGTCCGCAGCACGGAGGGGCGCGAGACCCTGCTGAAGCTGGCGCTGCCGGCGCCGCAGGGCAGCGGCAACGGCGGGCCGGCTGACGAGACGGGGCAGGCCGGCGGCGTGAGGCAGCTGGACGACTTCCTGGGGCCTCCGAGGCCCAGGACCCTCGACTAGTTTGAAAATGATTTTTTTAGGCACGACCCGGCCTCGTTTCCGAGGAAGCTTGATCGGACCCTTTTGGCGCAAAAAAAACTAGGAAAAAAGGTTTTGAGACATTGCGCAGGCTGGGGGAATTCCCGGAGCCTCTCAGCTCCTGGGTTTGGGGTTCTTGGGGAAGCCAACGGGTTGGGCGAACCGGGTGTATATTAATATACGGCCTGGAGTAATAGCATTTTGTAGCGCAAAACGGTGCAAAACGAGCTATTCCTCAGGCCGTATATGAATACCCCAGAGGACCACCTTTGGGGGCCCAAAACCGCAAGTAGTTTCCACACCCGAAACTGGCTTTGCCTCGCAGCGCCTCTGGCGTAAGCGTTTGTTTCTGTCACCAAGGCCCTCCTGCACCGAGATGGAGACTTTGAAGCAGCGTCGTGCTGCTTTGAAGCGCCAGTCTAAGGAGGCTGCCAAAGACCAAAAGCTCCTCGCTGCCAAGCGCCAGCGCTTGCTCAAGGCCCGTTGATTGAAGGTTTTGCGGCGTGGGGCGAGTTGGCCCACAGGCTGCCAAGGGGCTTTCCGCGGCAGACCTCGAGCTCTTGCTCCAGCGCGCCCAAGCAGGCGGCCAGGATCAGAACGTAAGGTTGTCCAGTTTACGCTTTCTGGCTTGGTGCTGGTGGTGCTCAGGGAGCCGGGGTTGTGCGGTGCAACAAATACGTTTTCAGGCGATGCTGGTGTGGGAAGGCGTGTTGGTGGTGCTGATGGCGCTGGCGGCCTGGGCCTGAGCAGCTCTTGACGGGCAACGCGACACGTTTGCGCTTTCAGGTGACGCTGGTTGGGAAGGGGTGCTGGTGGTGCCGATGGAGCTGGTGGCCTGGGTGGCCTGGGCCTGAGCGGCACTTGATGGGCGCAGCGCTGAAGCAAAGCGACGTTTGCGTGTGGCAGGAAGTCTTGCGTGGCCAAGGCGCGGCAGCAGCCAACGCAGCAGCCGGAGCTGAGTGAGGAGCCATGTAACTTGCCACTAGCTTGCCCTAAGAGTGAGGCCCCGCCCAAAAAGCTACCGCCGACAGGTCTGTGGCGTTTCATCTTTGTATGAGTAGCCAAAGCCTCACACATGTCACACTGCGTGTGAGAGGTTGCAGCATGAGCCATTTCTGTTGCGGGCGCGCAGCGTTTGACTGCGCAACAGCCGGTTGTCCTTTCACGAAGCTGTGCCAGGCCAAGTCTGCGCGCGTCAACGTGTGGGGCCCTTTGGAACCACGCGCGTGGGTGTTAGCGTGAAAGCTGCACGGGTTTTCTTATCGCATGGAGCCATGGGGGCGTCTGAAAGCCTCGGGGCTCCGGCTAGGGTTCTAGAAGAGTTCTGGGAACAGCGGCAGATCGTGTTTGACTTCTTAGAGACGTAGGCAAGACGTGCAGCCTTGAAACGCACCTGCTACTTTGGTTCCCCCTTGCCACCGTTTTGGGGAACCAGCCAACACTCAGATGCATGTTCGCTTTTGCCAGGAGAGCAGTCTCGCCCCGGCTTGCGCAATGCCGCGCTAGTTGATTTTTGCGTTTGCGCGTGAGGGCAGGGTAGAAGACCGGCAAGAAAGCCTAACGCAAAGTGTCGGGTCTGCCCGCTGTAACTATAGCTTTCACTCACAGCCGATTGGAAAGACGAGTGGCAGGGAGGGAGGCGAGTTCTTGGCTGAGACAGGGTTCTTGCACCTTTGTGCAGGTCGAGCGGAGTTGCGGCGCCGTGCCTGAGGACACGGTTTTGTCACACAGAGCACATGGTCTTGAGCTTTGAGGCGTGGGAGAGTTCGACAGATTGGGCCCCAGTCCTCGCACTTAAAAAGCTGCGAAGCCTCAGCCCATTGTCTGAGGTGCGTCGTCCACACTGCTTGGCATGAGCGTCGAGGCCGGGGACGTTGCCCAACCCCTTCACCCCCGTAGACTCTTAGCGCTCTTAGCGGGGTTTCAGCTGCCGTTACTCCACGGAGTGCGGAGTGGTTCTGTTTCGCAGTAGAAAACATTGTTTTCTTAGAACGGGAAAAAACTACTCCGCGCATTTTTCAATGGTTTTTGCGTGCGTTTCAGCGCAGTCTACTCCGCGCAGCCCCTACCCCGCAACTACTCCGTGCTCCTTCTAAGGGGGGAAACCGATTCTCCAATTAAAAAAACTACTCCGCAAGTTCTTCATCGCCAGTTCTCGGCTCAAAATGGCAGCATCTTTGATCTTGTTGGCCAAACGCGCCCTTGTTTCTTTGTTGCTGTCACTAGCGCAGCAGTATGGTGTCCGAGTGACTGTAACGCGGGACAGCTCTGACAGTTTGGTGGAAGCTGCCTTTCGTTCAGTGGTGAAGAAAGTGCACCCTGACAAGGGGGGAGCTGTTGCTGATGCCCAGCGCTTGCAGCAAGCCCGGAAGGAGTGGCAGGATGCCAAGTCCAAAGCCAGTGCGGGAGGCGGTCGGCCGGCGAAGGCGGCCGTTGTGGCAACCGTTGCCAAGGAGGGGCAGCAGCGAACGCTCTACAGGATTCGGTCTACTGCTGTGCTGCTGACTTACCATGGCATCGCGGAGGACGCTTGGCAGGCGTTCCTTGCATTTGTGTCTTCGCACTTGACAGAATGGGGGGTCGCCAAGTGGTGTGCCTCCATGGAAAGGTGTGCTTCAGGCTTGCCGCACGTCCATTTCATGGTGCAATTCTTTGCGGCGTCTGACAGACGGGTGGTTGACGTGTTTTCCTTCAACGGTGCAAGACCAAACGCAAGCTCCACTGATGTGTGCGGGGAAGGGCTTTCCGGCAAGCAGCTTCAGCGCTGCGTGGACCGTGGCATGTTTTACGTCTTTGCAGACAAAATTGGCACGGTCTTTGGATGCGACGGCTTGCCGTGCACGCAAGGCAACTATTTGCCATGCTGGGCGCGTTGTGACAAGACTTACCAAGTCCTCGGCAAGTGGCCAGAAACCTTGTGGAAACAACGCAAGGTTACTTCGGCCACATATGAGAAGCTGGTAATCCTCACCCGGGACGGCGTGGTCTCCAGGAAGCGAAACCTTGAAGCTTGCCGGGAACACGAAGAGGCAGCTGCTTCGCAGCTAGCGGTGGCAGAGCGGGTTGCAAGGATTCGTTCCAACCCCAGCCTGTACCAACCCTTTGCCAGAGTGCCAGAGGCTGAGGAGTGGCTCAAACTTTTCGAGGTTGATGCTCTACGCTACCCCATCATGGTTGTCCTCGGACCTTCCCGTGCAGGGAAAACTGAATGGGCAAAGAGCTTGTTCAAGCACCCGTTGGAGCTCAAGATTGGGACTTTGGAGTTCTTCCCCGACTCCATGCGTCAGTTTCAGCGAGGGGTGCACGACGGCCTGGTCTTGGATGATGTGAGGGACTTGGTGTTCCTTGTCAACCACCAGGAAAAGCTCCAAGGCAAGTACGACTGCCTCGTCGAGTTTGGCTCTACAGCCGGCGGAACTTGTGCATACCACCGTGATTTGTTTGGCGTGCCCGTTGTTGCCACCGTGAATTACTCGACTAAGCACTTGGAGTACTTGGAGAGCCATGACTGGCTGGCCAACCCTGGGAACAGGGTTGTGGTGACGCTGGGAGGTAGCAATTCGTAAGTGGCCACTTAGTTTTGGATTTTGTTAACGCCAGACTTCTACACACGCTCTGGTTGCAAAAGACCCAAACCCGTGGGTTTGACTTGGAGAGGAGTGTGCGAAGCGCAGTAGCTTTTGTGGGTGTTATGATTGCGCCTTCTTATGATTGCGCCTTCTGTTTCGCTTTGCAGGCCCGGCGCTGACTGTCGGGCACTCAGCACGGTAGTTGAGTGGGTTGACAACAGTGGCTGCTCAAGTTTGCTACTGTCAGGCTTGGTGTTTTGACTGCGGTTGCCAGAAGCTCGTAGGGCGGGCTGGGTCGCCCAAGTTCGGTTGACGCCGCCGGTGCCTATGTTGCAGGTTTGCGACACACGCTTTCAGGCCTGGAGCTTGGAGTTGCAAGCAATGATAGCTGACGGATTAGGGCAAAGCAGCCAGGCAGTCGCTCATGCCGCAACAATGTTTTTTCACCAGGTCTTTGAGTTTTGTTTGAACGGAACCGCTTCTTTTCGGCTCCAGCAAAGTCACTGCTTCTGTCTTGCAAGGCGTCTATTGCTTCTCGAGGTTAGCGTCGGACGTGTGGCCATGGCTCCCAAACGGAACCCGCAGCCCGATGTGCAGGCCTCAAGTGCAATTTTCTTGCTTGGACGCTGCAAACCTTGCAACGTTGCGCCCATTTTGACCCACAGCAGTTTTGTGCTAAAAGGCGCCTTGTTGCCTTAGGGTTTAGGGTGGCTGGTTTTCAAGCTGGCGCGGGGCACCAGGCTGACAAAGAGAGTTTAAGCAGGGCCCGGCCAGGCAAATCACCGTGGTTCCAAAAAGGAGCGGTTTCGCACCAATGTTTTGCAAACGGGCAAGCCAGCGCTAAATTCTGTGCTCCTTGTTCAGGTTTGCTAGCAGCGTCGTGCAAGATTTTTCCTGAAGTCAAGTTTGTGTCCCAGATGGCGCTTCAGTCTTGGATTCTAGCTGAACGGTTTGCGGCAGGGGCAGGGAAGAGTTCGCCTGACCTGCTTGGTTTGCGTTTGCGCCACGGTTGTTTTCAGGGTTGGATATGTGTCTTGAAAGTAGGCCCTGTAGGTTGGTCCTCTGCAGTTGCGCAACACCATTTCTGTGCTGGGCAGGGGTTTGCTCCACATTGAAACACCACGGTCATTTCCCAAGCGCCGCGTGAAATCCCTTTTGAGCCACTTGCCCATTGCCCATTGCAGGAGTTAGGGTCTCAAACCAGACGGGGCTGTTCACGCATGTGAGTTGACACAAGGGTTGGTCAAGTTGTTGCGTGGTTCTTGTCACACTTGTTTTTGGCTGTGGCTTCTTAAGTTGGCCTGACTAACTGCTAGTTCGTTGCGCAGAGTCGCGCAGCGCGTGTTGGGTTGGGTTTGAGAGTTTCATGGGGTTGGTGCAACGCGAGCCATGCTGGCAAACCCAGACGTGTTGAAGGCAGAGATGGAAGACGTGGGGCGGCGCTTGCGGGCGCTGCGTAAGCGGGCTGCAAGGCGACAGAGTAGGCCCCGTCAGAGGAGTCGCGGCTGGCGATGCGCTCCAGCCAGCTCCACGTGCATGGTGGTGTTAGTGTACAGCGGGGGTGTTGCAGAGGTGGCGGCGGAGTTTGCGCAGGGCCGAGGGTGGTGGAAGGGCCGGGGAGCGCTCGCTGGGTCTGCTGACGAGTTGCGGGAAATAGCAGTGGAGGTTGAGCAAGCGCACGACACGTTGCCCTTGGTGCAGATTGCGGCGCTCCATGGCGACCCTGTCAAGGCTGGCTTGGTGTCTGAGCCCCAAATGCTGGCTATTATCCGCTGGTTGGTGGAGCGCTCTCTCTACACCTGGACTGAAGAGCAGAACACAGTGCACGGTGTTGCGCCATCTCGCGCCCAACTGGTCGAGCGCGCCTTGTCTGCAATACCTCCTCTGGCCCCAGACGCATGGCGACAGAAGGTTCACGCCCGCATAGGTGCCAGTCAACGCAGCCAACGGAGATGGTTGGCGAAGTTCAGGTTGCGATGGGGGCTGCGCTTGGGAAAGCTGAAGCCGCGCAACCGCATATCTGTGGCCGAGAAGCAGTCCAAGGAGGGTCTGGGGCAACCCCGTTTTTGGTAGTGTCTAGGACGGCTTGAATTGGGAGTGTGTTTGGGCAAGAGAAGCTTTGAAAGGAAAGCGATTTGCAACCCTGTTTTGGCCGCGCCCAGCGGTCCCGTTTTTGGTCGCGCTGTCCTTGCCAGGCCATGGCCTATTTCCAGTGGGTCAACGCAGCTTCGGCGGCCGCTCCTGCCAACCGCCCGCCATTACTCATCAACATGGACGAGACCGCCCTGGTGCGGCACCCCAGTGGTCTGGCGGGCACTGTCCGGAAGGTTCCTGCGGGCAAGCCCATCTTGGGCGACCCCTCGTCTCTGGGCGAGAGACGCAGCCACATCACGTATTTGGCCAGCATCACTCACGACGCAGAAGTGCAACTCCGCCTCCCGCAAGTTCTCATCGGCAATGAGCGTCAATTTTCAGCGGCCATGATGAGAAGCTTGCCGACATTGCCGGCGAATGTTCATGTTTGGAGATGCAAGTCTGCATGGAACAGTCATGCGTTGATGAGAAGGTTTTTGTCACTGCTGGCTTCATCTGTGGGTAGCGCTCTGAAGGACCGATACGTCATCTTGCTTCTAGATGTTGCTCCCTGCCATATACACCCAACAATTTTGTCGCACGCCAAACGTTGCGGTCTCCGACTTTGCTACATTCCAGCGCTGATGACGGCAGAGCTGCAGCCGTGTGACACACACCTCTACTGGC
Organism: Effrenium voratum; assembly: GCA_963377175.1. Taxonomy (NCBI): domain Eukaryota; class Dinophyceae; order Suessiales; family Symbiodiniaceae; genus Effrenium; species Effrenium voratum. Next base: position 106,871 of record CAUJNA010001049.1, read on the forward strand.
GGTTCAAATCAGCCTTGCAGGACGCGTGGCGCCGGGGTAAAGCCGCGTCTGAAGCTGGTTCCATCAGCACGGTGCAGTGGCTCGAGATTCTGGTCGCTGGCATACAAGCGGTGTTGCCCGCCACCGACTGGGAAGAAGCTTTTGCAGCGGTGGGAGCAGTGGCAGAGCAGTCTCGCTTGGGCCGAAGACTTTGTGATGCGCTGGAGTGGCAACAAGTTCCGACAGTGCCGGACGGCCTACCCTCTGTTGAAGCCGCGAGAATGATCTTCCCGAAGAACATGAAGGTGAACCTTGAGGCGTATGTCGGCAGGGAAAGCTGCTTGCCAAGTTCGCTTTTCAGCTGGCGCAGAAGAAGCCCTGAAACGCGGAGACGCCCCCTGCCTGCCACCTTCGTGGGCACGATGAGCCGCCCTCTGACCATTGACTAGAAAAGCTTGCTTTCTGCCCTTGCGCGAACGAACCAGACCACCTTTGGGGCCAAAAACCACAAGTACAAAGCAATTCGTATTGGTTTTAGCCAGATTCAGGGTGAGCGTTTGTTTCTGTCACCAAGGCCCTCCTGCACCAGGAGATGGAGACTTTGAAGCAGCGTCGTGCTGCTTTGAAGCGCCGTCTAAGGAGGCTGCCAAAGACCAAAAGCTCCTCGCTGCCAAGCGCCAGCGCTTGCTCAAGGCCCGTTGATTGACGGTTTTGCGGCGTGGGGCGAGTTGGCCCACAGGCTGCCAAGGGGCTTTCCGCGGCAGACCTCGAGCTCTTGCTCCAGCGCGCCCAAGCAGGCGCCAGGATCAAACGTAAGGTTGCAGTTTACCGCTTTCTGGCTTGGTGCGGTGGTTCTCAGGGAGTCGGGGTTGTGCGGTGGCAACAAATCATAATAGTATAATAATAAAGAATACTTTTCAGGCGAGTGCTGGTGTGGGAAAGGCGTGTTGGTGGTGGCTGGATATGGCCGCGGGCGACCTGGCCTAGCAGCGTCTTGACGGGCAAACGCGACAACGTATTTGCGCTTTCAGTGACGCCTGGTGGGAAGGTGCTGGGTGGTGCCGATGGAGCTGGTGGCCTGGGTGGCCTGGGCCTGAGCGGCACTTGATGGGCACAGCGCTGAAGCAAAGCGACGTTTGCGTGTCAGGAAGTCTTGCGTGGCCAAGGCGCGGCAGCAGCCAACGCAGCAGCCGGAGCTGAGTGAGGAGCCAAGTAACTTGCCACTAGCTTGCCCTAAGAGTGAGGCCCCGCCCAAAAAGCTACCGCCGACAGGTCTGTGGCGTTTCATCTTTGTATGAGTAGCCAAAGCCTCACACATGTCACACTGCGTGTGTGAGGTTGCAGCATGAGCCATTTCTGTTGCGGGCGCGCAGCGTTTGACTGCGCAACAGCCGGTTGTCCTTTCACGAAGCTGTGCCAGGCCAAGTCTGAGCGCGTCAACGTGTGGGGCCCTTTGGAAACACGCGCGTGGGTGTTTAGCGTGGAAAGCTGCACGGTTTTTCTTATCGCATGGAGCCATGGGGGCGTCCTGAAAAAGCCTGCGGGGCTCCGGCAAGGTTCTAGAAGAGTTTTCTGGGAACAGCGGCAGATCGTGTTTGAGCTTCTTAGAGACGTAAGGCATGGACGGTGCAAGCCTTGAAACGCACCTGCTACTTTGGTTCCCCCTTGCCACCGTTTTGGGGAACCAGCCAACACTCAGATGCATGTTCGCTTTTGCCAGGAGAGCAGTCTCGCCCCGGCTTGCGCAATGCCGCGCTAGTTGATTTTTGCGTTTGCGCGTGAGGGCAGGGTAGAAGACCGGCAAGAAAGCCTAACGCAAAGTGTCGGGTCTGCCCGCTGTAACTATAGCTTTCACTCACCGCCGATTGGAAAGACGAGTGGCAGGGAGGGAGGCGAGTTCTTGGCTGAGACAGGGTTCTTGCACCTTTGTGCAGGTCGAGCGGAGTTGCGGCGCCGTGCCTGAGGACACGGTTTTGTCACACAGAGCACATGGTCTTGAGCTTTGGGCGGGGAAGAGTTCGACAGATTGGGCCCCATCCTCGCACTTAAAAAGCTCAGCGAAGCCTCAAGCCCTTTGTCTGAGGTGCGTCCGTCCACAACTGCTTGGCATGAGCGTCGAGGACGGGGACGTTGCCCAACCCCTTCACCCCCGTAGACTCTTAGCGCTCTTAGCGGGGTTTCAGCTGCCGTTACTCCACGGAGTGCGGAGTGGTTCTGTTTCGCAGTAGAAAACATTGTTTTCTTAGAACGGGAAAAAACTACTCCGCGCATTTTTCAATGGTTTTTGCGTGCGTTTCAGCGCAGTCTACTCCGCGCAGCCCCTACCCCGCAACTACTCCGTGCTCCTTCTAAGGGGGGAAACCGATTCTCCAATTAAAAAAACTACTCCGCAAGTTCTTCATCGCCAGTTCTCGGCTCAACATGGCAGCATCTTTGATCTTGTTGGCCAAACGCGCCCTTGTTTCTTTGTTGCTGTCACTAGCGCAGCAGTATGGTGTCCGAGTGACTGTAACGCGGGACAGCTCTGACAGTTTGGTGGAAGCTGCCTTTCGTTCAGTGGTGAAGAAAGTGCACCCGGACAAGGGGGGAGCTGTTGCTGATGCCCAGCGCTTGCAGCAAGCCCGGAAGGAGTGGCAGGATGCCAAGTCCAAAGCCAGTGCGGGAGGCGGTCGGCCGGCGAAGGCGGCCGTTGTGGCAACCGTTGCCAAGGAGGGGCAGCAGCGAACGCTCTAAAGGATTCGGTCTACTGCTGTGCTGCTGACTTACCATGGCATCGCGGAGGACGCTTGGCAGGCGTTCCTTGCATTTGTGTCGTCGCACTTGACAGAATGGGGGGTCGCCAAGTGGTGTGCCTCCATGGAAAGGTGTGCTTCAGGCTTGCCGCACGTCCATTTCATGGTGCAATTCTTTGCGGCGTCTGACAGACGGGTGGTTGACGTGTTTTCCTTCAACGGTGCAAGACCAAACGCAAAGCTCCACTGATGTGGCGGGGAAGCTTTCGGCCAGCAGCTTTCAGCGCTGACGTGGACCGTGGCCTGATTTTAACGTCTTTGCAGATCAAAATTGGCACGGTCTTTGGATGCGACGGCTTGCCGTGCACGCAAGGCAACTATTTGCCATGCTGGGCGCGTTGTGACAAGACTTACCAAGTCCTCGGCAAGTGGCCAGAAACCTTGTGGAAACAACGCAAGGTTACTTCGGCCACAGATGAGAAGCTGGTAATCCTCACCCGGGACGGCGTGGTCTCCAGGAAGCGAAACCTTGAAGCTTGCCGGGACCACGAAGAGGCAGCTGCTTCGCAGCTAGCGGTGGCTGAAGCAGGTTTGCATGGATTCGTTCCAACCCCTAGCCGGTACCATCCTTTGCCCAGAGTGCCAGAGGCTGAGGAGGTGGCTCAAACTTATTTCGAGTTGATCTCTACGCTACCCCCCATCTTGGTTGTACCCGGAACCTTCCCGTGCAGGGAAAACTGAATGGGCAAAGAGCCCCTTGTTCAGCACCCGTTGGAGCTCAAGATTGGGACTTTGGAGTTCTTCCCCGACTCCATGCGTCAGTTTCAGCGAGGGGTGCACGACGGCCTGGTCTTGGATGATGTGAGGGACTTGGTGTTCCTTGTCAACCACCTGGAAAAGCTCCAAGGCAAGTACGACTGCCTCGTCGAGTTTGGCTCTACAGAGCCGGCGGAACTTGTGCATACCACCGTCGAATTTGTTTGGCCGTGGCCGTGGTGCACAGCCGGTGAATTACTCGACTAAGCACTTGGAGTACTTGGAGCGCCATGACTGGCTGGCCAACCCTGGGAACAGGGTTGTGGTGACGCTGGGAGGTAGCAATTCGTAAGTGGCCACTTAGTTTTGGATTTTGTTAACGCCAGACTTCTAACACACGCTCTGGTTGCATAAAAACCCCAAACCCGTGGGTTTGACTTGGAGAGGAGTGTGCGAAGCGCAGTAGCTTTTGTGGGTGTTATGATTGCGCCTTCTGTTTCGCTTTGCAGGCCCGGCGCTGACTGTCGGGCACTCAGCACGGTAGGTGAGTGGGTTGACAACAGTGGCTGCTCAAGTTTGCTACTGTCAGGCTTGGTGTTTTGACTGCGGTTGCCAGAAGCTCGTAGGGCGGGCTGGGTCGCCCAAGTTCGGTTGACGCCGCCGGTGCCTATGTTGCAGGTTTGCGACACACGCTTTCAGGCCTGGATTGGAGTTGCAAGCATTGATAGCTGACGGATTAGGGCAAAGCAGCCAGGCAGTCGCTCATGCCGCAACACTGGTCTTTGAGTTTTGTTTGAACGGAACCGCTTCTTTTCGGCTCCAGCAAAGTCACTGCTTCTGTCTTGCAAGGCGGCTATTGCTTCTCGAGGTTAGCGCCGGACGTGTGGCCATGGCTCCCAAACGGAACCCGCAGCCCGATGTGCAGGCCTCAAGTGCAATTTTCTTGCTTGAACGCTGCAAACCTTGCAACGTTGCGCCCATTTTGACCCACAGCAGTTTTGTGCTAAAAGGCGCCTTGTTGCCTTAGGGTTTAGGGTGGCTGGTTTTCAAGCTGGCTGACAAAGAGAGTTTAAGCAGGGCCCGGCCAGGCAAATCACCGTGGTTCCAAAAAGGAGCGGTTTCGCACCAATGTTTTGCAAACGGGCAAGCCAGCGCTAAATTCTGTGCTCCTTGTTCAGGTTTGCTAGCAGCGTCGTGCAAGATTTTTCCTGAAGTCAAGTTTGTGTCCCAGATGGCGCTTCAGTCTTGGATTCTAGCTGAACGGTTTGCGGCAGGGGCAGGGAAGAGTTCGCCTGACCTGCTTGGTTTGCGTTTGAGCCACGGTTGTTTTCAGGGTTGGATATGTGTCTTGAAAGTAGGCCCTGTAGGTTGGTCCTCTGCAGTTGTGCAACACCATTTCTGTGCTGGGCAGGGGTTTGCTCCACATTGAAACACCACGGTCATTTCCCAAGCGCCGCGTGAAATCCCTTTTGAGCCACTTGCCCATTGCCCATTGCAGGAGTTAGGGTCTCAAACCAGACGGGCTGTTCACGCATGTGAGTTGACACAAGGGTTGGTCAAGTTGTTGCGTGGTTCTTGTCACACTTGTTTTTGGCTGTGGCTTCTTAAGTTGGCCTGACTAACTGCTAGTTCGTTGCGCAGAGTCGCGCAGCGCGTGTTGGGTTGGGTTTGAGAGTTTCATGGGGTTGGTGCAACGCGAGCCATGCTGGCAAACCCAGATGTGTTGAAGGCAGAGATGGAAGACGTGGGGCGGCGCTTGCGGGCGCTGCGTAAGCGGGCTGCAAGGCGACAGAGTAGGCCCCGTCAGAGGAGTCGCGGCTGGCGATGCGCTCCAGCCAGCTCCACGTGCATGGTGGTGTTAGTGTACAGCGGGGGTGTTGCAGAGGTGGTGGCGGAGTTTGCGCAGGGCCGAGGGTGGTGGAAGGGCCGGGGAGCGCTCGCTGGGTCTGCTGACGAGTTGCGGGAAATAGCAGTGGAGGTTGAGCAAGCGCACGACACGTTGCCCTTGGTGCAGATAGCGGCGCTCCATGGCGACCCTGTCAAGGCTGGCTTGGTGTCTGAGCCCCAAATGCTGGCTATTATCCGCTGGTTGGTGGAGCGCTCTCTCTACACCTGGACTGAAGAGCAGAACACAGTGCACGGTGTTGCGCCATCTCGCGCCCAACTGGTCGAGCGCGCCTTGTCTGCAATACCTCCTCTGGCCCCAGACGCATGGCGACAGAAGGTTCACGCCCGCATAGGTGCCAGTCAACGCAGCCAACGGAGATGGTTGGCGAAGTTCAGGGTGCGATGGGGGCTGCGCTTGGGAAAAGGCGGCGCCGCAGCTACCGCATATTCTGTGGCCCGAGAAGCAAGTCCAAGGAGGTCCTGGGGCAACCCCCGTATTTTTGGTAGGTCCTAGGGACGGCTTGAATTGGGAGTGGTGTTTGGGCAAGAGTAGCTTTGAAAGGAAACGAGTGCAACCCTGTTTTTTGGTCCTCAGCATGCGGTCCCGTTTTTGGTCGCGCTGTCCTTGCCAGGCCATGGCCTATTTCCAGTGGGTCAACGCAGCTTCGGCGGCCGCTCCTGCCAACCGCCCGCCATTACTCATCAACATGGACGAGACCGCCCTGGTGCGGCGCCCCAGTGGTCTGGCGGGCACTGTCCTGAAGGTTCCTGCGGGCAAGCCCATCTTGGGCGACCCCTCGTCTCTGGGCGAGAGACGCAGCCACATCACGTATTTGGCCAGCATCACTCACGACGCAGAAGTGCAACTCCGCCTCCCGCAAGTTCTCATCGGCAATGAGCGTCAATTTTCTGCGGCCATGATGAGAAGCTTGCCGACATTGCCGGCGAATGTTCAGGTTTGGAGATGCAAGTCTGCATGGAACAGCATTCTTGATGAAGAAGGTTTTTTTGCGTCACTGCGGCTTCATCTTTGAGGTAGCGCTCTGAAAAGGACCGATACGTCATCGTGCTTCTAGATGTTGCTCCCTCCAGATACAACCCAACAATTTTGGGCGCACCGCCAAACTTGCGGTCTCACGATTTGCTACATTCCAGCGCGGATGACGGCAGAGCTGCATGGCCGTGGACACACACCTCTTCTGGCGGGTTCCATCAGCCTTGCAGGACGCGTGGCGCCGGGGTAAAGCCGCGTCTGAAGCTGGTTCCATCAGCACGGTGCAGTGGCTCGAGATTCTGGTCGCTGGCATACAAGCGGTGTTGCCCGCCACCGACTGGGACGAAGCTTTTGCAGCGGTGGGAGCAGTGGCAGAGCAGTCTCGCTTGGGCCGAAGACTTTGTGATGCGCTGGAGTGGCAACAAGTTCCGACAGTGCCGGACGGCCTACCCTCTGTTGAAGCCGCGAGAATGATCTTCCCGAAGAACATGAAGGTGAACCTTGAGGCGTATGTCGGCAGGGAAAGCTGCTTGCCAAGTTCGCTTTTCAGCTGGCGCAGAAGAAGCCCTGAAACGCGGAGACGCCCCCTGCCTGCCACCTTCGTGGGCACGATGAGCCGCCCTCTGACCATTGACTAGAAAAGCTTGCTTTCTGCCCTTGCGCGAACCCCAGAGGACCACCTTTGGGGGCCCAAAACCGCAAGTAGTTTCCACACCCGAAACTGGCTTTGCCTCGCAGGTGAGCGTTTGTTTCTGTCACCAAGGCCCTCCTGCACCAGGAGATGGAGACTTTGAAGCAGCGTCGTGCTGCTTTGAAGCGCCAGTCTAAGGAGGCTGCCAAAGACCAAAAGCTCCTCGCTGCCAAGCGCCAGCGCTTGCTCAAGGCCCGTTGATTGAAGGTTTTGCGGCGTGGGGCGAGTTGGCCCACAGGCTGCCAAGGGGCTTTCCGCGGCTGACCTCGAGCTCTTGCTCCAGCGCGCCCAAGAGGGCGGGCCAGGATCTGAACGTAAAAGGTTGCTCCAGTTTACGCTGTCTGGCTTCTGGTGACTGAGTGGTGCTCAGGGTAGCCGGGTTTTGTGCGTGCAAACAAATACGTTTCAACGTTTTCAGGCGATGCGTGTGGGAAGGACGGTTGGTGGTGCTGATGGCGCTGGCGGCCTGGGCCTGAGCAGCTCTTGACGGGCAACGCGACACGTTTGCGCTTTCAGGTGACGCTGGTTTGGGAAGGGGTGCTGGTGGTGCCGATGGAGCTGGTGGCCTGGGTGGCCTGGGCCTGAGCGGCACTTGATGGGCGCAGCGCTGAAGCAAAGCGACGTTTGCGTGTCAGGAAGTCTTGCGTGGCCAAGGCGCGGCAGCAGCCAACGCAGCAGCCGGAGCTGAGTGAGGAGCCATGTAACTTGCCACTAGCTCGCCCTAAGAGTGAGGCCCCGCCCAAAAAGCTACCGCCGACAGGTCTGTGGCGTTTCATCTTTGTATGAGTAGCCAAAGCCTCACACATGTCACACTGCGTGTGAGAGGTTGCAGCATGAGCCATTTCTGTTGCGGGCGCGCAGCGTTTGACTGCGCAACAGCCGGTTGTCCTTTCACGAAGCTGTGCCAGGCCAAGTCTGCGCGCGTCATCGTGTGGGGCCCTTTGGAACCACGCGCGTGGGTGTTAGCGTGAAAGCTGCACGGGTTTTCTTATCGCATGGAGCCATGGGGGCGTCTGAAA
>CAUJNA010001050.1:0-58299 GCA_963377175.1 Effrenium voratum
CGGTTTTATTTATATAAAAATCTAAATGCTTCGATCCCTCGTGCTTCGATCCCTGGCATCCCGTGCTTTCTGTGCCCCCCTGAGGCGGTTTTATTTATATAAAAATCTAAATGCTTCCATCCCTGGCATCCCGTGCTTTCTGTGCCCCTCTGAGGCGGTTTTTTATTTATATAAAAATCTAAATGCTTCGATCCCTGGCAGGTTGTCTCCCGTGCTTTCTGTGCCTCCCTGAGGCGGTTTTTTATTTATATAGAAATCTAAATGCTTCCATCCCTGGCAGGTTGTCTCCCGTGCTTTCCGTGCCTCCCTGAGGCGGTTTTTTATTTATATAAAAATCTAAATGCTTCCATCCCTGGCAGGCTGTCTCCCGTGCTTTCCGTGCCTCCCTGAGGCGGATTTTTATTTATATAAAAATCTAAATGCTTCCATCCCTGGCAGGCTGTCTCCCATGCTTTCCGTGCCCCCCTGAGGCGCGTTTTTATTTATATAAAAATCTAAATGCTTCGATCCTGGCATCCCGTGCTTTCTGTGCCCCTTGAGGCGGTTTTATTTTTCTAAAAAGCTAAATGCTTCAATCCCTCTGCAGGCAGTCTGACAAGGAATGCGAGCGTTTAGGTTTTATATAAAATAAAAACTTTTTTTTTTAATCGAAACACTTCCTCGCGGCTTGTCAAATGGCCTAGCTCTGTGCCCCTTGAGGCGGTTTTATTTTTCTAAAAAGCTAAATGCTTCAATCCCTCTGCAGGCAGTCTGACAAGGAATGCGCGCGTTTAGCTTTTTATATAAAATAAAAACTTTTTTTTTTCAAAAAATGAAACACTTCCTCGCGACTTGTCAAATGGCCTAGCTCTGTGCCCCTTGAGGCGGTTTTTTTTTCTAAAAAGCTAAATGCTTGAATCCCTCTGCAGGCAGTCTGACAAGGAATGCATGCGTTTAGTTTTTATATAAAATGAAAACTTTATTTTTTTTTTAAAAAAAAGAAAAGAATACTTCCTCGCGGCTTGTCAAATGGCCTAGCTCTGTGCCCCTTGAGGCGGCTTTGTTCATATAAAATCTAAATGCTTCAATCCCTCTGCAGGCAGTCTGACAAGGAATGCATGCGTTTAGTTAGTTTTATATAAAATATAAAAATTTATTTTTTAAAAAAAGAAAAGAATACTTCCTCGCGGCTTGTCAAATGGCCTAGCTCTGTGCCCCTTGAGGCGGTTTTGTTCATATAAAATCTAAATGCTTCAATCCCTCTGCAGGCAGTCTGACAAGGAATGCATGCGTTTAGTTAGTTTTATATATAATATAAAAATTTATTTTTTTAAAAAAGAAAAGAATACTTCCTCGCGGCTTGTCAAATGGCCTGGGTCTGGCGCTGGGGGGAGGTTTTTTGGGCAGTGCCGAGTGGGCACGTAGGATGAAAAACTGCTTCGCCCAAAGACCTGGAACTCAGCTCCGTGCGCTTCGCATGTTGGCATCCCTATATCACACACCTCAAGGATGAGGATGGCTTTTTTTATTTATATAAAAATCTAAATGCCTGTGTGCCAAGTCGAAGGTGTCTGAGCAGCAGCGGCTCGATTTATTTATATAAAAATCTAAATGCCTGTGAAAAACCGCCTCAAGGGGGCACAGAAAGCACGGGGACAACCTGCCAGGGATCGAAGCATTTAGATTTTTATATAAATAAAAAGCCGCCTCAAAGGGGGCACAGAAAGCACGGGGACAACCTGCCAGGGATCGAAGCATTTAGATTTTTATATAAATAAAAAACCGCCTCAGGGGGCACAGAAAGCACGGGAGACAACCTGCCAGGGATGGAAGCATTTAGATTTTTATATAAATATAAAACCGCCTCAGAGGGGCACAGAAAGCACGGGAGACAACCTGCCAGGGATCGAAGCATTTAGATTTTTATATAAATAAAAAACCGCCTCAGGGGGCACAGAAAGCACGGGAGACAACCTGCCAGGGATGGAAGCATTTAGATTTTTATATAAATAAAAAAACGCCTCAGAGGGGCACAGAAAGCACGGGAGACAACCTGCCAGGGATGGAAGCATTTAGATTTTTATATAAATAAAAAACCGCCTCAGGGGGCACAGAAAGCACGAGAGACAACCTGCCAGGGATGGAAGCATTTAGATTTTTATATAAATAAAAAAAAAAAAAAAAAAAAGAAAAAAAACCCGCCTCCTGAGGGCACAGAAAGCACGAGACAACTCCAGGGCTGAAGCATTTATATTTGTTAATATAAATGATAATAAACAGCCTCAGGGGGGGGCACAGAGGCTGGCCAGTGCGAGCCAGTATCAAACGAGGTTGGGCGAACCCGTACTAAGGGGGCCGTTGGGCGAACCCGTACTAAGGGGGCCGTTGGGCGAACCCGTACTAAGGGGGCCGTTGGGCGAACCCGTGCTAAGGGGGCCGTTGGGCGAACCCGTACTAAGGGGGCCGTTGGGCGAGCCAGTATCAAACGAGGTTGGGCGGACCAGTACTATGGGCCGTTGGGCGAACCCGTACTAAGGGGGCCGTTGGGCGAACCCGTACTAAGGGGGCCGTTGGGCGAACCAGTACTATGGGCCGTTGGGCGAACCCGTACTAAGGGGGCCGTTGGGCGAACCCGTACTATCCTACGTGCCTGCTCGGCACCATGCCCGCTCGGCACTCCTACCCCTAAAGTGCCCGCTCGGCACTGTGCCCGCTCGGCACCCCCTAACCTAAAGTGCCCGCTCGGCACTGCCTACTCCTAATCTAGAGTGCCCGCTCGGCACGTTTACCTAAGTGCCCGCTCGGCACTGTGCCCGCTCGGCACTCCTAAGTCCCCGCTCGGCACTCCTAAGTGCCCGCTCGGCACTGGAAAAAACCCAAAAAAAAAAGGCCGCGGGCCCGAGCGCTTTTTCCAGGTCGAGGCCGAGGTCGAAGGTCGGCCGGGGCTCACACTCCTGCGAGGGATCGATCGGAAAAAAAAGGGGGAAAACGACGGCGAGGGGGTCCTCGGCCACGGCCACGCTTCGAAGGCGGCGCCGCGGAGCCCTGGCACGAAAGCGAAGCCGATCGATTTCAACGGCCGACGGATGAGCCTTGAGCTGCTCCAGCTCCCGACGGAGCGCGATGGCGTCTGCCTGGCGGGGCGCAACGGGAGGGCAGGGGGGGGGGAAGACGACCGGCAGCGGGCCTGGAAGCCCTGCGTCCAGGCTTTCTCGCCCCGCAAGGCCTCCTCCAGTGTGGCCTGACCAGGGAAAACCCCCCCAAAAAGGGGGGAAAAGAAGGAAGGGAAACGCGCCTGCGAGGCGATCTCCTTCATCAGGTCCACCTGCAAAACGGGTTTGCGGGTCCCGCCCAACCCCGAAAAAAAAAAAGGGTCGCGCCTTCTCCTGTTCGAGGACCAGCACCCGTGCCTCCGCTACGGAGGCACGGGTCTCCGCGGCGTTGAGCTTCTCGTCCTGACAGGGGAAAAAAAAGGCCGGCGTCCGAGCGACGAAGAACGCGCCTTCACGGCGAGCTCAACGCGCGCCCGGTCCTGCCAGGCGAGCGGAAAAAAAAGGAAAAACGAAGGGGAAAAAACGCGCCTTGGCGGAGTTGAACTCCGCCTCCCTCCGGCGCTTGGAGGGCGGGGGCCTCCGCGAGCGACGCAAAAACCGAGAAAAAAAAAGGCGAACGACGAAGAACGCGCCTGCGGCTCGCCCCCCAAGCCACCTCCTGGCGGGCACGGAAAAAAAAAGAGGAACCCCTCCCAAAAAACCGCGGCAGTCCTGCCAACCGCCGGGCCAGGCTCCCTCCTGGCAGCAGGAAAAAAAATCGAACGACGCGCGTGCGAGCACTCGACCGGCCTCCCACCCGCTCCACGCGGAGGCATTCCACTCCTGACAGGAGAAAAAAGAAACCCCTCCCCCCTGACAACGACCCAAACGTCCTCTCCGCCGGAGCCCTGCGACTCCTAGCAGAGGAAACAAAAAAACCAGCCAGGGCCCCCAGGATTGGTCCTGAGACGCAAAAAAAGGGCATGGTTTTGCAAGGGAAAAAAAACACAGCCTCTCCGCCATCCGCCGTCGCGAGGGGCGAGCGCGGGCGCTGTTGATGCTGTTGTGGATGCTGCTGTTGATGCTGTTGTGGATGCTGCTGTTGATGCAGCTGTTGATGCTGCTGCTACCCGAAACTTTGCCCCGCTACCCGAAGCCTTGCCAGAACCCTTGCCCCGCTACCGGAAGCCTTGCTACCCGAAGCCTTGCCAGAACCCTTGCCCCGCTACCGGAAGCCTTGCCACAACCCTTGCCCCGCTACCGGAAGCCTTGCCAGAACCCTTGCCCCGCTACCCGAAGCCTTGCCAGAACCCTTGCCCCGCTACCCGAAGCCTTGCCAGAACCCTTGCCCCGCTACCGGAAGCCTTGCCCGAAACCTTGCCCCGCTACCCGAAGCACTGCTGTTGCTGTTGCTGGTGCTGGTGCTGTTGCTGGCGCTCGAGCCGAGTCTCTCAGAGGATCGACAAATGTTCACATGGAACCCTCCTCCACTTCAACCTTCAAAGTCCTCATCTGAAGATTTGCCACACGAATCCGCGCCACACCGAAAGGTCCCCTAGCAAGCAAAATCATGCAAAAATCAACGTGACATCCGTGCAAAAACCCACGCAAAACGCATGCAAGAAAAACATGTCATGCCAAAATCGAGAAGGGGTCACAGGCTGGCAAGCTAGCCCTGCTCGGAGGGCAGGGATTGAGTTGTCGGGGGCGTGAAAACGGACCTCTGTTTCCACACCCCTAAGTTGGGGCAGCATCGCCAACAACACCCCCAGCATCACCAGCAACGTCCTGTTTGCTTTGCTGTAGAGCGCAAACCAGACGTAGGGTTGTCCTACGTCAGGATTCGATGCAGATGGTGCTGGGCGCTACGGGCGGGCTTTGGACCGGGGGGGTTCAGAGTCCACCCCTAAGTTGGGGCAGCGTCGCCAACAACACCCCCAGCATCACCAGCAACGTCCTGTTTGCTTTGCTGTAGAGCGCAAACCAGACGTAGGGTTGTCCTACGTCAGGATTCGATGCAGATGGTGCTGGGCGCTACGGGCGGGCTTTGGACCAGAAAGGGGGGTTCAGAGTCCACCCATAAGTTCCTATAAGTTCCTATAAGGGCCCCCTCCGGCTCCCTCTCCCTCATCAATCCACGCAGACATCGAACGTTCTGGTGGCCATGCAAATCATGCAAAATCCTGCACAGATGCCCCGGAAAGCCGCGGCCCGGCCGACCGACAAAAAAAATCTGGCCCCGTAAAAAAGAATGGCAAGTTGGATGAGACAACGACAACACATCAGCGAGGCGGCGGATATGGGCGCCAGGGGTCGCACGACGGCGGATGGCTCCGTCGTGTTGAACCTACGCAGAGGGGCGGGCGCCTACGCGCTGCTCGCGCGCACGGACGGGCAGCTGACCCGAGCGGGGCAGCACTACTACTCGCACCTGGGGCTGCGCCCCCCCACCAAGGACTTTGACTACAACCAGCCCCTCATCCGCGAGGGGCCCAACGACTACATTCTCCTGCGCAACGGGCAGAAGAAGCTCGTGCGGTCTTTGGAGGGCGACGGCGAGCACCGGCTCACCAAGCTGGGGAAGGCCTTCTTCCGAGACAAGTACTATGAGTACCTGGTCCACGTACCGGTGGTCATCCGCGGCCGGCGGCGCAGCGGGCGGAACGCGGGCGCGGCCTACGAGCGGAAAGACTGGCTACCGATCAACGAGCTCGGGGGCGCCGTGACTCGGCACCCCGCGGGACTCACCGAGGAGCAGGCGCAGCGCGTGCGGCGGGGGGTGGAGGCCTCCCTCGGGGACCCCGCGGGGCCCATCCTCCAGCTCTCGGACGAGACGTACTACCTGGACCCCGAGGGGCGCTGGGTGGTCAGCACGCAGAGCACGCACTACCGGAACTCGCGGACGGAGGTGGAGACGCTGCTGCGGCAGCGCATGCAGGGGCTGCGAGCTTCCAGCTGCCCTGCGAGGAGGACGTGCTGGCCAGCGCCTTCGTGGACAAGCCGCTCTGCGTGGCCCGGCAGCTTGCGGAGCTGCTGCAGCTTAGCCTCGAGGAGGTCTGTGCGGACTTCGACACCATGCTCTGCCACGACTGGCGGAGCCTGGGCGTCTCGGCCGAGGAGGTCCGGCAGTTCTGCGTCTGGCGCGACGCCCCTATGCGGTTCCTGAGCTCGCAGGGCGACGTGGTGGACAGCTACGACCCTGCACTGAAGAGACACCGCACCGTGTGCTTCCTGTGCTTCAACGGGCACTGCTACATGTACCGGTGCGTGAAGCGCGTGCTGGAGCGGGATGCGTGGCGCACGCTGTACCGCGGCGAGGCGCGGCAGGAGCTGCCGCCGATAGTCGAGTGGAAGCGTTTTGACCCCGCGCTGCCTTTGGAGCCGGGGCTGTTCTGGTGCGAGGACCTACGGGAGGCGCGGCGAGACTTGATGGCGGCCGGGGAGAGCCCCAAAGTGACCCTCAGCAGTCCCTCCCAGTACAGCGGGCTGAGGCTGGGCGCTTCAGCAGCAGCGGCTGCAGGTCGTAGCTCGGATAAGTCTTGCGAAACCACCGGAGCATCTGCGGCTCGTTGCGAGGTTCTTCTAGGGACATCGTCTCTTGCTTTTCATACCAGTACGCTAGCTCCCGCCGTCAGCCGGTCGTACGCCGACTGCCTCTCCAGCATGCGCATGGCGCGCTCGCTCGGCCGAGGCGCTTCTACAGGCTCGGGCCGTACCTCTCTGTGTACCTCGGACTCGGGCTGTACCTCGGGCTCGGGCTGTATCTCGGGCTCTAGCTTGGGCGCTGGCTTGGGCTTGGGCGCTGCCTTGGGCTTGGGAGCTGGCGCGGCAACTGCCTTGGGCGCAGCCTTGGGTGCTGCCTTGGGCACGGCTTGGGTGCTGCCTTGGACACGGGTGCTGCCTTGGGCGGTGCCTTGGGTGCTGCCTTGGGCGGTGCCTTGGGTGCTGCCTTGGGTGCTGCCTTGGCCGCGGGTGCTGCCTTGGGTGCAGCCTTGGGCGCCGTCTTGGGCTTTGTGGGAAATCTCACCCTCTTGGGCCGGAAGGGGGAGTCGATTTCGTAGGCAGGCAGGTCGGCGATCATTTTTTTGCTCTTCGGCAGGGGCAGAGCTCGGGCGGCTTGGGCTTGTTTTTGCTACCCGGAGGTCTGCCTCTAGGCCTTGGCGCCGGTTGCGCTTGCTTCATCGGGTTTTTTAATAGAAAATATTTTTTTAAAAGACCTTCGAAAAATTAGACGTGATCCAAAAACAGCACGAAGGACAAGGACGAGCCCCGCAGTCGGACGACTTGGCCTTCCAGGTCTGTCAGCCGGAAGCGCAGGTGTCTCAGGGTGATGGGGCCCCTAACGGCCATGAAGTGCCCGTCATCGGAGCCGGTCTCCACGATGGTGCCCACGCCGCTCTTCAGCGTTATCTTGGACAGGATGTCGTCCCCCAGATTGCCCAGCACGCGGCTGGCGTTGGCCAGCTGGGGGCAGCGCAGGTAGACCTCGTTGTAGCAACTCATGCGTACGAACTCAAAGACCTGCTGCCCACCAGAGACGAAGCTCGGGCCGAGCATGTGGTCGATGCTGAAGGGCTTGCTAGGCGGCCGGCGAGGTGGGGTAGTCCACAACGTTAGGGAGCTGCTGCTGCAGCTCCAGATCGTTCAGAATGAGGCGGTTGCCGTCGTAGGCTACGCTGAGGCTGTTCGTGGTCTCGCTGTAGGCGGCAGCAGCGAAGTTGGAGCTGATCCAGGCGGCCAGCCGGGAGCCCGTGTAGGCGCCCTCGGGCAGCAACGCCCAGTTCAGAGTCCCAAGCGCGGCGTCTACCCAGTACAAGTAGCGGCCGCGATCAGTCGACAAAAAGCTGTCGGCCATTCTGATCTTGTAGACGGCCAGCCTGGCGTCGCTCTGCAGGTGCAGGGACTCTCCCAGGTCTACCTCGAAGTCGCTGTCCGAGCCGGCTACCCTCTTGCGGCTGTCCACGTAGATCGTCGTCATTCTTTTCTTTAGGAAGCCACCTGTTCGGCGAACGATGGGTGGCTGGACTGCTGCGACGGAGGTGCAGCAGGAGATGTTTTCACATCTCGCGTTTATCAGCGTGGAGCTGGCGAACAGCTTCTGGCCCAGGAAGCTGAGCGCCGCTCCCATCGGCTTCTCTTTCCAGTGCAAAACGCTCTTCGAAGCGCATGTGGAACATTTGATTCTTTGGCTTGAGGTAGTAGACGAAGAGGAAGCTGTAGGGCTCCCGAGTCGCCTGCTCGTAGATCCTGTGCAGCTTGTCCTTCGGCAACAGGGCGCTCAGCTCTTCGATGACGGCGTCCAGCTGTGCTGGTTGCAGCCTCCAGCAGCAGAGAAATTGCTGATTGACCCGCACGGCTGCGCTGATGAGCCTCAGCTTCTGGGAGCTCACCCAGGTGCTTATTTGCAGGTGCCGACCCCTGATGAAGAGCGTATCCAGGGCGCCGTGAGGTTTGTGGAGCTGTGGGCTATCTGCGAAGTCGTCGCAGATTATAAGCACCTGATACAGCTTGCTGCGCCTGCCACGATTTCGCACGCCCCCCGCCGCGCGCGCGACAACATCCTGTCCCTCTAGTGAGTGTGAGTGAGTGAGTGTGAGTGAGTGAGTGAGTGAGCGAGTGAGTGAGTGAGTGAGTGAATGAGAGTGAGTGAATGAGAGTGAGTGTGAGTGAGTGAGTGTGAGTGAGCGTGAGTGAGTGAGTGTGAGTGAGCGTGAGTGAGTGAGTGTGAGTGAGTGTGAGTGAGTGAGTGTGAGTGAGTGTGAGTGAGTGAGTGTGAGTGAGTGTGAGTGACTGAGTGAGTGAGTGAGTGAGCGAGTGTGAGTGAGTGAGTGTGAGTTGAGTGAGTGTGAGTTGAGTGAGTGAGAGTGAGTGAGTGAGTGAGACGGAGACGAGCGGGAGGAGGAGGAGGAGGAGACGCGGCGCGCGGACGACGAGCGGAAAAAGTAAGAACCCCACACAAAGATGTGGGGAAAAAAGAAAAAAAAAGGTTCCGCAAAAAGGGGTCGCGAAAAAAAGGGAAAAGGGGTCCTTTGGCAAAGCTTGACCTTGCTTGAAATGCAACCTGGAGGCAAACGGCGCATATCTAGGGGTCGTTATGTTGCAGCACGCCTGCACGCACATCGAATCCTTCGCAGGACGAGGTCGTTTCCTGGACGGACGAGTGTCAGGAGCCTACCAGGTGGAATAGAATCCGTTTGGGAAACTCCCTCTAAAGAGAGAGAATCGGCATGTGGGAAAACAAGTGAGCTCTGTTGTGCACCCACCTTTGGTCCCGCGTCCTCTGGATTGCCAGTCGCTTCTTGGAAGCCTTTTGTGGCATGTGACTCTGTTCAGTCGACCCGCGATTGTGCTGAAGGCGGCGCGGCATTACTTGCGTTTTCCGTTGGAAAACCAAGTGAACCCTTTCTGCTAAGCAGGTGGTTTCCCGCTTGAATGTATCTTTCATTTTTATCGTATTTTATATTTTTGTTTCTTTGTCATTTTTGTTGCTAATTTGTTATTATTGAACGTCTATGAAGAGAGAATTGACCGCCTGACGACCATGACCTGTGCCTATTTTTTGCCTTTCTTTAACGCCCAACAGCATTGCCCCGGAGACACTTCTGCTTGAGAGTATGCATGCTGCACAACGGTTTTGGGCCACACCAGCTTGGCCCTGCTTATTCCTGACCGTGATGCGGACACGCATTTCTCCCCCGAACCTTGGATGCGCCAGCCATTTCCAGCTTTCTTTGGCGCGAATGCTTGAGTCTGAGGCCATCATGGGCATCATGTATCTTCGCCTTGTCCGTTCCTCCGGATGTCGTTTTATCTCGCTCCCCGACTTTGTGTATGCTGGCGCCAAATCCTTTTTTTGGTCGGGAGTTGATTTTTTCAAGTACGTTGTGGGTCCCGTGCATGGTCATGTTGTCAATACTTTGGCAACGAAGTGCCATGATGTTGCACCTTTGGTTCAGTTAAATCACATTTACATGATAGGTTTTGCCGTGGGCAGCGTGGATTGCACCACAACTTTCGGCGAATGAGAAATTGAGCAAAGCTCTTGAACTCTTGAAACTATGAATACATATGCAGCAAAACGCAGCAGCGCAACTACTTACGTGCTCAATGGACGTGACGCGTGACATTGGGCAGCACGCGTTTGTGTCAGGGTTTTCGGGAATATTCCAAAATGCAGCAGACACCTTATAGATTTCAGGATTTGGTGCACTTTTATGTTTCCAAACACCTCCAATGCTTGAGCTGTTTTTTTGCTCCTATTTGCGCTGTAGCCGTCAATGACGTCAGTGTTGGCGCAAACAGGAGATGTTCTTTTGTTATTCTGGGCTATTTACGCTACGTTGTGGTGTTACAAGCGTTTTGAGCTTGGACGCGGTGGCTGTGTGCGACGTGTGACACAAAACAGCGCAAAAGACCAATGGACATCGGGTGCTGATTGCTTGAATCTTGCCCATGCAAAAACTTTGCAATACAGCAGCCATGACAGCACTTGGTTTGTGATTGATTTAAGGACCTGGATGCCAATCAAGGGGATTGTATGTCAACAGGATGCTGACAAACAACACCATGTTTCAGGAATGTTCAATCAAGACCACAACAATGTCATGTCGTCGAGTAGTCGAACTTGGCGTGGGATTTCCATGAGCATTGGCAATTTTTGCTGGAGTTGTTTGCCTCAGTTTGGGCTCCGCGTGTCTGTCCTGTATTGAGCATGCTAAGTTGCAACAACCCAATATCTTTTGAGACAGAAACCTCAACATGCGCGGCCAGCACAGAAACAAGCATATCAGTTACCAAAACAATCGTGGTAGCTAGCTTGGCTGTTGACCATGGAGGAAGATAGTACCGACAACTATCGTGTGAAGGCCACTTGTTTTGTTTGCTCGGGTTTGGATTTGTGGATGCATGTGCGCAGGATGTCCGTTTTTTTGGAGCATCGCGGAGGATTTTGTTGCAAAGCAAGTTGGTGACTGAGTCTATTTTGGATGTTGACTCTCCAACTTGGGCATGTGAATAAGCGATGCGGCGATTTCATTGATCTTCTCCCGTCCAGGAACGGGCCCTGCCCCCTGCTTGCGATATGCAATGCATGGAGCCCAGATGTTCCGGAGCACCTTCCATGCTTAAGTTTGATTGGTACGGTTCGAGGTGCTACTTTTGCGGAACATTCTGAGCATCAGCCCTGATACCAGGCTTCTGAACTTCATAGTGTTTGCCGTCAATTCATTTCGAGACACTTCACACAAAGCCTTCGTCTGACTGGCGGCAGAAGGAAGGTATCTTTGACAGGTGAGTCTTTGATTGGGTCAATGTCGAGGTATATCTCCTTCGGCGAGTTGGTTCAAATGGTGTCAGATTGGATCTTCGAAGCCAACAGCAAAGAAAGTGCCTTGGTTGATGTGTTGCACTGTGGGAGGGGAATGCCTTGACCTTTGGTGGTAAGGTGGCGGAGATAGCGCGCCCCCTATGCGGTGCTTGTTCAGATTGTTGTTTGCAATCTCAGCATCCAGCTTATCCCAGCATTGCTCAGCAGCACCATCTCTGCGATTTTCCGCTCCGAAGGTCCTCATGCTGCAAACTTGCGCGAGAGTTTGAACTCTTGCCTGGAAGTCTTGCTGGGGGCCTAGTGAGCTAGAATCTCAGAATCACCCGAGCCTGTTCTTTGCTCGAGGCCAAAGTTGAATGTTGGCCTAGATGTGAATTGCCGATTTGGAGGCTTGCAGCTTACACTGCACAGGTGATTTATGCTGATGTATATTTTTGCATATATTGGTGTTTGATTAGAGTTGCTTGATAATTGCTAAACATTGTCAGTGTCTGTTTCGGTGCCGCCAATGTTTGTCGGGTTTGGGTGATGCACGGCATAATGATCTGACGACTTTGTTGACTGAAACAACTGCAGTAGCAGCAACCTCAAGTGCTGTGTTTAGAGCAATATTTGGATTGTGGACCGCCTTCAAACAGACTACCCTGTCGCTTGTGCCAGGGGTGACAGACTTTGAGTACACCCAAGAGACCACAGTGTTTGACATGCGCATTGCTCAGATTGTTTGCTTCGATGAACGAGTGGCGTGAAAGCGTCGCTGGGACTTTGATCCACCAAGGCTGGATATCGCTCTTTATCACGCTTGGATCGTGCCAAAGGAGGCACAGTTGAATCGGATGGTGGGAAGCTATTGGCCCAGTCAGTGGCGCGGCGTCTTGCTTCGGGAGTGTTTCAAGGAATAAAGGAAGGGCAGCATTTTTTTGTGAGGTAGGAGTCAGTAGATCCCGGATGTGTGCTGCATCTTCTGGCAGTGCGCCAGGACACAAGATCCTTTGCTGCCTTTGGACATCTCTCCTACAATCAGGTTGTGGAGAAGCTCATTGCATATGAGGAGCAATCTCTACTACCTTACTACACCCTTGTCCTTGGAGTCTGCTTTGGTTTTACCTGCATGTCTTGTTGGGTTTTTGTAGTAGGTGATGTGGGGATGCACCGCATCATCAATTTGAAGACCCCGCCCAAAGGAAACGTTGCAGTCTCTCGTGTTGTCAAGAGCTTTATTTAGATGCAGTCTTTCTGGGGCGAGTTTTGCAACTTCAATTTGGTGGGAGGGCGGTTGGGGGTGGGGTTGGCGGTTGAGCAGGTGATTAATAGAGAGGAATGACAGAGCGAGGCAAGGAACTGGGAGCTAGAATAGAAGTAGGACATGGATTTGAAAGCGGAACGTGGATTGATGGGATATACATATATACATATACATAGATAGATACATATATATATATATATGCATAAATCAACGCTTTTCAAACGTAGCTATTATTGTGATTCTTTTTGTAGGCTGTGTAGCTGTCACCATTCACAATATCTAGGCAGGTGGTTGCTGCGTGGGTGGGTGTGGCTGGGTGTATGACTGGGTGGATGGCTGCGTGGGTGGACGGGTGGAGTGTTTCTCGTTTGTCCGCTGCCGAACACTTTCCGGGACAGTTTGGGGCCGGAATTACACTCAACGGGTACCGGAGCTCAGCTCTCCCATGTTGAGAATTCCGCTGCAGGTTCGACTGTTATCCGGGACAAGCCTTTGTTCTCATATGCTCTTTGAACTTTTTGTGGAGTATTGATGAATGTACTGGTTGACATGCCTGCAGGCCAAACACGAACTATTATTTTCCCAACATGTCTTCAGAACGACTCCGGACTCCGGACTAACAATCCAGTAGTGCCTAGACAGCTCAAGCAGCAAGCCACCACAAATTAGTTCAACAAACGTGGAAGAGAAAGAAGAGCTGGACAAAACGCGTATGAACGATAAAGTCCACTGCATGCTGGCCCCTTGAAACAGAAACAGAGCTTCCCTACACTGGATGCAACATGTCTATTCAATGTCAGGTATGCTTCAGCTCAAGTCACCGTGTTGCGATGGCGGATCAATGGTTGGTCATCCCATTTGTTGTTTGCGTATTTACTCGGCAAGAGCAAGTCTGCACGGGATTTTGGGAGATACTCTTTCTTGAATCCTAGTCGGCACGACAGTGTTCGTGTCTGAATTGTGAATACGTCAACTTTTTGTGTGGAACATTGCATCACAACCATGCGACAATTGACCTGGAATGAAAGATTGAAGCCTTGGAGCTTCGTTCGGCCAGGAGCTTTGTCAGGGTGAGGCTAAAGGCACGTGTTCGAAGCCAAAAAGGCACGTTTGGGGTGTGCCGCATGAGGCCCAGATCCAGAAAACGAGAAGCTCCTGGAAGATGGTCTTCTCATTAAGGCCAATCAGACTGAGTTGACTGATTGCAAGTCATGCGCCGTTTCACCCCAGGAATTTCTGGAACGTCGGAGCCTTTGCGAGATTGTTGCAATGAACTCAGCTCTCTCCTTCTCGCTCTTTCTTTCTCTCTCTCTCTGATTTTTGTTGGCAAAGCGCTGAGCCTGTTTTGCTTGGCTTCTTGCCAAGGAACCCAGACTCAGATTTCCTACGAGGGATTGCTGGTTCTATTCTCAGGAAGCTCTGAGTAATGATGTGCCTCTTGATTCGCTTTGGTGCTGACAAAGACAAGCACGACTTTGACCCGCATTTTGGCTCCAGCATATGGAAGCACTTGGCTGTGTAAGTCCCACGTTCATGGCGTGTTGTGTCTTGCTGCCTATGGCACCGCTGCTGGCCGCACCACCCGACTCTTTCAGTCCAACAGGCAGAGAGTGATGTGCTTGGTATTCGTTGCAATGTGGCATCGAGTAGGTGATGTTGCAAGGGTCCATTCTAGGAGGCAGGGTTAATCCACATAAGACTTAGTCACAGCAGGATCTTCCGAGCTCTCAGACATGGAGACTATTGGTCCTCCACAGTCTACGACAGCCTGGACCATAGTTTGTCAATTGTGGAAGCGTTAATGGACCAAGCTTTGGACTGTATCAGGCAATGAGTAGCAAATTGGCGCGTTCTGTGCCTGATGATGACGTATTTATTAGCTCTCATGTTGATTGCAAGTGGCGCAGCCCAGATGTGTCTTTCTAGTTTCGCTGCTAGGCATTCCGCGAGTGGAAGCATGAGGGCAGCCCTGCAGGGGATGCTGCGGAGACGGTACCTGGATTGTTCAGCTCCTGGCCTCAAATCGAGTCCAGTTGATTTTGGCAAGCCGATCGCAGCCGAGGTCTCCTCAGCAGTGTGGGCCTTTCAAGTTACGAAGTTGCAGCAGAGGCATGGTGCAACCAGATGGGTGCGGCCCATTTGGCAGAGCTGGCAGAAGATGAAGCTACCTTGAAGTCCTTTGGTGAAGCCTTGGGAAGCAAAGGCGGGCTCCACGCTGTCAGAGCATGCTGCAACTTCTTCAGTGTGTGCAGGTGGGCTATCAGATGCTGCGCAACGGCGCTTGAGCAATGCATTGAAGGAGAGCCTTTTTCGTATGGCGCGAATTGTTAAACCACGCATGCGCTGGTTGAGCATAGCCCGTGGTTTTGCAAGTTATGAGCTCACAACCTCTCGACAGGAAGCGGCCGGAGGCCATTTTCGGCCAAGTCCAAGGAGCATTGCAATTACAAGCATTTCTTTTTATGTTGAGCGTTTTGTTAGCAATCCGGCTGGTGGGGGCAGGACTGTGGCCTGCAAATTGCGAAGCAACCAGTCAGCATCCAGTGACAGCCAGTGCAACCTGTGCAGTGAGGGGGGGGGAGAGTTGTTGGACAGGTGCCCGACTTGATGCCCGCCAACGCGGAGAGATCCAGACCTGGTAAAGTACCAGGTGGTCAACTGCGCAGCGCACTGCCAAAGGAATACAGGCCGCGCAGGTTTCCGCGTTCTTGTGGCACCTTGCTATGCCAGGCTCGCATTTTGCGGCAGTCAAGCACAGCACTGTGGAGCTACGTGGTACAACAGGTAGATGATAGATGCAACTGGATCCACGAAGGGTCATATTTCTTTGTGATTCTAGTGACACGTGTTGACATGCTCTTGAGACAGCAAGTGAGGGTTCAGCCGCGCTTCTGAGCTGAGGTTTTGACCCAAGCATGCACTGTTTCACTCTGGGAAAGTGATGGCCCTCGCAAAGTCTGCACCTCGCAAGCGCAACAGCTAAGAGGTATTCATCAACTTTCAAGCCAGAACTTAATAGCATTCGTAAGCTGCAACAATCACCCAAGCAGAGTTGGATCAAAGTATGCATGGTTTCCAATTTGACTACATGCCGTGCGACCGTGCATCAGAGCAAGCACTGTGGAATGCCACCTCAAGCATGGCAAATGTATTGCAGGGTTGCGTGGGCTGGTGAATTGCCTGCTCTCAGCTTACATTGTCATTTGGCCAGTTGTCTTTGACATATCTGGGTTGTTGCCAACTCACAGTGTTTGAGCCTTTGCTGAAATGGGTGACTTTTGGACAGATGTCATGGCCACATCTTTGACAGCTCATTTGTACAGTTTTGTACAGCGCCCGCCACTGCAATTGCCGTGTGAGGGCCCAGCCATATAGCAAGCACCACAGCAGTGGGATGAGGCATAGTGAGACAAAAACACTGCTTGCAGGCAAATTATGTCTGCGCGCTCCAAGCGAAGTTTTCTCTTGCAAGCCCAAACAATCAGCCAAATGCAACCAAGGCGTTGCATGAGGCAGTCCGTGAGCGACAGCTGGCTGTTCGATACCCGGGCAGCACTGACAAGATGCGAGATGGCAGTACTTCTTGTGGGCAGGTCTTCACACCTCTGCCTCCAAGGTGTTTTTCAGAAACTCTCATTTCAACACCATCCTGAAGTACAACGGATCCTTGTCCGCAGCTTGAGCAGATCGGACCATGTTTACAGGACACTCATGCTGCCAGATGTACGTGTGCACTTCAGGCGCGCTGGTCTGATTTGGCACTTTTGCAACATTAGGCATCGCTTTTTGAGGTGAGGTCGTGGATACCTTGCAGTGTTCTCAACGCCGCAATTGCTGGTCCATGTAGTACTGCGTTATATCTATGAGATGCCAGCTTGCTCTGATGTACCGATTTTAAAACTTGCAGGAGTCATTGCAGGGTCCCATGAGGTAGGGCACGGTCATGTAGAGCGAAGCCATGCTCTACCAGTACTGTCACTCCTCGCTTCCTCCAACCCATCTTAGGAAATCTTTATTTGCTGTGCCACGCTCTTAGATGGACTGATCCTTTGCAGCCATCAATCCTGTGAATGAGGCAGGCAAGGTAAGGAAGGAGCACACTGCAATGTATTCTCCGTTTTTGAGGTACAGACATTGCATTTGCAAATTCGGACTTGCTTTGGGAGAGATTCACAGAGGCCTCATTTTTGCTTTCATGCAATGCGTGGTTGGATTATTTGTCCTTGTTGCAGGTTGACGGCGACACTGATTATTGTGATGCAGAGTTCCGCTCTAGCGCAGAGGAGGGGGTCTTGTTTGGTTTTCCCTCGACTGGCCAGCTTGCGTTTTGGGCAATCCTTTGTTGCACTGGGCAACTTTGGGTGAGCTTTACTCGCGCCAGGCCGCACAAGCCCCGGCACAGGTGCGCTGCAGTTTATGTGTGGGCAGCATGAATGAGTCGTTCAGCTTAGGCAATTGGGCAAGGACCTGAGCAAGCAGCTCAGATGACAACTCAGTTGGACGAGCTAGAACATATCTGGCAGGGACTCTGATGCGCAGCTAGCCTGGCGTATGATGCAGGAGGACTACAGCTTTGCAGTTGTGAAGATTTAGTCCAGTTGATTTATTTGGGTGAAGGTGAAAAACATTAGCAAAGCACTTGAATCACTACCTTTCAGCTTGCACAGCACATGCAGGAGCTGCAAGAGCAGGAGGACGAAGCTTTTGTGCCTACGACTAAGCACTGGCTGACAAGCTTGTCGCTTGCCGTTTGTACCTTTTCACTCTTTTAAATTCAACATCTTTCTTTTTGGGACCAAGGCAGGCACAACAAGTAGCGTGGCAAGAGGCGCAAGCTGCGGCGAAGGCAAAGGCGACAGCAAAGCCAAAGGCCAAAGCCAAGGCGCGGAAGTTTTAGTTTTCTACGTCTTGCAAGATTGTCCTTGGCCAAAGTCCCATGAACAACTTGCCCAGGGCCTCGTCTACCAATTCTAATCATGGCTGCCTAATGGTTCTGCAATCAGCATCTTAGGGAAGCTTGTAGACTGCTAATTATCGTGGGGTTGCTCTTGCCATGCCTCTTGCAGTGTTTATTTATTGCTTTGAGTTGGCAATGAATGAACGCGCACATCACACTTTGACAACACAGCAGCAATCTCTGTCTATTCTCGCAGTCGTGATGAAATGTGATGGCCGTTGTTGAATTGACCAGTGCGTGTTACTCCAAGTGTGTGCGCGAAGTGTGTATGTGTGTAGTGTGTAGTCTGTGTGTGTGTGTGCGCGTGCACACGTGGCTATTTGCAGGTGCACCCAGCACGGACCTGAGATTAACTTTTTGCACATTATCTCTAACATTATCAGAAGATGTGTGGCTCTTGCAAACTGTTTGCTTTTCTCTTTTGAGAGCGAGCGCCATCAGTAGCAATCGAGCCCACATAATTGCAGCGGAGAGACGAACCAGCTTTTTGGTCAGCAATCAGCTTTGCGCTTGCAAGGCCCCGCAGCCTGCGGCAACCGACCCAGAAGGCGCATGAAGAACAAGCCGGAGTTGAATTGAAATGTATTGGATTCGATGATTAGACTTCTTATGATTTTTGCCGAGCTGGGGTGCATGATCAAAGGATGTTTAGAAGGAACTTGGAACTATTTGAGCTAGCTCTGTCAAAGAAGGTATGCACCTGCGCGTGGTCTTTGAGACGAGATGCACTCGGAGTGGTCTCGTAGAAATCATTGCCCCGATGTTTTCGCCGATTCCAGTTGGTCTGGCAGTGGTTCACTTACTCTCTCACGTTCATTTTCGGCAGTGCATGTGGGCACCATGCTTCAGCAAACAATCTGGAAAAATCGTTGGCTGCCATGTACGTGGAAGCACAGCTCCAAATCTTTGGGCTCGCCATAACTTTCAGCCAAGTTGCAAAGCAGACCGTTGTGTTGCCTTTTGTTTTTCTCGCTTATCGCATGCTGCTTTTCTAGACCCTTAAGAATCTGGATCTACACCAGGGAAATAAACATGTGCGTACAGGAATCCAAGAAGGACCGGATTTAGGGATTTGGGGGCTCCATGTGCCAGGTGTCGGGAAGAAGAAAAAAGGAAAGCACCGGCCTTACAGACTAATGCGATTGTTGCTGGCAACATGTTGAATTGAAGAGCGATGGGTACGTTATACCTGATCTTTGCTGGTGCAGCAAATTGGTTGTGATTGGATGCAAGTAGAAACTTGAGAGCTTCCATCCTCGGCTTTGTTTGCTGGACAGGGCCTGCATCGTACAGTGACCTTCCCTTTTGCTGGCCGGTCGATGCCACTTTTGTACACTGTACAGTGCTGTGTGCAGTTTCACTCTGGGTCCGTGGCGGTCCATGTCGAAGTTCAGACGCGCGGACACTTTAACAATCTTTGACCCCAAGAGCGTTTTGGAAAAGAATGGCCAGCTTGCCGAGACCTTCAACTGGGTAGCATGAGGCATGGGCATGATTGCAGTTTCTTAATTGACAAATGCACCTGCAGCTGATTCAGCTGATCAAAGCGTTGACGCAGACACACCCACACGCACATACACACACACACACACGTGCGGAATGATGTGACAACTGCATAGATAGGTGTGTGCATATATATATATGTAGACATAAATACATTATAGTTTATACACATGTACCTGCATTCTACATGATTTGCTTTGTGCAGTGAGTTGAAGCTAGACTGACTGCACCAGCTTCGTTTTTGGTGATAGAGCCCAGAGCTTCTTCATAATGGAGATTGCTGCGGGTGCGCCTGTCCCAGTTCAAATCCTGGTGCCGGCACATGTCAGGCAGGCTTCATGACCGAGTATCTGACATCCTGCAGGGGTCCATGAGAGAGTGATTTGCTTCTGATAGGTCCCTCGCATCGGCTGACTTCACTCGGAAAGTTCCCTGCTAAGCGAACTGCCAGCTGAGAAGTGGGGCAAGGTGTGCAGCAAGGCGTGCTGTGTGACATGCCCAGGCCAAGACCTGGGCCTTGACGGGCAACGTGCGATGCAGCGCAGTGCAGTTTTCTCAGCGCACTGTGCAGATCCACTTTTGTGCAGATTGGATCAGGAACAGAACATGTTATCCTCAAGGAGCATTTGGGAGATGATACATGACCATTGTTATGCAGTTCTTTCTTGGATATTGCTCGCAAAGGACTGCACTCCTGTTGCCAGTCACATGGCGGTAGGTTTTCATGCGGTCTTACAAGCGTAAGTGTCGTACCAAGACGCAGCCAGTCTTGTCAGCACCTTGGCTGCGAAATGCGAGCCAAGGTTAGTCTTCCTGGCTTCGCGAAAAAGTCGTCGCAGTGCCCGTCGTGTCACTGCAATGAAGGACTGGAGCTTGCGATATTTTCAATCTTGTGGGCTACAATGCGAGCCCTCAGGAAGGATGTGTGAACCTAATGTGGTGAAGGCTTTGCACGGTTGCAGTACGTGTTAGAGAATGCGGACCTTCCCATGTCGCCTTGTTTGGGGCTATCGTCAGTTGGCATGATTCATCTTCCAATTGCATGGCCGTTGCCTGAAATCCAGTCCTGTGCTTCCAGGACGGAGCAGGCTTGCCGCTGCTGCAGAAGCTTGGCGCAACAAACGGATGTGGGGTGAAGCTGGTTTTGAGTTCTCGTGGTCGTCCAAGTACTTGTCATGAATATCGTCGCCGACTTTTGGAACTCCTAGCATTTCATGGGCTTTAAATGAAATTGCCGAGCAGCCATCAGAGTGAATCAGTGTGAATTGGCACGTGCCCACAAGAATCAAAGGAGGGTGCAGCGATCCTTGAGGCTGGCCGGTGTTTGACCTATGCTGACACCAGTGCTTGTGATCATACATACGGAGACACTAGGAGGCTGCAGGGTTGTCCTTGTAAGAAGGTTCTAAACACTTTTTTTGCTTTACCCAGGCTTCAACCGTCTTTTGCTGCTCTCCTATGAAAGGCAGCAAGTTGACATCACTGGCTTGCCTCGTACTCTGTTCAGGTTCTACTCAGCCATTGTTCCAGTGCTCAGAGCCCAGCATGTCAAACGCATTTTGCCGCACAAATTGGCTTGCTGTACTGAGGCTCGGTCAGTATTCCTTTCGACCCTGGCTGCACAGCATAGGCCTCCGGCCTTCCTAGTAATCATGACTACCCGGTATGACCTTGCAAGGCCTGGAGAAGAAAGGTGGAGATGAGCTTATGGCTGAGATGGATGAGTGGGGGTCGCAGAGGTTGCCACCTTAGGTTTGCCGCAGGGCCAGCACATGGCATTCGATATTTTCCCATGACACGCCTTTTGCCTCAGGCTGCAGGAGACACTGCTTGACCTGGGTGGCTTCTATGTAAAGACAGGGCAGGTGAGAGCTGACCTTTGTGCGAGCCAAACCCGCAGTCTGGCATTGCTGGCAAAGGTACTCTCCACCCGCGTAGACTTATTCTCCAAGCCGTGCGCTGGTTTGAATTTTGATCTGCGCGCATGGAACACTTGGTCCATTCTGAAGTAGGTACACACAGCGCCTGCAAATTCTGCAGGCAAGCGAGTTTTCACTGGCTCTTTCAGGCTTCTGCTTGCTATCAAATGAATTTCAATTGTACAGGATAGCCTCCCGCCCGTGGATGCCAAAGAAATTCGGAAGGTCATTTGCGAGGCCTTGCAGCAACACATATAGTGCTTCAGCGACCGTCGATGGCCAAGGAGTTGTGTGGTGGCGGCGATTTGTCAGAGCTGCTGAAAGAGCTGGACGAAGAGCCATTGGGCACTGCCTCCATTGCCCAGGCAAGCAACACATTCTCTCGGCTGAATGCGCTCGCGTGTCTCGCATGCGGCAAGGTGCACCGAGCAGTTCTCAATGATGGCCGCGAGGCCAGTCTTTTTCTTGGTCAGACGAGCGCTTTTGCAATGATTGCATGAGGGCTTCGTTTTGGTTGGGTTTGGGAATTGGATGAACGGATCATGCATGCTCAGTTGCTTAGATACATTCAAATCATGAGCCTCAGACCTGTCCGCAAAGCAGCAAAGGCTAGCGAGTCCTTGTGTGAGAGTTGGGGGTCTCTTTGTCAAAGTGGCAGCGGACAAGTTGCTCGTTGTTCATGCAAAGTTGCATGTCATCTTAGGGCTTTTTCGAAATTGGTGGCCATGACACCTTTGTTCTGCCCTCAAACTGTTTTGCTTGCTCAGCATGAGCAGCTGCAAAGACCTCCTTGACACTGCAAGTAGTCATCCCAAGTCTTATACCATGTGCCAGCGTAAAACAAATGGCACATGAACACACTGGACTTAAGATCCCACCCGGTGTCGATGCATCATCGATACAGAGCTCCTAGGTGGCCATCAAGGTCCTTCGGCCCAACATGGAGCCGGTGCTGAGAGGTGTCAGCCTGTTGCCACCCTTCTTGGGAGTAGAGTTTGTCAGGTGACCTGGCTAATCTCAAAGCTTTTGCTTTGGCGCTGCGTGGAAGGCCAAACATCCGTCCTTGCGCTACACATTCAATGCTAAGCACAGGCTCCCAGTGGATTACTATCCGGTGTTTTGCGAGCTGGTGACTTAGCAGCTCAGTTCAACTGCTCCAAAAGTGCGAGCATGAGCTGAGGCTCGAGCGTGCCTTGGATGGGGAACTCGACTTCCTCAGCGAAGCTCAATCTGCGCTCAAGGCCTGACAGTTTGGACCATGCTGCTAGCTCATGCTTGCACCATTGGCACATTTTGATGCTGTATTGGCTCAAGTTTTTTCACGTATTCAGGAAGCCAGTGAAGCTAGACACGTGCTTAAACCTTACACCATGTCAGTACACATGCCTCTTTATTTCGCTGCTGCCCTTTCTCTCAGCATTGCACTTTGCATGCACGCTGCATGGGAAACGCCTGCACCCACCCGGGGCAAGACTCTGAAGAGATCGATCTGTGCGAAGAGGAGAATGGAGTTGCTTGCAGTTTATGCTTTGCATTTGCGAGATAATGGTCCAGATCTTGCTTTTGAAAGGATCCCTGGCCTGCAGATGACCTGCTGAACAACTTGCCAGTGGCACCACGCTTGGCAATCTCAAGCATTGATGTTAACAAGTAGGACTTGGCAGGCCAAGGCAGACAGGGGGCAGGGCTAAGAGAAAGAGTTTGGTAGGCAGGAGGCCATGGCTGGCAGGCTTTTGATTGACTAGCAGGCCGCTTGCAGGCAAGGCCAACTCGCAGGCCAATCCTTCCAATCCCTGCATATGCGATCATACGGTTGAATGCGAGAGTGCCAAGTGAGGTTTCCCCAGAGAGGAATAATCCGGCTTTGAAGCCGCGGCCAAAGCAGAAAGTTGTTCGGCCAGAGGCGTGGACACAGTATTTCGATGGCTTGTTTCTGTTCAGTTTCACTCTCGTTCCAGGGATCAATTCTTCCTTTGCAGAAGGTGCAGGATGAGGCCAGCCTTGAAGCTCTGTGACTCTGTGATGCGTGATTCGCCTGACGCGGCAGTCGCCCTGGGGCTCATCGCGGATTCGCGTTTGCTCGCAGCGCCTCATAGATAGGCGCGAGTCAGAAGCCTGTCTTTGCTGGTGCCAAAAGTAAACTACGGCGCATCTTAGAGTGACACAGCCAGGCCCAATTTTAATGGTCTTTGGCAGTGCTTTGAGACTCTGGGGGACATGGACGCCTTGATGGTGTCTCTAGAAGTCAGTTGGGCAAGACGTTCCTTGCCTAGAAGATAGCTGTATTCTGGATGTGGATCTAGCAGCTGGACATGTTTTCTGGATGACATGTGAGCGCTTTTACTTTGCAGCATGCCTGTTCTCAATATCACCGATTGCTCAAGCAGAGGTTGTGCGGCGTCTGCGATCAGCTATGGGGCAGGCGTTGGACTGCAGTTTTCGCAAGTGTACCAGACTTGCTGAAGTGACATCCAGTTGAGAGAGTGAGTGAGTGAGTGAGTGAGTGAGTGAGTGAGTGAGTGAGTGAGTGAGTGAGTGAGTGAGTGAGTGAGGGAGGGAGTGAGGGAGGGAGGGAGGGAGGGAGGGAGGGAGTGCGTGCGTGCGTGCGTGAGTTGTTAGTGAGTGAGTCAGTGGGAGTGAATCCTGACCACCATGTAGGCTACGTGAGCAGAAGAATTGCTCAGAAGGGTAATGAGATGGAGATGGAGGCGTTGCCTTGATGGCGCTGCAGGTTTTCGGCTTGTGCGTCTCACAGAGAGCAGTCCGCAAGCCTGCGGGTGATGACTTGCAAGTGCATGCTTGGAGGTCATAGGCACCCCCAACGACTTTGTGCAGAAGTTTCAGGCGCGGGCAATGTCATTGTCAATTGGATTTTTCTCACTTACCAGGGTTCCGTTCTGGGTACCTATTTTTGACCCACAGCCAATTGTTGTTCCTGGCATGAGTGGCCCGAGGTGGGAGCTGGCTGGCAAACGGTGACAGGGCCAGACAATCCCATCAAGATTCTCCCAACCTGGGAGGAAGGCCGAATCTTGCGAATAGAGCAGACGCTTTGCTGATTTGACTTGAGCTTCATACAATGCCTTTGTGTCAACCGCACGCATGCACAGTCTCTTGCTCTCTCTGGGTGAGCTTTCCAGTAGCAAGGACAGAGTTGGATGGCACTTACCCGGTGCTTTTGCAGCAACTGAGAACCGCGCAGCAAGTCATGTATTTTCCTGAGACGCAATGAATATCATGATTTGCGCATGCTTGCGGCTGAGGTGGTTCTAAAGCATGCTATTCATGACTTCGGCTTGTCAATCACTATGATTGCCAGCGATGGCATTTCTGGTAGCTGGACTCTGGGCTGCATGAAGTTGCATGAGAGTTTTGAAGCAGAATTGCGACAATCATATTCGATTTGGCAGGAAGTTCCGAAAGGAACAGTGAGCACAACGATAGAGACTTTTGGCACAAGCGGACCGTAGCATTGGCAATGGCCCGTAGGCTTTTCCAGCAGCTGAAGCTGCATAAATTGGGCTGCAAATAGTACGCTTTGCATGAATCCGTGGTGCAGCAGCTTTGCAAGTACTCTACCACGAACGTGAGGGACTCGGCCGTGAAACGTGTCCAGATGGCCACTCGTCGTTTGTGGGTGGTGAAAGAGCATTTGTGCATATGCAAACGCGCTTCAAAGTTGTTTTTCCCTGCACATTCCATGCATGGGTGAAAATCGCCCGCGTGCAACTTGCTGCAGACGCGCCCAAGATGCCACTGTCAAGCCATGTCGCGTTGTACATTGAGACTTGCAGGTGGCCGCCTCCATTCGTCACGATCCTCTTGGACGAGAAGTAGACTCGCCACTGGCTTGGGGCTTAATTAGTGCCTGGATTTGCCACAGCCTGGCACCACGAAAAGTCAGGTGGTTCCGTTGCCCATTCCGGGCATGGCGACGCGGAAGGTACTAGGCTCGAAAGTAGAGCGTTGCAGAAAAGCAGCTTGCGTCGGAGACGATTGATGTCTCATCTCCCGTGTCGTCAGTCATGGACTTTGTCAAGGGCACTCCCCTGTCAAAATTAGAGGACAGAGCGAAGGAGCGATTGAGCCATGCTTCGTTTCCGAATGCAAATAGAGGCTTCGTGGAAGCTTTGATCCATGAAGGAGCTGGGCATTGACCTTGGAAGCAAAGCCGGCAAGGTGCAACCATGTCATTCTTCCACGTGTGGATTTCTTTCTGGAAATTTGAGTCAGCCTATCATGCATGCTATGATGCGGGCCAATGCCAAGACAGACAGGCTGCCCAGACCAAGTCTATGCGAAACCAATCAGAGCGTTGCCGTGCGATATGTGTTTGGCTCGGATGCTGCTAGCCCATTTGGGCACGGGTTCTTGACTTGGTCTCATGACGAGCAAGCTTCTCGACGTGACGTGTTTATTCCTTTCAACACGCTGCAGTTTGTACTCCACACGCCTTCAAGACCTTCTGCTGCCGGGTGAATCAGCTTGCCCGCAAGCAGACTAAACCTCAATAGTCACGACATAAGGACAAGTGGGTCGACACTCGCAGCTACTGGTTACTTGGAGTTGGCGTTGGAAACATAGAGCCATGGCCGCGCTGTCGCAAGGCATGGATATGGAGGGCGTGCCTCGTCTGAAACAGACGAAGGATAATATTCAGCTGAATTTGCCAAGGCCAAGTTCTCCATGATCAACAGTATGTTGGGCACTGAGTTGAGGTCCTAAGCAAGGAGTTTCTGGGGTTGGCAAGCTAGTTAGTCGGCCGGCTGGTTGGCCTGTTTGTTGTTTTGTTAGCAAAATCCTCCCCAGCATCGCCTGGACCGGTGCCTGAAAGCACATGTAGCCATGGCAGCAACTTCGAATCTGACGCAAACCAGCCGTAAGCCAACCCCCAAATCGATCCCAAAGCTATCCT
This sequence comes from Effrenium voratum, assembly GCA_963377175.1. NCBI lineage: Eukaryota > Dinophyceae > Suessiales > Symbiodiniaceae > Effrenium > Effrenium voratum. The sequence goes on from CAUJNA010001050.1 coordinate 25,878, forward strand.
GATTCAAGCTGTGGCCACCCTAAAGCGAAGACACCTCTCCACCTAGAGAAACTTGCCTTTGTGTGATGGAGTCTGCAGACAACATATTCTTATGCCAAACTTGAGGCGTAGCGGCAATGCATTGTATGACACACTGCAACTTGGAAGGGACTTTGGACAATGGGCAGACCCGAGTTGCAACAACTTAGCTTCTGCCAAAGTGATTGCCAGCTGAGGATCGCAATGCTCATTCCGCTGATTTTCAAGCTGCGGCTCAGCGTAGATGTATTTTACTGCACCGAAATTGGAGCCATTTTTGCAGCTTGTCTCTTTGTTTTCGGCGGGCGGCATTTTTCTTTGTGGCTTTTTCTGGCTGTTTGTGGCTGCTTGTGGCTTTTTGTGGGCTTTTGCGGCTTTGGTGGCCGTTTTTTGGCTTTGTGCATCCTGCGACTTTTGACAGCTTTCAAGTATGGCATCATTTCCACAATTCGGCCGGCTGCTAGTTTGAGGTGGGTTCAGATGACTCACTTTGTCAGTAGCTCATTGAATTTTCCATTTATATCGTTGTTTGTGTTCTTATTGGGTTGTGGTAGATTTGTTGTTTGGCTTTGTGACAACCTCAAACCATTTTAGAGCCACCTCGTGACTTGTCATCGACCCTAAGCCCACCCTTATCCAACCACAACTAAACTCGCCCTAAACCAATCCCAAACCAACCCGAAACACCACCCAGAACCAACCGAAAGCAAACCCTAAGCAAACTACGAACCGACCCCAAATCCACCTAAGCCCACCAAATCAGCACTGAACACCATCCCTAAAACATGCGAAGCCTACCCAAAGCAACCAATTTAACCCTAAACAAACCCCAAGCAAACCCAACGCCAATGCTAACTCCCTAAACCAACCCTAAACTCACCCTAAACCGCCCAAACTATCCTACCCGAAACCTCCTCCTGCTTAATTGGGGTTGTAACAAAATCGATGCCGAGGATGTGGACGGTGCTGGTGGAAAACACCTGCATTTGATGAGCAAACAGCATTTTAATGCCCAGAACACGGAACAAGAAACACATTATTTCCTGAATGAAATCTCGACCCATCGAAATGTCGCTTGCTACACATGCAACCGTCGCAACAGCGTCAGGCTCTTTGATGGCGCATCCAGCATACAGCCGGCCCTCAATACCCTGAGCACCAAGCTGAAGACATGCTGCAGGCCAGTTAAGGTCCTCATGTTCTTCAAATGTCCAGTGTTGGAATATAGCTGTTCATTTCATTTGTCCGAGCATGTAAGTGGCAAATTACTTGGGGTTGAGTCCGGGAGTCATGCCTGTGAATCTGCGAGGAGGCTTCCGCCTGAGTACTTTGAGAGGACGATCCAGGCTCGTTCAAGTCTGAACTCATTACATTTTTCAGTTGCACATGAGTATGATGAGATGTTCCAGGTTGAGCAAATGCGGCGTAGCGATGGCTATTTGTACACACCTGGTGATGATCGATCTGGAGTTCTGTTGCGTGCTCTCAATCAGTACATTGCGGACAAGCAGGTGTCCTACAAGAGTGCAGTGATGACGCTGGAAGATCATTTTGCAGAGGTGGAAATTTGTGATTCCAACGATGACGACGATGACGATCCTGAGAAACATACAGAGATCGGTTACTTGAAGACGTACTACAGGATCACGCAAAAGGCACCAGAGGACAAGTGGCTGGAGATCGAAAACGGGCTGGAACTCTTCATCAATGTGGAAACTGAAGACCGTCCGCCAGAGAAAGACCACGAGTCTTGGCCTTGACTGGCTTTGATGATTGGCTTTGTTTGCATCAACGTATCTTAATGAAGCGCATTGAGGCGCACCTACCAACCAAAGTCACCACCAAAATGAGTATCAAGGCTCTGGATGAGAAGCAGGCCGCACAGTCAGGGGACAGGCATGTGATGCAGAGGCGATGATATGGGAAGGTGATTTAAAGAAATGACTGGAGATGCGGGAGCGCGAGAATCAGGGTGGAACCGACAACATGCTCGGAAACAGAGAAGGCAACAGGAGATACTGCATGTTGAAGCCGCAACAGAGCTGGGACTGGATGAACAACTTAGTCAAGCGGCGTTAGTTTCGGGAACACTTTCTTGGCCGCAGTGGCAAGCATCACACAAGTTAACTTGTCGATTGCAGGTCTTGAACTTTGTCAACACCGCATATCAATGGTACTTGGATGAGCAGAGCAAGATGCAGTCCAAGAGCAAAGCAAGATACATGTACGATTCTTGTCGAGACAATCATTATCATCGTCCAGAGCTGTTTCAGATTGTGGTGATGTCTTCCCAGAGCTGTAATATACAGCATCATGACACACTTGGTCAAGCTTATGCCCAGGAGATGATACCAACAAAGGGTGAGGGGGAGGAGAAAAGGTCCTTCCGGAGATACAAACTGTAGCAAGCTCAGAAATTTGTGTGCCAGCATGCTTGCTGAGAGGGATGGCCTTTCTGTCCTGATATTAGGTCAGGTGAGAAAAGCTTTTCAAGTCTATTCTTCCCTGAGAAGGCTCTGTGACACCGATCCCATTGTTCCATCACAAAAAGTGACGTGCCGATGAGGATGCATTGGTGCAGCTTCTTGATCACTTTTTGCATCGTTCTGGCAAGTTTGGAGCTGAGCCCGCAGTTGTGAAGTTGTGCCAAGTTATGTGTGCACGAGAGGGTAAACGAAATGCACGCACTGAGTCAGGTACAGCATTCCTGGATATCCTCACAAGCTTGGTCTGCTTCTTTATGGACCTCCTGGAACAGGCAAAACATCCATGATCAAGGTACTGGTGGGGCGCTCAAATTTGGTTGGCTTCTAGTGCTTTGACTTTGAAACCAGCGAGTAGATGATTGAAGAGATTTGACTTCACGAGTTTCTTATGCACGAGTCTGGAGACCTTCTTCGGACCGTTCATGCGGTCACGCATGCCCAAACATTCTTGGCAATATTCCATCCTGAAGGACTTGGCTTACCCAAAAGATGATTTTGTGTCTCATGCATACCTCGTGAAGCCCACATTGTGGAGTAGCAGAATCACCAAGCAAGACCCGATACACATTCTAGAGCTCCACTCAACGTGCCACTCACAGTAGCACATGCCTGAGTTGCAGGGACTTCCACACAGAACCGTCATTTTGGAACAACAAGAGCTAACAGATTCGAGGCCAAACGCAACACTTTCAGAAACAGCTGCGGCGGCAGCAGATGCCAAAGAGGAGAGGTACGTAGCTGCAGCAGCAGCATAGCAAGCGGCAGAGCGATAGGGCGTCAGCATGAGCATTGGAGCAGTCGTGACATGACCCAAAACATTGAGCTATCGAGTGATTGGACATCGTTTGCTGTGACACATATGCACAATTGCCGAAGTGACATCAGTTGTGCTTCAGAACCTAATCTACCCCTGCTTGAACACTTTGTTGGGATGCTTGCAATCCCACACCAGAGTAGAACTTTCCGTGCCCTCTCATCCACGCATACCCGACAGCCGCCTGACAACCACTTGAGAATTTCTTTGCATGTCTGCCCTGCTTCCGAGAAATGCAGCGCCTCAAAGCATGTTGTTGTTTGAACCCTTGTGTGACTCATGTGCATTGGCAATGTCATGTGCTTACATGCCAATGTGGAAAGCATTGCACATCTTGGCACCACAGCAGCTGCAGAGCGGTAGACTAAGGCGCAACACACCGATCGCTCCATTGTGAACGTTCCTTTAGCGCGAATCAACACCAACACGGAGTTGATGCAGCTGAGCCCTGCTTGAATGATGAAGGGAGCCGGACATTTCTTGATTTCATTCGCTTGACACTGGCAGGCGCATACAGCATACGAACATCGAACTGAGGATATTTGATCAGAAATACACAGTGGAGGGCATTGAAAGTCCTGTCCGACTGAGAATCAAAGATGTGATTTTCGTGATGGAAGATGCTCGACTGCACTGGTGATTTGCTCCTATGATGTTTCAAGGAAGGAATTTATGGACAGCTCTAACTTTGGAGTTGTGAGCTGTGGAACCATTCGAGCTGTGGTCGAAATATCCTGTAGTCTATGGTCAAGTTGGGAGGGACCTCAGAGGACTCTTTAAAATTCGGCCACAAGCCAGGAACTTTCAGAATTTTCCATGCCCTGCAGGGCAGCTGCATATTTTGTTCGTTGCTCATGTGTCACGGTGTATACCGTTCTCAGCTGGAACATTTTCCTGTGTTCGTGGTTGGAGTGGAGTTCAGGAGGTGTGAAGAAGGTTATATACTGTACGAAACAGCACCCTGCTCGCAATATTGTTTAGATAACGTTCTTCATTGCATACCTTTCTCCGCTGTGTAACATGAGGCCTGCCAGTGCTTGTTTAGCTTTGCAAGCCGCTCACACACACACACACACACTCACGCGCGCACAGTGTGGAACCCGAGCAGCTCTTTCCTTCTGCGAGTGGTTGGTTTGGAGTTTCTTTGTGCGTTACATTGTGTGAGTCTTCGTATCAGCGGGCCCAAGGATGTTGACGCTGCATCCACAGTGGTACATCGTCAGATGCTGAGTTGTCAAGGTGCATGCCAGCAGCACAGGCAGGCGCATCCGAAAGAGTACAACAAAGACACAGTGCAGTCGATCATGCCGTGTGCTTCCACATCAAGCGAGTTAGGTCGGGATGAGAAGTCAGATGCGGCCAAGAGGGAAGAGTTGATGAGCATGCAGAATTTGGACCGCATAGAGCGACTTGAAAAGCTGGAGAGGCGCACACCGATTCTGCATCTTCGTTACTGAACACATTGGCGGCATATGCACCAAAAGGAAATAAATTTGGGATCAAACAAAACAAGTCAGGATCAAACACAAGTTATTCCAGACCATGTAAAGAAGAATGCAGTTAGTAAGTTAGTGTCTGGTGCTCCCTGGAGCAAAGGGCGGTCAGTACGTCAGTATCCGGCGCAGAGATGCAGAGAAAGTTAGTAAGTTAGTACGTTAGTAAGTTAGCGAGTTAGCAAGCTAGCAAGTTAGCCAGTTAGCATGTACTCCTTAAAAACTACTAAACTACGGCTAAACTACTCCTAAACTACTACTAAACTACGACTAAACTACTCCTAAACTACTACTAAACTACTACTAAGCTACGACTAAACTACTACTAAATTACTACTAAGCTACTAAACTAGGACCACGGCTCACCTTCGGCCGTGAAACTATAGAGGAACTCTCTGGGCCGGGTCGCAAAGTGGACATGGATTGAATGACGTCCTCCCCAAGCAGGGTTACCATTTTTGTTGGCGTTTACAATTCAAAGTAATAAATAATTTGGTTCCTCGAGAACAACTCTCAAAACGGCAAGATGCGCTGATTTTGCCAATCAAACACCGCCCGCGGTCCATGTTGGATCGTTTAGCGTTTGCCGCCAGTTCCACTGGAAAGCCTGCAGTTGGCTGGCGGGCGCGTGATGCCAATCAGCTGGCGTCTGCGCGCTTGGCTGGCGGGTGCACGTGAGCGGAAGTGCTTACTAATTCGCTGGTGTGTAGGCACTTGGGGCGTGCGTGCACGAGCGTGCACGAGCGGGGCGTGTGTGCAGTTGGCCTGCGTGCGGGTGTGCTTACCGCTCGGCTGGCGTGTGGGCGCTTGGCGTGCGCGTGAGCGGGTGTGCTTGCCAACTGCTTGGGGTATGTTCAGTTGGCTGGCGTGTGCGCAGTGCGCTGAGAAACTGCGGTTTGCTTTCTACCTGCCGGGCGGGCGGACGGGAGGGCGGGCGCTACGTGTGCGCTGGCGGGCGGTCGCGTCCGCGCGTCCTCGCTGCTTGTGTATTTCTGCGCTCCACCTAATCTAATCTAACATGTGTCTGTTTACCTATCTATCTATCTAGCCTCCCAGAGACAGAGAGAGATGTTGATAGCTAGGAAGGTGGATAGATAGATAGATAGATAAATAGATAGATAGATAGATAGATTTGAGATCAATAGATAGATAGAGATAGATAGGTAGATAGGTAGAGAAACAGGTAGATCGATAGATGGAAGGATGGACAGAGAGATAGATAGGAAGATAGAGAGCGAGAGAGATGTAGCTAGGATGGATATCGAGAGAATAGATGAGGGCTTGCCTCTATCAATACATTGCATGCCTTTTTACGCGGGCGGGGAGGGGCCCTACGGGCTTGCCGACCCGGCAACATCTACCATTATGTGGTTAATTTACCCCCAATCTTGCGGGCACTTTAGCCCCAAATTTTGTGGTGTTTTACACCCATGTGTGTGGGTAATTTTCCACCCAATTTTGGGGTAATTTACCCCCCAATTTTGGGACTTGTTATTTACCTCAAAACTTGAAAATTGGGGGTAAATAACGAGTCCAAACATTGGGGGGTAAATCCCAGGTTTCCCAACGGTATACGAAGATTACCCCCCCATTTTTGGACTCGTTTTTTACCACCAGTTTTCAAATTTGGGGTAAATAACGAGTTTCAAAATTGGCAACAACATTTGGGCTAGCTTCACGAAATTGGGGGTAGATTTGAGGTAAATTTGTGGTAAAGAGTTACTGCTACAGGCAAGGCTTAAGAGATAAATACTAGCATAGTGGAGAAAGAGAGAGAGAGAGTGTGCGAGCAGACAGATAGGTAGATAGAGATAGATGGATTAATAGATAGGTTGATAGGTTGATAGATGGATGGATGGATGGACAGATCGATAGATGGATTCTCTCTTTCTCTCTCTTTCTCTTTTTCTCTCTTGCTCTCTCTTTTTCACTATCAATCTAGCTATTCATCGGTGGGAGAACAGAAAAGCGCAAAGGGCGTGGTTGTGTGCGTGACTTAGAGCCTCCGAAGAGCTCAAAGCTAGCCTGTTCGCGGCCCCTGGTCGGAGTGCGTTCGGACCACGTTCGGACACTTTCGCAAGGTCACGTACAAATTCCCTATGGCAGGCGTAGCGCTTTTGCAAGGTCAAGCTCAGATTTCGTGGCAGGGCCATCAGTTTTGCAAGGTCGAGTGCGTATTTCGTGGCAGGCGCAGCACTTTCGCAAGGTCATCGCGTGCGTGTTCCTTCTCTTGTCATCTGTCTCAGAGAGAGCTGGCCTTCAATTAGTTGCTGTAACGCGAAAGTTGCCTGTTTTTTCTTTTCAACTTCGGGGGGATAACGCCGCCCATCAGCAGAAGAGGCATGTGCGGGGCAATTTTCCATGGTGAATATATGAGTTTTCTGTGCTTCACTACTGGAAACACCTCGTTTGTTTCAAAAAAGCAGGTTTTCCGCACACCCTTCCAGCAAAACACGCGAAATAAGGGTTTTTGTGTTTTCATGTGTTTTGTGGAGCCAGTGTGCTTATTAGGTGGCAGGTGTGGATACACTGCGGAGCGGGTGCGCTTGAGCGGGTGAGCGGGTGCGCTTGAGCGGGTGTGCTTTTTTGGTGGCGCTTGGGCGGGCGTGCTTATGAGACACACTGCTGGCACCTGGATACACTGCTGAGCGGGTGCGCTTGAGCGGGTGTGCCTTTTTAGGTGGCAGGCGTGGATACACTGCTGAGTGGGCGCACGTGAGCGGGTGTGCTTATTAGTGCGCAGTGCGGCGACTACGCGCTTGAGCACAAGAGTTTTGGCATGCGTGGCGCCAAGAGAAGCCGCCGTAATTCAGCGAAAATTGCAGTGTTTTCTGTGTCCGACGCAAGAAAACGATGGTACATGCAGTATTTTGAGAGTGTCAGAAGTGCGAAGAGAAGGCTGCTGCGGTTCACTGCAAGTTCCAGTCCGTTCTGCGTCCCACGCAAAAAACGCTGGTATTTGCAGTACTTTGAGAGTGTCAGAAGCGCGGCGCTATCTCCTTGCGGAGAGAACAACCTACTCCGGCTCCTACTACTTTTTCGATTACTACTACTACTACTTTTACTACTACTACTACTACTACTACTACTACTTCTACTACTACTACTACTACTACTACTACTTTTACTACTACTACTTGTACTCCTACTACTACTACGACTACTACTACTACTCCACTACTACGACTACTACTACTACTACTACTACTACTACTACTTGTATTCCTACTACTACTACTACACTACGACTATTTCTCCTGCTTTTACTACTACTACTACTACTGCTACCACTACTACTACTAAGCTACTACTGCTAGTACTAAGTTAGTACTAAGCTACTACTGCTACTACTTCTGCAACTTCCACTGCTACTACCTACCACTACCACTAGCACTAGCACTACCGCTACCACAACCGCTACCACCACTATTGCTACTACGCAGTAGTACTACGTACTACTACTGCTACCTGATTTTGAATCCTGAATAGTGATTTTTGATCCCTCAGCCCACATCTGCAGGCTTGCAACCAAGATGGAAGCAGCGGAGCACCTGGGAACGCAAAGGCGGTTTGTCTATGTGCAGGGCTGACCCAGGATCAGCGCCCAAAGCCGTTGTTGGGCTCCCTTGTTTGAAAAACTAAACACTACGTGCTTGGCACGCCTTGCATGATTGCGCGCACTGTTCACCTGGGAAATGAGGAAGGAGGGCGCCAAGCCTTCTGGTGGAGAGAAACCGGACACGCGCAGAAGATGTCTTGAACGGCCTCATTTTTGGGCTGACACAACTGTCGTGTTCAGCGCAAAGATGTTCCCACGCAGGAGACTGTTTCGAGTCCAAGCAAGCCGGCGGCAGAGAGACTTGGAAGCATACTGTATGAAGTGAACCTTTGGTGCTCATGTTTCAGCAAGAAAACAGACTATATCCTGGCCCCTGCTGTTCGCTGCCAGGAAGCCAGAGAGCACGAAGAAGGAAGATGCTAAAAAGGAGGTGAATGCCGAGCTATTGCAACAGATGCTGGATGTCATCCACGCAAACCGCACCATGGCAGCACTGCCAGTGGTTGTGTATCCTTTGTTGTCATGAATGCATTATTGCATGTCAAGCAAGAGAAGTGACTAACCCCATCCAGATCGAAAACCTTAATCCCATGATCGGATGCTTGGCCGACCCGTTTGCAAGCAATTTGTCGTTCGAACTCATGTCAGCGCAGAAAACCGAAAGCACTTTCAACTTCGCCCTCACATCACAGGAGGCTAGAGACAAGAATGAAATCCAAAGAGCGCATTATTATGGACGAGCTGAGGAGAAAGCACTGTGTGGGGGCCAGTTGGAACGGCTGAAAGCACCACTAGTGGGGACAAATTGAACTTGGCGGGAATCCTTAACACATTGGACGGCGTCGTGGACACTCCCGGCCGTTTGCTCGTGATGACGAGCAACCACCCAGAAAAATTGGATCCGGCATTGATCAGTGTCTTGCCCGGATTTGGCCTGCTGTATTGCCAGTATTGCCATGGTGTTTGCAGCTGTGGTGCCAGCGAGCAAATACTGTCGAGGACCTGGTCGCATTGACAAGATGTTTCACTTGACCTACATGGTTGGCGAACAGGCCTGCAAAATGATCGCCCATTATTTCCAGCAGGACGATTGCGACATGTTATTTCCTGGTTTGTTGGCGGTTCCTTGTTGACGACATATTGAGCACTGACGTTGCAGGAGTTGGAAGAGGAACTCATTTCTCGCCGCCTTGCTCGCATGGATGATTCTCAACATACTTGCTCTGTTGGTTCTGGATCTGTTCTTTTTCTTGTTCAGCACCGCCAGAGTCAATGTTCACGCAGTATTTTCAGACAACCAGACATCACGTGAAACATATCCAAGGCGGCTTCATGCTTGAGACATACCTGAGGCATTTGTATGTTGATGGGAGGCGGCCCTGAGACGAAGGCAGGGCGATGTTGGCTTTGCTCCATAGCAGCTCTCCTGAAAAGCTGCAGATGCTTTTGAAAGGCATTAGAGATCACTCCGGCGCGTTTGGAGCAGCTTTGTGCTGAGCACGACGAGGTGAAGGCCGACCTATTGCCACATTGACATGCCTGGCATTAGCTTAGTTTTGCCACAGGCGCTGTGTGAATCGCTGGAGCAATTGGCTGCACCTCAGAAGGCCGAGCTGTGAATGGCAAAGCAAACAATTGCCCAGGGAAGAAAGCAATTGCACCGGAGCGATAGTCAAAACCTGGGTAGATGAAGGTTAGTAAGGGATAATCCCCAACCATAAATGGGTGCAGCCGCCTTGTTGGTTCTTTACACAAGTCTGGGTGCATCATTTTAGTACCAGGGTTTGATTATGACTTACCTTGTCGCTTTGTCTCGCTTTTTCATCCCTCTCATGCCCTGATGCCTTTCATTGGTCAATGGGATTTTTTGCTCCCAGCGAAAATCAGATTCGCCTCTTTGTTGGTCTGACGGGTTTACTTGCAAGTAAGGAGATGTTGACTGTTTGCGTTTTGTTGCACGTAGTAGATTCACCCGCAACGAGCTGTTGTAAGACATCTAGCAGTCAACATGCGTCCCGCGACGAGCTTGGCTGACAGGTTACTGTGCAGCGTTCTGAGAGCGCTACCTGCCTGCACTATGACAGACCGCGTCAGCCCTGGGTCTCCCCACAAAGGGTTCCCAAATGGTTCAGCCTTGCCAGGTCAACGTTGAAACCACACTTGCGCTGCAGCGCACCGCAACAGCTCCACCTGGAGTGTCTGCTCTTCCAACTGCAAAGCGGTGGTAGATGCAGGATTGTTTACAGAAGTCATGAGGCTTGGTTGGATAGGTGTCGTCAACCGTACAAGATGATGAGACGCCCTAGATCGACTGAAGTTGGGCATGATTTTGGCTGATACCAAAATCAGCCTGAATTTCGCCGAATGACCAAAACTTGCGCTGCTGAAGCTCTCGCTCGGCTGAAAAGCTGAAAAGGCCTTGGCATCTTCCAGGGACATGTTGCAGCCAGGTCCTTGGGCGCCGAATCCTGGAAGCCCTGACCACCGCTTACGGCACCTTTCTCAGGCGAAGGTTTCCTCGGTGTCTGGTGACTGGTGACTGCCAGGGTCTGAGGCTTTTATATCAGATCCGAGGCAATATGATCTTTTCATCGGGCTTCATTCACGGCGATCCGCATCCAGGGTGCCTTACGTTTGTGCGGTCCTGTCCAACATGCATTCCCATTTGCAATGCTTTTTGGATGCTTGCATGCGCCACGAAGCATTGCTGCAGGAACATCTTTGTTCTCGAGGGCGGCAAAGTGGCCCTCATTGACTGTGGCCAGGCTGGAGTGCGCGTTGTGAGGTAAAGGGCAGTGGAGTTCTGTGCAATGTAGTGAAATGTAAGCGCTTCCTTGCGCTTGCTTTGAACCTGCCAGGTGGCACAGCTCTTTCGCGGCCAAAGGCTTCTGGTTGCTGAGGCCTGCACTGATAGCACATACAACCATTGCGCCAATGGGTCTGATGCTGATAGCCAAGAGGTCGTTCTTGCAGCTGCTGCTTACGACGGCAGCAGGGACATGATCGAGCTGCTTGTTCTTGCCTTTCGCTCTCATGGGTTGCTTGAGTAGCCTTTCGCACGTTAGGCAAGATGTGTCCGCAACTTTGGTGTGACCTTCTTCGAAGGCCGCGCAGTGATGAGTATGCCTTTATTCACTGTAGTTGTTATGGGTGTACTGCAGCAATATCAGATGCTGTTGATGCGCCACCTTTGCTTTTGGGTCGTACAGCCTGGCGGCAGTTCTTGGATTTGTTTGCACAGAGGCCAAGAGGATGAAGACGCTTGTGCAGCCCGTGCCCCAGAGAGTGCACCGGTTGTCGAAGTAATGAGTGATGGGTGCCGCGTGCAGCCAATGGTTCGGCACCAGAGGCTCAAGGCTTTAGGGTGAGATGGATGCGAGTGGTGATGTTTGAATGAGTTGCCTGAGGCGAGTGTAGCGCTTTACCTCTTTGGGGAGCAGGTAGCGGTCAGAGGCTAAGGTGCCAATGGTTTGCCCTTGGCTGCCAGGACGTTGAATTTCCCGGCGGATATTCCAAAAAGGCCTTCGGAAGACATTCAGTATGCAAGTTTCCGAATATTCCCGTCGAGATGCAAGCTCCTGTCAATTGCAGGAATTCTCCGCAGAAAGCCCTCTGCGGCAGCGTGGAGCTCATGCGCATCCCATTTTGTGCTGCCCGCAGTGTTACTAGGCTGTCTTCATTTCCAATGGAGCTGGTGCTGCTCGGAAGGGCGTGCCAGGCTCAGACTTGGCTTGCGAAGTGAGGGTCAAAGAGGTACAGTATATTGCAGACATTAACAAAGAGTGTCTCGAGGGCTCAGTGTTCTTTGTCAGAACCACTGCTTGCTACCAAGGTCGGTTCTGGTGAAGGCAAGCATAGCATTTTCTCTGACTCAAAGACTGATGTCACGGATTCGGTTTGATGCATTTCTTCACACCTTGGTACTCCACGCGTTTGTTCTACTGGCAACCTGCCAGGGAGTGGCTGCCCGACTGGGGGTGGAGTGGAGCGTGGCCAAGAAGTGGGAGCCCCTGGCAAAGGACGGGTCAAATTTGGTATCCCTCTGATATCGCTTGCAGGGAATTGGTTCCTTTGACGGTCTTGGTTTGCTGCATAAATAATTTAGGGCCATGTCAGCAGAAACTACACTGCACTCAACGCAGCGTATTTTACCCGAAAGCTCTGCACTGGCCTTGCACTATTGCGCAGTTTTGCTCCTGGTCACGAATCTATAGTCCAGGACACCATTGCTGCCCTTTGCGACGAGGCAGCTGTTCTTGGAATTGCAGCCTTGATTGAATCTGGTTGAGGATGAGTGTCGTCTTCCCTCTTGGGCACTCCCAACTGTTCAGCACTCAAATTTCTACGTGTGTGATTTAGCCAGTGAGTCAAGTGCCTTGCTTTGAGGCAAATGTTCATCCTTCTGAAGGAAATGCCGAGCGCATGCGGTTGAGCGATGCTGCCAAAGGTTGCCAGAGCCTTGTACTCAGTACTCAGACAGCTGCGTGACACGAGAACCGCAGGCGCCGCTCTAATTCGCCGCTGGGGCATTGAGAAGGCAATGGCATGCTCTTGATGCTCTTGCCGATGCACTGACTTTGCACTCTTTGCAAACCTGCCCAAGGCTGCAAGCATGCTAGCGCGCCAAAGAGAGCGCAAGGATAGCCTTTGTGCCATGGAGAGTGTTTGCTGCCGCGGCCGTCCCAAGATGTTCCTTTGTTTTATTTTCTGGGCCTGCGGCCTCTAGCTGGCTACGCCTCTTTGAAGTTATACCATGTTATGTCATGACTTTTGTATGAGAAACGTGGTCAGGTTATGCATGTTGCCCACCCGATGCCGGGGATGCCAGCTTTCTGGGCCCCAGCCGGGCCCCAACCCAGAAGGCTGACATGGGGTCGCGCGCGCGCGCGCGCCAGCACCGTAAATAGCAGCGTTTTGTGGCTGGGGTTGCGCGCGTGCGCGCGCCAAAAGGACAGAACAACAGCCCACCGCTCAGAACAGCAGTTTTTGACGGTATTTACAGCGTTTTGTAGAGCGAGGATCGCCGGCATGCCCGGCAGCGCTTGGCGCCAAAATGCGCGAAAATGAGCCTCGCTTATATCCCTCCGATACCTTCTAATAAACAGTGCTTCATGGGTTGAGAGGCTTTTTGGAAGGAAGTCTTGATGATGCAGACCCGCTGAAGCATCACCTAAACCCTGCATATACGCGGTGTTTTGCGAGGGTTTCCCACAGGCAAGCAAAACCGCAAGACCCGAGCTGGTGATGCAGAGGTGCCGGATTTAGGCAGCGCATCACGACCAAGTGGCGCGGGTCGGCGGCGCCAGGGTGCAGCCCCTATAGCTAAAGCTAGCAGGCTAATTGCCTGGCGGCGACATGCTACAGGCGTAGCCGGATTTAAGGGCTGCCGCCCAGTGCCGCTGACCCCCTCTCTGGGGCTTGATAGGATGATGATGCTGGTGCGCTGGTGATGTATTTGGTGTTTGCTGGGTGGCCACAACTCCCGAATATCTGAGGACAACCCCAGTAAAGTGAATTGCCGCAGCCATTTTTTGCTGCAAGCTTTGCGATATTACTCGATTTTGTTGGTATGCGCAGCTTTGAATATCCGACATGCTTGCGATGCAGCAACTTAGTATTGAAACAATATCTGGATAAATGAAATACGGTCAACCGCTGGTGCGCGGGCCTGCTGCGCGGCATTGCCACAAGAGGCCGGCTGGTGGGTCGGTTTCGAGAAGCGGAAATCGATTTCGGTCGGGTCAGTTGATTCTCAATTTCCGTTCTGAATGAGCTCTGCAAGCCCGAAGGCAAGAAGCGATCCCACGCACGTGGGGGCAGGCGCGTTGAAGAGTGAGCCGGGCTGCTACACCAACAAGGTTGGTCTCTGGCCTCAAGATAGTGGCAGCTCTTCCGGATGAGCTTTGGGTGGTGGGAACCCTCAAAAACGATCCAACTTGCCGTGTTAGGTTGATTTCTGGCCTCGGATGGCTGCAGCTGTTCTGGATGAGCCTTGCGAAGTGGGAACCCTCAAAAACGATGTAACTCGCCGAGTCAGGTTGATTCCTGGCCTCGGTTGGTTGCAGCTGTTCGTGGCCTGTTTTGTTGATTCTTGTCGGTACTCCCGGGCACGACCCCTCCCCTATTTTAGGCCGTTGCTGGCTGGCCTCTAGTCTTGCCTGCCTTCCTTTCTTCCTGCCTGCTTGTTTTGTTTTTCGTTTTCGATCCGCGTGTTTGCTTTCTTGCTTGCGCGTCTGTTTGCCGGCCTGCCGGCCTATTTGGATATAACCCCTGGAGCCGCTTCAAGCGGAAACTGGCATAGTCGTCGGGTAAAGCACGCGGGGGAGGAGGACGCACAAATCGAGAGCGCGCCGTCGTACTTCAGGCGCCGTGCGAAGGGAGTGTTGTTCTGAGGTTGACTTTGGCTTGCTAGAAGAGGGGAGAACAGAAGAGACAGTTTCATGCCCTGAGCACGCGATCCGAGGGGATTGACCCGAGGATTCACCATGGTCGGGGTTACGCGGAGATTGATCCGCGTACGCGTGTGCAGGGCTTGAAACCGTCTCCAATTTTCTCCTCTGTTCTGGCAGGGGGGCGGGTTGATGGGGGGTGATGATGACGTTGGTGCGCTGGTGATGCATTTGGTTTTTGCACAGCCCCCGGGTGGCTATAACTCCCGACCCCCCGGGGACAACCCCCGTAAAGTGAATTGCCGCGGTCATTTTTTTAAGCTTTTTTGTTTTGAGGGAGGTGTTTTTCTGTGGTTTTGTCCAACCCGAACGGTGCTCCCAGGTACCGCCTCGGCCTTGCCTCGGGCTGTTTTCGGTTTGTGGAGACGCGGGGACGAGGGATTCCTGTGTCTGTGATTCCGCTTTTTGTGGCCCGTTTTGCTGATTCTTGTCGGTGCTTCCGGGCACGACCCCTCCCCTATTTTAGGCCGTTGCTGGCTGGCCTCTGGTCTTCCTAGCTGCCTGCCTGCCTGCCTTCCTTCCTGCCTGCCTTTGTTTTTTTCGTCTTCGTTTGCATGCTGATTGTTTTGTTGGCTGCTTGTCTGAGGAAACAGAGTGACTTCAAAAGATAGAAAAATATTGAGTCACAAGATAATGCTTTTGAGTTTGAGGTTCCGTGGACCTTCCATTCCAGGAATTAACTTCTGATTGAATTCTCAGCCCTTGCATTTGCGACTTTGGGATTAACTCTGGAGGCAATCCCCTGGGCGGCGGGAACCGTCATCCAGAACCGTCATCCTCATCATCCTCATCATCACCCGCATCATCATCATCCTCACCATCCTCATCCTCATCATCATCCTCATCATCATCCTCATCATCATCCTCATCATCATCCTCATCATCATGAGTATTAGCATCATAATGATCATCATCATAATCCTCATCATCATCATCATCCTCGCCTTCATGTTCACCCTGATTACCACCATGATCTTTATCATCATCATCATCATCATCATCATCATCATCATCATCATAATCCTCATCATCATCCGCATCATCATCATCCTCATCATCAGCATCATCAGCATCATCTCATCATCCTCATCCTCATCATCCTCATCCTCCTCATCATCATCCTCCTCATCATCATCCTCACCATCAGCCCATCATCATCATCATTATCATCATCATCATCACCCTCATCATCATCATCATCATCCTCTCATCTTCATCATCCTCATCATCACCCGCATCATCATCATCATCCTCACCATCATCATCCTCATCATCATCATCATCCTTATTAGCATCCTCATCCTCATCCTCATCATCATCATAATCCTCATCCTCATTCTCATCATCCTCAGCCTCCTCATCATCATCCTCACCAGCAGCCCGTCATCATCATCATCCTCATCCTCGCCCCACCCTGATCACCTTTTTTAATTTTTATCATCATCATCCTCATCATCATCTTCATCATCATCATCATCTTCTCATCATCATCATCCTCACCATCATCCTCATCATCGGCATCAGCCTCATCATCCTCATCCTCCTTGTCACATCATCATCATCCTCACCATCATCCTCATCATCGTCATCAGCCTCATCATCCTCATCCTCATCATCCTCCTCCTCATCATCATCATCATTTTCATTCTCACCATCATCATCATCCTGTCCCTCATCATCATCATCCCCAGCTTCCTCATCATCATTCTCATCATTATCCTCATCCTTTTCATCCTCACGACCATCATCATCCTCACCATCATCCTCATCATCCTCATCATCATCCTCGTCATCATCCTCATCATCATCATCATCATCATTATAGTCCTCATCATCATCATCATCATCATGATAGTCCTCATCATCATCATCATCATCATGTCTCTCATCATCATCATCATCATCATCATCATCATCATCATCATCATCATCATCTTCCCCCTCATCCTCACCCCCATCCTCGCCCTCATCCTCATCCTCATCATCATTCTCATCATCATCATCTTCATCGTCCTCCCTCATCATCCTCACCCTCATCATCATCATCACCCACCATCATCCTCATGATCCTCATCATTATCCTCATCATCAGCATAATCCTCATTCTCATCCTCATCATCCTCATCCTCATCATCCTCATCATCATCATAATCTTCATCCTCATCGTCATTATCCTCATCCTCATCATCCTCATCCTCATCATCCTCATCATCATGATTCACCATCATCCTCATCATCATCATCATCATTTTCATACTCAGCATCATCATCCTCATCATCATCATCGTAATCACCCCTCCCCTATTTTAGGCCGTTGCTGGCTGCCCTCTAGTCTTTCTAGCTGCCTGCCTGCCTGCCTGCCTGCCTGCCTGCCTGCCTGCCTGCCTGCCTGCCTGCCTGCCTGCCTGCCTGCCTGCCTGCCTGCCTGCCTGCCTGCCTGCCTGCCTGCCTGCCTGCCTGCCTGCCTGCCTGCCTGCCTGCCTGCCTGCCTGCCTGCCTGCCTGCCTGCCTGCCTGCCTGCCTGCCTGCTGCCTGCCTGCCTGCCTGCCTGCCTGCCTGCCTGCCTCATCCTCACCATCATCCTCATCATCCTCATCATTCTCATCCGAATCCTCATCATCATCATCCTCCTCCTCATCATCATCATCATCATCATTTTCATTCTCACCATCATCCTCATCCTCCTCCTCATCACCATCATCCTCATCATCATCATCAAACTCCTGGAATGGAATGCGTAGGCAGGCATGAAGCAAACGGTCATCCGTGGCAATGCTGTACTTGCAAGTCCTGGCAGCCCACCACCGCCTTCCACAGCAAATGGCGAAGCAACGGAGCATCACTACGATGTGTGTGTCTGAACTGCAAGGAAACCAAGCGATGCCAGAAGTGCGGGGAACTAAAGGAAGAAGCACAGATTAGCGCGGCTGCTTGGCGCAGGCGCGACCTATACCGACGCACGTGCAAGAAATGTGCTCGGAAAGAGCGAGGCTTGTGGAAATGCGCCAGCTGCGCCACGTCGCGACCAAAGCGGTGCTCTGCGCGGTACACACGAGAGCGACACGGCGTCCGGAACGGCAAACAGACGCGCAACACGTGTTTGGCAGAGCGAGACCTGAAACAAACTGCTTCTAGAAGCAAGGCACGACTTGCAAGACACGAGAGCAGAAGATTCTTGCAGAGGTCTGGCGTCTGGTTGGCCAAATGCGAAAGACACAAGGTAGCGGTACGAGAACGTGCAAGAAAGATGTTACTGGCTAGCCCGAGAAGGACTGCTGCAGCAGGGACTTGTGCGTGATTGCCAAGCCATGCCATCCGGAGCACCAACCCAACAACGTTATGCGCCAAATAAGGCTGATGACGCCGATGACCCGCGCCATGAGGATGCTGAGTTCAGTATTGACTTTCCTTGTTGTGAACAGCTCATCACCAGCAGTCATCACGATAATCCTTGTGCATCTTAAACCGGATGATAAGCATCATGACGTAGCCTCAGCGTCACCAGCAGTCATCATGATAATCCTGTCCACGCATCTTTTGCATCTCACTTCCGATGATAATCATCAGGATGCATCCTCAGCATCACCAGCAGGCATCGTGATAATCATGTCCACGCAGCTTTTGCATCTCAAATCGGATGAAACCCATCACGACGCATCCTCAGCATCACCAGCAGTCATTACAATAATCATGTCCACGCATCTTCTGCATCTCCAACGGTGCCTAACGAGACACTTGAAACGTATAGAAGAAAAAGATGATGAGGACAATCGTGATGAGGATGATTGTGTTCATGATGATAAGAGTAAGAATAAGACTGATGATGACCTTCGCATTATGATTGATGATAAGAGTGATGACGACCTTCGCATCATGATGATGATGATAAGAGTGATGGTGACCTTCATGATAATCGAACCAATCATCACCATGCATCCCCATCATCAGCAGTCATCATGGTAATCCTGTCCACGCATCTTTTGCGTCTCAAATCGGACGATAATCATCATGACGCATCCTCAGCATCACCAGTAGTCATCACCACGCATCCTCAGCATCACCAGCAGTCATCATGATAATCATGTCCACGCATCCTCAGCATCACCAGCAGTCATTACAATAATCATGTCCACGCATCTTCTGCATCTCCAACGGTGCCTAACGGGACACTTGAAACGCGTAGAAGAAAGAGATGATGATGACAATCATGATGAGCATGATTGTGTTGATAATCATCATGACGCATCCTCAGCATCACCAGTAGTCATCACCACGCATCCTCAGCATCACCAGCAGTCATCGTGATAATCATGTCCACGCATCCTCAGCATCACCAGCAGTCATCACGATAATCATGTCCACGCATCTTCTGCATCTGCAATGGTGCCTAACGGGACACTTGAAACGTATAGAAGAAAGAGATGATGATGACAATCATGATGAGCATGGTTGTGTTGACGATAATAAGATCATCATGACGCATCCTCAGCATCACCAGTAGTCATGTCCACGCATCCTCAGCATCGCCAGCAGTCATCATGATAGTCATGTCCACGCATTCTCAGCATCACCAACAGTCATCATAATAATCATGTCCACGCATCTTCTGCATCTTTAATGGTGCCTAACGGGACACTTGAAACGTATAGAAGAAAGAGGATGATGACAATCATGATGAGCATGATTGTGTTGATAACCATCATGACGCATCTGCAGCATCACCAGTAATCATCACGACGCATCCTCAGCATCACCAGCAGTAATCATGATAATCATGTCCACGCATCCTCAGCATCGCCAGCAGTCATCACGATAATCATGTCCACACATCTTCTGCATCTCCAATGGTGCCTAAGGGACACTTGAAACGTATAGAACAAAGAGATGACGATGACAATCATGATGAGCATGATTGTGTTGACGATAATAAAATCATCATGACGCATCCTCAGCATCACCAGTAATCATCACGACGCATCCTCAGCATCAACAGCAGTCATCATGATAATCGTGTCCAAAAATCCTCAGCATCACCAGCAAGTCATCGCGATAATCATGTCCACGCATCTTCTGCATCTCCAATGGTGCCTAACGGGACACTTGAACGTATAGCAGAAAGATGATCATGACAGTCATGATGAGCATGATTGTGTTGATAATCATCATGACGCATCTCAGCATCACCAGTGAGCGTCACGATGCATCCTCAGCATCACCAGCAGTCATCATGTTAATCATGTCCACGCATCCTCGGCATCGCTAGCAGTCATAACGAGAATCATGTCCACGCATCTTCTGCATCTCCAAGGGTGCCTAACGGGACACTTGAAACGTATAGAAGAAAGAGATGTTGATGACAATCATGATGAGCATGATTGTGTTGATAATCATCATGACGCATCCTCAGCATCCCCAGTAATCATCACGACGCATCCTCAGCGTCACCAGCAGTCATCGTGATAATCATGTCCACGCATCCTCAGCATCACCAACAGTCATCATAATAATCATGTCCACACATCTTCTGCATCTCCAATGCTGCTAACGGGACACTTGAAACGTATAGAAGAAAGAGATGATGAATGACAAGCATGATGAGCATGATTGTGTTGACGATAATAAGACTTCACCAGTAATCATCACGACGCATCCTCAGCATCACCTATCATCACAGCATCCTCTGCATTACCAAAGCTGCCAAGGACTGTCATGAACACGATGATGAAGGTGACGACTGTGATGACAAATCATGAAGCAGATGATAAGGATGATGACATTTCATGATAACTATCGTCGTAGCACCCTCTGCATG
This sequence comes from Effrenium voratum, assembly GCA_963377175.1. Taxonomy (NCBI): domain Eukaryota; class Dinophyceae; order Suessiales; family Symbiodiniaceae; genus Effrenium; species Effrenium voratum. The sequence goes on from CAUJNA010001050.1 coordinate 46,509, forward strand.
ACCAAAGCTGCCGATGGCTGTCATGATAATTTTCATCGTAGCATCCTCTGCATTACCAATGCTGCAGAATTAGAGATCATGATAATCGTACAGAGAATGATGATAAGGATGACGACTGTCATGATAAGCATCATCGCAACACCCTCTGCATTACCAATGGATGAAGGTGATGACTGTGATGACAGTCATGAAGCAGATGATAAGGATGTTGACATTTCATGATAGTAGCACCCTCTGCATTACCAAAGCTGCCGATGACTGTCATGATAACTATCATCGTAGCATCCTCTGCATTACCAATGCTACAGAATCAGAGATCATGATGGTCATACGGACAATGATGATAAGGATGACGACTGTCATGATAAGCATCATCGCAGCATCCTCTGCAACACCAATGGTGCCTAACGCTACATGTGAAATGTATAGAAGAAAGAGATGATGATGACAATCACGATGACGATGATGAAGGTGATGACTGTGATGATCATCATCATGAAGATGATAAGGATGATGACTCTCATGATAACTATCATCATTGCATCTTCTGCATTACCAAAGCTGCCGATGACTTGAAACGTATATGAAAAAATCAGAGCGCCGCGGTTTTGATGATGAACATGATGAGGAACAGAAGCATCGCTACGCATCGCCGGCATCTCCAACTGTGCCCAACATGACTTTTGAAATGTGTATAATAAGAATACAAAGGAGATGCTCATCGCTACGTAGCCACAGCATCGCCAGCAACGTCTCCAGCAGCGATGATCCGGATGATGATAATCATCACTGCGCATTTGTAGCATCTCCAGCAGCGATATGATAATCATCATCACGCATCTCCAGCACCTCCAGCAGAGCAGGATGATGATAATCATTACTGAGGATGATGACCGTCGCTACGCATCAGCAGTAGCGACGAGGATAATCATCGCAGCGCCACACTGGATGATGACGGTGAGAATGATGATGATGATCATGGGCCTAGCGAGCCAATTCCAACAGCTGTCAACGAGCACGTGCTCATCCGAGCAAGTTTTGGATGAGCATGGTCCAACGCAAATTTAACTGTCGTCGTAGTATCGCCTGCATCACCAACGCATCCTATGCATCACCAATTGGGCTAAGAAATTGTGATCGTGAGTATCATCGTAGCATCCTCTGCATCACCAATTGAGCCTAACGCCACACTTCAACCAATACTGGATGATGATGGTGATGATGATGATGATGCTCCTGGCGCGTGTTGCGGGCCAATATGCTCATCCGAGCAAGTTTCGGATGAGCATGGTCCAAAGCCAACTTGATGGTCATCGTAGCAGTTTCTGCATCACCAATGCATCCTGTGCATCACCAATTGAAAGAAAAGAAAAAAGGATGCTGATGACCGGCATGATGACGACGGTGATGATGACGGCCCAGCTGTCATCATGATAATCATGTAACTGTCCAGCAATCCTCATGATAATCATGTCCACACATCTTTTGCATTTCAAATCGGATGACAATCATCATGACGCATCCTCAGCATCACCAGCAGTCATCATGATATTCATGTCCACGCATCTTTTGCATCTAGCTTGTTCATCTGTGCACAATTGAAGTCGAAAAAAGACATGATGATGAGCATCGTGATGACGATCTTGTTGCCACCCTGCCCGTGCGCCTCCCCTTTGGAGAAGGGGTCGGCGGATTTGCGTGCTCCCTACTTGTTGACACTGGGCTGAGTTTTCGTGAAAGTCCAACTCGTGTTTCGTTTGAATCAGACTGCAGCTTCACTGCAACCTGCCCAGCATTGGCTTGCCTTGAAACAGTGTCTATTTGTTGGAGCGCAGCGGAATTTCTCACTTGCTTTCTGCTTGGCCAACTTTGGTGCGGTGCCCGTGACCCGTCTTCAGCTTGAAATTGCATGTCACAGAAATCACAGAAATTGCAGGAGAAAGAGAAGACCGAAGCGTGATGCGCGCTGTCCCTTGGCATGCAGCAATGACGGAGTGGAAATGTAGTAGAGGCCCCAGGTATACCCGGCACACAATGCTTGAATCACCACCTACCTGGCCGCCTTTCCTGCTGGGCAGACCGAGGCTTGAGCGTGATGATTTCCACGTTTTCACAATTTTCGCAATGATTGGCTTTGAAAAGTTCGAGTGTTTCGCCCAATGCCAGCGCAGCAAGAGAGGGTGCGGTGTTGATGCTCATGATCATGGATTGTGGTCTGGCCGCAGCACCAAGTCAATGCTGCACAGCATTCAATCGGAGGTGCTTAGGGCGGATCGCAGCATTCATTCTCATCCTGACCACTTGCAGTCAATTAGACACTGCTGTTAACTCACGTGTCCGAAGTTCCGCGCAACCTCTCCTGTACACAGAGTCCATTCCTAGTTGGAATGATATGAGGCGTGGCAGGCAGCACCTTGAAAGTTGAGATGTCTATCACACGTTGGACGCCTTCGGCCATATGCACAATCAGAGTGGGCAGGTGTCTGCTTGGCGTTTGTCCGCCTGCCACTTGCTCCGAATTCATAACATGAGCAATGGTGAATGTTTGCAGTCATGAATTGCAGCAACGGGTATGACACTCGCCGATCTACTGTCCATGTCACCAGGGGCCACAATGCAAATTAAGCACAGCTGAAATGGCATCGATGAGGGAGAGAAGCCCAAGGTGCTAGCGGCCACGCTTTTTTGTACACAGACATGGGTGTCCTTCCCCTTCCCAGGCGACTTTGCATCATTCATTGTCGAGTCTCAACATGATTGTGTTTGGCCATTGTGCGTTCCATCATCGAATTTCTACATTACTTGAGATGCCTGAACTACTGAGTACAGTGCACTACAGTGTGTTCATATTGATGAGGTGGTGTCGGGTTTTGCGCGTGCACAGATAGTTTCTTACTTGGAATGCTTCGGACAATTCCACTCTGTGGCCTTTCTAAATTAATTTTGTATTCAAGGGCTTCGCTCTTTACCAGCCACGCTGGGTAATAGCCTGCATGATTGGGGAGTCCCAGCCTAGTCTCGTGAGGTGCCTTGGACGTTTGTGGACCATTTAGTGACAGTCATATGATTGGAATGAGTGAATGGCTCTGGCTTGTTGGACTCAGTGGACCGATGGGCGAGGCCCATCGGAAGGAACAAAGCTTGCAAACATCGTTTTCATCCAGAGGGTAGGTATGGAGGTGAGAGTGTCTATGGGCGGATGTTGGGTTGAAATGGGGCTGCTGTGAGTGGAGCATAGAGGCACACGAAACTCATTCATTAGACTGCTCTGATGAAGCCGTCTAGTCATCGAGGGACACAACTCGTCCACTATTTGCGTGACTGCTAATTCGAAAACAAGCCCAGCTTAAGCAAAGTAGCATTGGCTAACAACAACAGCTCAGAAACGACTCAGGTGACCACCCTTCAAGGGCGCTCCCCCGCGCCGAAGGTCGGCGGATAAGATGCTGCGCAGCTTTGTTGATTTGTTCGCTTGGGCAAGGATCCGGGTGTACTGGTTCCTCGAGGGTGCACCGACACAGGCTACGGCTTTGTGGCCGTCAATTCGAAGCATCCCATTGTCATCCTTCATAATTTCTACCACAAAGCCTTCGATTCAGAGGCATGCATTACGAAGTACGGCCACTCCAATCAGCTTGGACCCTTCCGAGAAGCGACGTGCGCCGGAACCCAAGTCCCGCTTATTCCTCGAGCCTGCGAGAGTTGTCAGCAAGACACAAATCGACCGAGAGAATAGAATGAAGGGACAAAGCATCATACTAGTTGCATGATTGCATGATTTCGAGACACACTCACATACACTCATTGGCAGGCTCTCTGCTTTGGGCCTAGACCCGGCCAATGCTCCGCAGCCAGCGGATGTGAAGCGAGCCTTTAGGCAGTTTTCTTGCTTTTCTCTTAGTGGACTTGTTGGAGCAGATGTGTTGGGCACGGTCTTCCATCTGCAACAGCACATGCAGGCGCAAAGTGGCGCGTCTCCATCCAGATGTGAAAGGCCTGAAGCAGTCACGCGCTCGCTTGCTTCAAGATTCACATTCCGATTTTAGGTGGAAAAGCATCAGCTCAGTTTCGAGAAGTTCTTGATGCTTATGCACTGTTGACTGGGCGGCGCCGTGACCTTGGGTCTGCATTGCCAATCCTTCACTGCTCCTTTTGCTGCAAACTTTGAAGCCTCCGGCTCAGGCCCCGGGCCACACGCAGCTGATGTGTCCCACCCCACAAACCCCCTTTGCGACCTTAAGGTGCTCAGAGTCGATGAAATTTATGAGCGTTACGTGTAAGCCATGCCGAACCCGGTATGAATGCCTTCACCGCAATGTTTGGCTGACGGATCCCTTTTGCTTCTTTGCCCGGGGCACATGGCCAAATTTGGCAAGGGCCTGCTAGCTGTGCCATAACCATCCGCAATTGACACAATTTACATAACGAGCAATGACAAAGGTTGAAAGAGCTTGAAAGGAGCTGCATGTACGGGGGGAGTTGAACCCCTGGCCTCTTATAGGTTGACGTTGCCAGAAGCTTGTCAGGCCAAATTGGCAGTGCCTGCATCCAAAGGGCGACTTCACCAACAGCATCCGGTTTCAGGTTGACCTGGTTTGTTTTGTCAAATTATAGCCTTGCGAAGCGCGTTTGCTCCACCGTTGCATTGGATTGAACAGCAATATGCACGAAGGTTTCTGTGACGCAGTTCCTTGACTGAGGCACTTCGCTTGCAACTTCAACGCCCTCCTCAGATACACCCTTCTCAGAGCAGGGCGCTTGATTCAGTTGAAAGCAAGCTAGAAGGAGTTTAGTACGGAGCATGCAATGGAGCCCATTCATGATCATGAAAAGTCACAAATTGAGCTGTGCACTCTCAAGGACCCCAATGGACCCCAATAAGCCTGGCATTGTCCTGAGGATTGTTAAGACACGTGGACCGACGGAGGAAGAACAGGAGGCAGAGTTTCAAAGGCCATGCCATGCTCGTGCGCGTCGTCACTTCATCCTGGCAATTTCCAGATTCTGAGGCCCCCATGGTTGGTGGTGAAAAAACCTGGGAGCAGCCCTCTCCCGACCTGCTCCTGAATGTACTGGAGCTGCAGGCCAGAAAATTGGCGGTGGAATCAGAATACCGGCTACAATCCTGGTGACCTGGACGAGGTCCGTCAATCCTTGCGAGCACTGTTTATAGCTCTGCTGAAGGCAACTTGAAAGCTTTGCAGGTATGGGATGAGATTGGCTACAATCCATACACTGGAGAGCCCTGACAGCAATGCACGACCTGCGCATCAGAATTAGATCACTGCCTGGAGACTCTTAAAAGCGGTTGCCGTGCAAGGAATACCGAACGCCTCCAGAGCGTCCGGAGGAGCAGGAGCATGTTAGAGGGGGAAAGAATGTGCGTGCTCGGCATCCTCAAGCCAGGAGTGGGTGCCACCTCCATCATGGACCGTAAGTCGGAATCTTACGCCGTAGTGTGACACCGGCTTCCAATCTTCCCTTGGGATGGCTCAGGGACACCGTCTTCGCCACCTCCTCCACAGCCTGCGCCAACACCTAGGCAATGCAAATCTGTGCGGACTGGTGATTTTGGTGCAGCACATACTGGCATTTTGACTGTGTTTCAACTATGCTGCAATCCTGAAGGCGGCGCAGTGCCAAAGCTCGAGTTCAAACCTGAGCAGAGACGTGCAAAGGTCAACCATTCAGAGATGATGAAAGCTGAAGCCGCTCAATTGTGCAAGGGAATGGAGTATGCGCAGCTTCCGACGGTTGAGATCTTGGGATACTTTCTGCTGGCAGCAGTGCCGCTGCCTGAGGTGCAACAGGAAGATAGTCAGCTTTCTTGTTTGCTCGGAACTGCCACCAGGTGTATTTTCTTGGCTCTTTCTCCTGAACTCTTGCTTTGGCCTGAGCTGATCTCTGATATTTGTTTACACAGATCCACGTGCACAGTCTCAGGCTTTCGGAGGAGGACAAAGCACGATATTTGGAACAGCAAGAGCAAAGGGCAAGACTGGAATTCCAGCGCCGGCAAGAGTTGCTTGTCTACATATGCATTCGTTTCAACATGCAAATCCGGAAGCCACCCCGTGATTTAGGAGAGCTGCGCTTGAAATCCTTTGGCGACAGCGCCAGTTCAAGTGGCAGCAGGAGCAAATGCGGGCACGCGGCCGAGCTGCGGGATGTACCGCGGTTGTGTAGCACACAAACTGATCAAGCCGATATCAATTGTCGCTCGATTGTCAGAAAGTGTGCACTTTTGTTTTGGTGTTGAGAGCTCCTAGCGCCACTGGTGCTCTGCACAGGGCTTTGCGGAGTACAGCGAGGCCGACGAGCCGAAGACTTGGGAACCGATGGCATGGCTGAGTGTGCGGATGGTCGGGTTGCTCGATAGGTCAGATTTCACAGCCAAGGCCTGCGGGCGATGGGCTTGATGAAATCCCACTTGGAGGATGACTGGATCACTTGCGACAAAGCTCGCACGTGTGCAGAGATATTACTTCGCCAACTAGGCTCTCATTTTCCGCTTTACCAAATGCGCGCATGTGTTTTTTTCGCCTTTCGACAGGCACAGGACATGCCACTGTTTCTTGGCTTGGTCATCCTGTTCGCTCAAGGCTTATTACTTGTCCTCAGAAACACCAAGGATCTCATGGGAAGATACCCATCTCAATGTGTAGGACATTTTCGGTCGCTGTGCAGAGGAGAAAGGTCATGGTGTGAGAGTCTTTCAGCCTCTGACCCGCCCACAGCCCAAGGGTATAAGGGCTTCTCGCTTCCGGTCTGCCGAAATCTTTGCGAGGGGGTGCCCTAACAGCGCAGACAGTAAAGAAAGGTGCGGCACTCGTCAATGACATCCAGGAAGACAATGTCTCGCGGTAGTAGTGGAAGTCTTGCTTCCCGACGAGGCATGCAGGTTTTGGTCTGCGCCCTGGCTTCAAATCGGTTGCCTTCTGTGCATGTTAACGCCCGAGGCGACGCTAACATGTTTTGTTATAGTAGTTATATTCTAGTTGTCGGAATGCCGTGTCCTCCCATTAAACAAAGTACTTAAGTACTTGTCTTTCTAGAGTGTGCACTTCTGGATTCGCTTGACATAAAGTCTTAAGCTATGCTATTGTTGTTGCCATGCAGTTAGTGTTTGAGCCTGACTGAGATAGCGGCATTGCACCATATTCGCTCCGGGGTTTGTTCCATGGCCGGCAAGAGAATCTGTGACTAGAATTGCTTGGGTAGACATTTGGTTGGCTTTGAATGAGCTGACTATGTGGTCAAGACAATCAAGGTTGGAGCTGTTTGCGTGTGCTGGGTGAATCATGAAGAGCAGAATTGGTTGCGTGGCGCGAGCTGAGTCTGGTTGAAACATTTCCATTGTAGAGACGCATGCTCCCCGTAGTAACATTTTGTCTCATTGTCTTTGGCTCTCAGGGATTGCAGTGTACCTCAGTAAGGGAGTTATTCCAATTACAAGGCATGTGTTGATCACTCGTGTGCACTATCCATTGTAGCAACACCAGCAGACTTGGGCAGCAGGTTACACCAGCCTTACTGATTACTGGTTTTAGCCTTCAATTTGTACATCTTCGTGCCTGGCCTGCTTCCAAGCTATCCGTCGCATGTCAGTCTTTGGCAGGTTTGCGCATCAACTCATGCGATTGGAAGTGCCCTCTTAGGGATTGCATATGTCGACGCTGCAAGAGCTTCAGGACAAGGTGCAGCACCTCAATTCCTTACAAGATTGGCATACTTTCTGGTGCAGGTCGCAGACCTTCAAAAGCAAAATGAGATCTTGGGCCCATTCCTTGGTTCGCGTTTGCGGGCGGTGTGCACGTGCAGCTTCTCTCGTGAAGGCATGGAGAACGAGATGCTGGCTGACTATCTTCAGCGAGATGCAGAGAGAACCTCTGGCCTTGAGGACACAGATGAGGCGCTCCTTGCTGCTAGATGTGATTTTGTTGCTGCACTGTAGACTTCATGCGAGCTTTTATATCTCTACCTGCGATTCCGCGGCCTAACAATGCTCCACTTTGTGCACATCACCAGGCCTTGTCTGACCTGCCATCCTCGCCGGTGGACAAAGGCAAAAAGGCGGGCGAGCCATTACTCACCCTTTTGGCCCCATGCGCCCCGGGGATTTTTGTCCACCAGGGTCCGCCAAAAGCAACGCTGCGAGCAAGGCAGGCAGCCAAACAAGGAAGCACTCAAGCAAATAAAGCAAGCAAACACTCAAGCAGACAAGCAATCACACAAGCAAAGCAAGCCAGAAGGCCAGCCAGCAAGTAAACAAGTAAGCAAGGAAGGGATGGAAGGGATGGAAGGAAGGGAAGGGAAGGGAAGGGAAGGGAGGAACGAAGGGAGGAAGAAAGGGAGGGAGGAAGGAAGGAAGGAAGGAAGGAAGCAAGGAAGGAATCAGGCAAGCAAGAAGAAAGGCAAGCCGGCACGCACCCTAAACAGCCCCTTGTCAAATCTGCAAGCCCACCCTGAATCAACCCGAAACTTTGAACCAAACTAAACTGATCTCTTAACCAGCTTTCTAAGCCCATCCTAAACCCACCCTAAGCAGAATACACATGCTAACAGCTTAAGCAAAGCATGGGGCAGCCCTAGAGCGAACCCTACATCCACCCCAAACCAGTCCGAAGTCCTTAACCAGCCGCAAACCCTAGCACAAAACCTAAACCAAGCCTAGACCGAACATGAACACACCCCAACTAAACGAGCAAAGCCAACCCAAGCAGGTCTAGCATAAGCCATTTTGCAATGCTTGCATAAGAAAGGACGTGGGAAAATGAGTGCCAGTGGGTTCTGCTTGCCTAGACGCACAAGAGAAGCCCGCAACCGGGAAGGTCAACCGACCGCAAACCCGACCAAAACAAAGCCTAAGCATGTGGACCAAAAGTTCCCGGCGCAAAGTGACCCCAAAAAGGTGAGGGCACCACAGTACCTTTCCATGATATTTCCTCAAGTGACATGAACCAAGGCTGCCAAGGGCAGGGGTCAGCAACAGCTGCTTCCTTAGAGCTGAGAATATCAGCCCCAGAATTGGCTTGTCACTGTGCACAGTTTCGTTCAAGGCATGCTGTTCCTAGTATCTTTTAGGCGGCGACAGTTGCCAACCGCACTGACGTTGGAGGACCCACATGACAACATGTGATGGAAGCGTGACAGATGGCTGACATGGCCAATGTACAGGACAAGTTCCGCATAGCCAACCAGGAGGCGTGACACATGACACATTACACACTTGGAAGTTACGTTTCACGCGCTGCAGATGGAAGCCTTGACAAAGGACATTGCGGGAGCCTAAGGAATCCCAAGGGCCAGCAGAAGCACAACCATGCTAGTATCCTTTGGCATGTGGAGATCCATCAGATGCATTTTGAGACCGTCTGCACGGGACGAGCACTGCTTCAGTTGGCAGTCCGGATGAAACATGATTGGTGGGAAATTGGTTTTTTATGGGTCGCCTGGATCTCAATGAACAAACATGGCGAGCCAGCAGTAGCTTTTCGAGAATGCTTCCGGACTTAGAGCCATGGAACTTGCAGCGGGCAAGTGGCGGAACTTTGCGCCCAGAGCTCCTGCCACAGCCGGGCTGCTGTGCCTCCCATGCGAGGTGCGCCTTGCGCGCCTGGCGCGCCTGGCGTCCCTTCTGTGCCCCGGCTTTCTGCATCGTGGCCCAGCTGGCCAGGGTGCGGTCGCGGCGGTCGGTGCGGTCACCTCGCCAAAGAAGCGCTGAATGGACCCCCCCGAAGCGTCGATCTTTGAAGGGCAGGCAGTCAGATGCGAAGCAGTCGGAGGCGCCCAACCGTCAGGCTGGAACCTGCGAACCTTGATAACTGACGTAGGGTGATTACCATGATGGTTTGGATGTTTGATGCAAATGAGTGCTTTGATGCCAGCGAGAATGTCCTTTGGTACGGAGGGCAGCCCCTTCCAATAGCCATTCCATTGAGACACCTTGGATCAAAAGGGTGCAGAAAGAGCGTGTACTTCAACCAATGTCAATGCAGCTTGCCAGTCTGCCAGGCCAATTATGTGGAGCTGCCATGCTTTTCTATGCGAGATCCTTATGCTTCCCTGCTGCATCATGGCCGCATAGGTTCTTCCCGTGCCAAGACATGTTCGGGCGACTCTGACTGATATCGCCAACAACTGCCAACCACCACTGCCACCACTGCCACCACTGCCACCACTGCCACCACTGCCACCACTGCCACCACTGCCACCACTGCCACCACTGCCACCACTGCCACCACCGCGACCAGCGCAACCGGTGCCACCACCGCCATCGACATGACAAGCATCACCCCACCCACCCCACCCACCCCACCCCGCCCCACACCACGCTATACCCCACCGCACCACAGCAACAGCAGCAGCAACAGCAACAGCAACACCAACAACACCCACACCCACACCAACACCAACACCAACACCAACACCAAGAGCAACACCAACAACGCCACCAACAGCAACACCAACCACGCCAAGAACAACTGCAAGAACAGCCGGAACAGCAGCCGTTACAAACGACAAGAAAAAAACACAAGCAAGAGCAAGAACAAGAGCAAGAGCAAGAACAAGAACAAGAATAATATCAACAGCAACAGCAACAGCAACAGCAGCAGCAGCAGCAGCAGCAGCCGCAGCAGCAGCAGCAGCAACAACCAACAACCAACAACCAACAACCAACAACCAACAACCAACAACCAACAACCAACAACCAACAACCAACAACCAACAACCACAACAACAACAACAACAACAACAACAACAACAACAACAACAACAACAACAACAACAACAAAAAACAACAACAACAACAACAACAACAACAACAACAACAACAACAACAACAACAACAACAACAACAACAACAACAACAACAACAACAACAACAACAACAACAACAACAACAACAACAACAACAACAACAACAACAAAGCAACACAACAACAACACAACAACACAACAACAACAACAACAACAACAACAACAACAACAACAACAACAACAACAACAACAACAACAACAACAACAACAACAACAACAACAACAACAACAACAACAACAACAACAACAACCCAACAACAACAACAACAACAACAACAACAACAACAACAACAACAACAACAACAACAACACCAACACCAACACCAACACCAACAACACCAACAACACCAACAACACCAACAACACCAACAACACAACAACAACAACAACAACAACAACAACAACAACAACAACAACAACAACAACAACAACAACACAACCACAACAACAACAACAACAACAACAACAACAACAACAACAACAACAACAACAACAACAACAACAACAACAACAACAACAACAACAACAACAACAACAACAACAACAACAACAACAACAACAACAACAACAACAACAACACGAACAACAACAACAACAACAACAACAACAACAACAACAACAACAACAACAACAACAACAACAACAACAACAACAACAACAACAACAGAACAACAACAACAACAACAACAACAACAACAACAACAACAACAACAACAACAACAACAACAACAACAACAACAACAACAACAACAACAACAACAACAACAACAACAACAACAACAACAACAACAACAACAACAACAACAACAACAACAAGAAAACAACAACAACAACAACAACAACAACAACAACAACAACAACAACAACAACAACAACAACAACAACAACATCAACAACAACAACAACAACAACAACAACAACAACAACAACAACAACAACAACAACAACAACAACAACAACAACAACAACA
>CAUJNA010001050.1:60899-73399 GCA_963377175.1 Effrenium voratum
GGCCCGGAGGTAAGGTTCCACAAGTACCAGGGTTCCACCACACTGCGACGTACCCCACGCATGAATTGAATCTCACCAACCAGGTCATGAACGCCTTCTCAGGAACTGGCCGCCTGGCTCCCTGGACGTCAAAAGCAGCACTGATAAGAGCCAAGATCTGCGTCCTCGCTGCGCCCTGGGGGGACAGGCTCCAGGAGCTTGCTCTGGGCGAAGGAACGCACCCTTTCCGAGAAGAGTTGCTATTTGGGAGATCCTGGCGCCGGGGACGGCCCGTCCCACTGAGGGCGACACCCTGCGGAGCCTGGCGACCTACATTGAGGACCCTGATTTTCAGGTGGCAGACCACTTCGGCGAACTCATCCGGAGCACTTTTCTGGAGGAGGTGCCCACGGGGATGGTGGAAGGATGACTCACAAAAGAGGCGGCAGCGGAGCGCTGCGGCCCGAGGACCTCTGCCCGGGTCCACTGGCTGGAATCGACGAGGGGGACAAGAACCAGACGATGGAACGGACAACGGCTCCTACGGTCGCTACATGCTGCAGCAGAACTCACTCTTCCCCCAAGTGGACTGGCGCTTTGTGTTCGTCGGCGACTTCGTTAAGCTGGAAGAAGACGCACCTGGCGGAGGTCAACGCATGGTTGGGCTTTGTGGTCCACCCCCAACCTTCCCCAAATTCTCATGGCGGCCAACAAGCGCACACTGGTCATGGAGGTCTTGCAGACCATGGTGGAAGGTCAGGCCATGAAAGGACATCAAAAGGCCTTGTTGGCAAAGTCGATGCTACAGCCACTATGGGCATGGAGGATGGCCACCGCCACAGTGGGGAGGCCGCCCAAGGTGGTAAGGATGCTGGCCTTCATGCTGCGCTTCCTCTTCAACACGCCCTTCGTCCAGTACTCCCCGTACCTGCCAAAATCTTCTTGGTGGGGCTGTAGTGATGCAAGCGCCTCGGACCTGGTGCTGCAACAAGGTGGAGCCGGTGAAGGCGGTGTCTTCCTCTGCAACATGATCCTCACTCACCAGGGCCCTTTGGCCTCCCGGGTGAGACTCCCACTGGGCAGCGACAATCACGGCTATCTTGATGGAGTTGGTGTTCCTGCTCCACACGCATGGCTCAGGGGGTGCCACCAAAGGGGAAGTGAGTCGCCCACCGGCTCCGGTCACGGGAGCTTGGGTGGGCCCACACTAAGGTCGAAAGCATCTCCACTCAGGAGACGCGGGAGAAGTCAGTACAGAGTTCCTGTTTTGGGGACTCTATTCAACAGATCAAACCCCGCGAAGTCAGGGTGGCAGATCATCAGCCCACTGGTTGAACCCGCGCGGCACGTGATTGGCCGCCAGGGAGCAGCGTCAGTCTGCACACCTTTTTCTTCATGATTTGAATCCGGGTGGGTGGCCATTGGGCCCACCCAGCCTGGAGTCTCTGACAGGGGAAGATGAGTCCCCGGCACCAACAGAATGCTTGGATAAAAGAGTTATCGCATGCTTGTGTGGTGCCGTTTGGTTAGCTTGCACACACAAACCGAAATCAGTGGTTTGCTCACGGTGCAGCAGAGTAAATGCTTGGCATTGCTGAGTATTACTTGGTGGGCCGTTGGTGGGCTTTGGTTTCCAAGACTTCTACAAGGCTGCGAGGGCTATGGGGTAAGCCAAAACGCCTCACACGGTTTCCACCCGATTGCGCCGTCAGGCCCTGATCAGGGACCCCGGCCTGATTGCACCGTCGGGCCCCGATCGGGCCCCGACGGCGCTGTCGGGCGTCGGGCCCCGATCAGGGCGCGATTGCGCTGTCACTCTTAGCTGTTCTTTATACAGTTACAAGGCGGCATCCTCAGCAACACTGGGTGAGGTGGGTCTCGGGGCGTTCCGTTCTGGGAGGGCGTGGTGCTGTTGGGGATATCGCCTGAGCTTATTTTGATCGGCGGTTGCTGAATCTCCCACGCACGCCGCATAAAAATGACCTCGTACATGTCGCTAAAACGCGCGTGAACAGAACGTCGGAGCCAACAACAACAACATGGTATAGACAACCAGGGACCCCGAACAACCACAACCCTTTATTTTGTTTCTACCCCATTGTAGAAACAAAAAGCAGGAACCCGGTCGGTTGTCTTTACCCAACAACAGCAAAAGCAGCAACAACAAGAAGATCAACAACAGCAACAGCAAGAGCAACAGCAACAGCAACGTCAACAACAGCAACAACAGCACATGCGTCAACATGGGACACAGCAGCGCCAACAACCACAACCGCAATCACAACATCATGATCAACACCAACAACAACTACTAGTCAAACACGACTACTACCACTACTACTACTACTGCTGCTGCTGCTGCTGCTGGTGCTACTACTTTGCTATTATTGCCACAGCAACAGCATCAGAAACAACAGCTTTCGAAGCAACAGCAGGAACAGCTGCAGCAACAAAAGCAGCAACAACAGCAGCAACAACAGCCACAACAGGAACTGCATCAACAAAGCACCAACAACGACCGCTACAACAACAACCGCTTCAACAACAGCCGCAACATCATCACCATAATCATCAACTACTACTACGATTACTACTACTACAGCTAAAACTAACACTGCTACAACTACTGGCACTACTACAGCTACTCCTACCACAACAACAGCTTCAGAGACAACAGCAGCAACAGCAGCAGCAGCAGTAGCAGCAAGACGAACAACAACAGCAAACTCAGGCACAACAAGGAGACCGTCAACAACTAAAGCAATCACCTGTGCAAGAACAGCCGCTTCTTTCTGCGGACAACTGCAACAACAACGGCGGCAGCCGCAGCAGCAACAAAATCACTATATCACGAAGATAGCAATGGCAAGAACAGTCGGGAGAACAAGCGCAACAAGAAGGACAAGACCAAGAACGACAGCAATCGCCTGAACAACAGCAGCAGCGCTTTGGCAGTTAATGCTTTTTTGGCGTTATTGAAATCACCAAAGCAAAGATGAAAGTGCAGGGCATGCATGTCGATTACTCCCCACCAACCTGCCAGGGCTTGACTTAAGGCCCACCCCTGAGGGCCACTGAGGGCCTGAGCAAACAGTTGATTTTCATTTTGCGCAGCCCAGGTTACACGGGGTGAAGACAGTTGAGACACGGAACTGGCCAATGCTGAAGGATGTGTCTGGCTGCTACCTGAGAATGGAGCTGATGCTGTGTCTCGTTCAGCTTGGTGCTTCCACTTTAATGTTGTCCCTCACACTTCGCTTGCTTGATGCCCAAGTGCTCCTTTTACGGCATTCATGTTTGGCAGGCGCTTGCCTTTTGCACATTGGCCACAAGACGATGGACGAAAATGCAGCTTCCTGAGACACAGCGCAGTAGGCAGCAATCATTCCACATGAGTGTGTTGCGCGTTCCGTGTAACTGAGACCTGAGGTGGCCGCTGAGTTTCTGTGGAGCAACGGCCTCGCTGAGCCGGAGGATGTGGAGAGGCTGCTGCAGCCGCCGCAGGGGCTCTTCCGTGGCCAGGCCGGTGCTGAGCCAGGAGCGAAGGCTGAGCAGACCTGTGCGCACAGCACAGGTCCTGGGTCTTCTTGACTTGGACAAGACGAGGAGGTGACCTGCTGGGATTTTGGCGGCTTTTTGTCAAATTGATGTGCCTTTCAGAAGGTACACAGAAGAGGAGACGAGGCTCAAGCTTGACGCCTTCGCATTCTAAGCACGCACAACACGACCGCACACACACACACACAGCCCACACGCACCCACACATACCCACGCGCCCATGCCCACGCTCACGCGCACGCGCAGGTGCACCCGCAGGCACGGCGAGCGTCTCGCTTAGAAACGCCCGGAATCTCTGAATTGGGAGTGCGACCAAATCGTTTGCTTGGGAACGCAAAGTGCAGCGTTGTGACACAGCATCAGGTTCTAGGGCGTGCGGGCCATCCCCGACCGCAATCCTGACTGCGTGATTCTGAAGTGTGATGGAGTCATTCTGAAGTGTGATGCCCGAAAGTGAGGTGACCGGGTCATTATGAAGTGACAGACGCAGCTCAAACCCCAACGTAGAGTGTGATGCGTGCTAGAAGCCTTACAGAGACGCGACGAAATGTGAATGGAGAGGGACGCGCAGCAACCCTAAACCGATGTGACTAGCTCCTTACGAAGCGTGATTCGCAGCAGAAACTCTAAAGTGATGTGAGTGTGAGTAGATCACCGTGAAGTGACAGAGGCAGCAGAAACCCTACAGTGCTGCGACTGAATCGTGGTGCGCAGCAGGTGATGTGACCGGGCCAATACGAAGTCAGAGGCCCAGCAGAAACCCTAAAGTGAGGTGACTGAATGACGCCAGAAAGTGAGGCTTAAGCCCTAAAGGGCGGTTGACTGAAGCAGAGTGAAGCGTGATGCTTAACGGAAGCAGTAAGGCACTGCCGTCAGAAAGCCTAAAGTGATGTGAGAAGCCCTAAAGTGAGGGACTCATTTAAAGCCGTATCACCCGCCCACCCAGCTTCCCACCCACCCACAGACCCGCGCCCGCGCCCAAACCCCCACCCGCGTCCAAGTCCACAATCACGCCCGCGACCACACACCAACCTACATCCACGCCGACGCACGAGGCCTGCACCTGCGCGCGCGGCACAGATCTGCCCGTGCGTGCGCGCAGGCGGGCGTTGGGTGGCGTGCGCGTGCTCGTGTACTCGCACGGACGTGCGTGCGCGTGACATTTGGGAAGATATCCGGAATGGCACGGGGTCGTCTTGCACACAAGTCTTGATTCATGTGCGCATGCCTGCAACAACACACATGGATGACAATAACTGCAACCAAGACCGCGCTCTTTGTCCACGATTTTGAAATGGGCATGTGCCTTGCCAGGCAGTCGAACATACAAACGGCAGTGGCATCTGAGGCCTGGAGAATATTCATTTGTTCTTGATGGGCGTGACCTGCCAATGTGGCAGGTTGTGGGCAAGTGGGCAACGCCAGTGCGAAGAGCGTGGTGGCTAAAAATACCTTTGCGGGTGCAAGGCCAGCCTGGTGTTTGGACAGTGAGATTGCCTAGACCTTCGACTGCAAAAGCCTTGAGGTCACCGTCAGATGCGAGCGTAAACTAGTTTTTCAATTGGGTCAGCATGCTTTATCGCTGGCCTTCACCACCGGCAAGAGTGCAGGGTATTTTGTGCGCTGAAGTCAGGAGGTGCAACTTCGGCGAGGCAGCACACACTGCAGCACTGACCAAACATATCGTGTTCAATCATACTCTATCACTGCTTTCCTGTGTGCCATGTAGACCCTGTGAAGTGAAGATTCTAGGGAGCGCAAAACGTCAGGGAAAGCTACGGCATAGGTGTCTGCATCGTAGCAGTGATAGTGCAGTGGAGCACAAGCACAAGACCATCTGAAGTCGACAGACAAGCTGCCACGGTAAAGACAGCGCTGTGGAGTTCACCGCAACACTTCACAGTGAGATACATGCGACTGCCAACAGTCTGCCATTTTTTGCAGGTTTGTAGTGTT
Source organism: Effrenium voratum (assembly GCA_963377175.1). Taxonomy (NCBI): domain Eukaryota; class Dinophyceae; order Suessiales; family Symbiodiniaceae; genus Effrenium; species Effrenium voratum. The sequence goes on from CAUJNA010001050.1 coordinate 66,393, forward strand.
GTATCTTATTGTTGGCACAGAATCTGCAATGCATTGGCGGGCTTCAGCATAGCACCACGGTATGTCATGAGACTTCCTAGCGGCATTCACATTTTCCAGTTCAAAAGATGCAAATCCCCCAGGAACAAGTGTTTGGTTGCACGTACTCTAGCTCGCGCTCTGCCAAGCAGTTCAATTCAAAGCTGCGGGTGCTCAAAGGGACTGAGAATGAAACCTATGCATGTCATTTATTTTGGAACTTTTAGTCCTTGTTCAATCAATCCGTGTGCTGAGGAGATGCGGCGCCATCGCAAGCATTACCACTCTTGGGTTTGAGTGAGCGTGAGCCTGCTGGCACTGAGCTCCTTGTCAGCATCTGAAGAGCTTGTGTCAGAATATGCGGGCCTTGCTGGCTTGAGGCTGTCGAGAAATGCTTCTGACGCTTGCTTGAACAGTGCGTCTTTGACCGAACAGCCACATTGCAATGGTCATGACGGCAAGTTGCTTATTGCATGATATTTCTGAAGTCAGGAAAGCATGAAACAATTGCCGAGTCTGATGGTATTTGACCTTGATGGAGCATCTTGGCATCGATATGTGCGAATTTGTTCGAAAAATCGATGACTGTGGACATCACAAGAAGTGGGGCGTTGGTAATGCCTGTTTGATTTCTGCCTCCGTGCCTTTTGTGTATCGCGCGCGCGCATGTTTGTGTTTGTTTGTTTGTTTGTTTGTTTGTTGTGCGTGGGAGAGATGACATGCATCCTTCTTGCTGATTGCAAGGTGTGCTGGTCTCCAGAAATGTGATCGGCTAAGAGGTCACCCTCAAGTCCTTGCGCACAGAAGTGGAGCGGTCAGCGAGCACCAATGTTTTCAGGTATCAGACAAAAGGAGGCCCTCCTTATCAAGCAACTGCGGAAGGGGCCGTCAATTCCGCCGGCGAGGCCTTGCTCTTCACTTTTCACGCCTGGCCATGCAGACTTGAAGTTCACGGTGAGCAACTCGTGATCAGGAGATTCGACTCTTCCCTGCAGTGAGAAGAGTTTGGGGCCTGCCACCTGGCTGCAAAGCAGTGTGCTCGCTCTTTGAGAGTTGCGTGCAAATACCGTCTTTGCAAGCCTGAATTCGTCTTCAAGTCTTGCTGAATTCATGGAGTGCGTCGGAGTCATTTGTCCGGAGTCTTTCCAGCTTTTAGCTGCAGTTTAGAGTTGTTTCTGCGGCAATGGCGCCTCTCCGTCGACGCACTTCGAAGCTCGGGGGGCTCTTTGCTCTCATCGCATTGTTCGCGGTATGGCATGATCGAACATTCGTGGCTCCTCTCCGGGCAGCAGCTTTGGCAGGGATCCTGGCTGCAGGAGCACATGGTGATGCTGTCCATGCCATGACAGAGATGGCACCCGTGGACTCATCCATTGTGCTGGCTCAAGACTTGCCAGTCTCCATGGGTGGCAAAGCCGGCGGTGGTTTGGAGGGGACTTACACTATGAAGGCTGGCGCAAAGAAGAAGGACTTCATTGATGACGAGAAGTTCATCAAGGCGGATGAGAAGTTCGAGGCAAAGTTTGACGAGTACATCGGTGTGTTCGGCATCCTCTTCGTTGGCGCTTTCGTTGCCCCCATGGTCACCTACTTCTGGTATGTGCGCGACTCCGATCCATGGGAGAACTAGATCAGCCCAGTTTTCAGAGCCCAACAGGTGGCCGGTGGGCTGAGGGCTTCTGCAATGTACAAAGAGAAGCTGCGCACCCAGGACACAGCGCTGCTGTGTTTTGTCGTTGCGGGAGTCAATCCTTGAATTTTCGTGTCACAGTGGCAAGAATGCAAAACAGCGTTGTTTAGCTCGTGCGCTGTGGCTTTGCAGATTTGTGGGACATGTCTAGTTCATTCGAATTCGCACACGAACGCACATGCACTAAGGCTTCAATCTGCGGCCTCGCAAGGAATACGCGTGGCTGTGGCGAGCAGCTCGGTCAGGTTTCTGGCTGCATCAATGTGCATAGAGTGAATCCAACCTGAGCCGCATTGTTCTTTGACCCTTAGGAGGTAATTGTCTACTGAATTTGGGTGTATTTGGGGGTGTTCTGGTGTTTGCGCAAGCTGTCAAGCGGCAGAACCGATAGGGGCCCGCCCCAAGACTGTGAAGCTGGTACCTTTCGAGGACACGCATGGCAGAATGAATAATCCACCAAGAAGACGTATGGTGTTATCGGGAAAGCTACAGGAGACAGCGCTGAGTGCAGTTGATTGGCGGGCGGGTTGTGGCTTAACAATTTTTGTTGCAATGGCCGGCCTCGTTTGGCTAGTGTGTAATCCACAGTTGGACACTAGCGATGGGTGAGAACGTGCCCAGGAAGCGCAACTTGATAGGGTTGGCCAAAGAGCAGCGTTGACTCGCTTTTCGAATACAAACACAAGGCCGATACCCGAGCCGATGCCCCCCCCCATTCACGTGGGATTGGTCCAGTGAGAGGCACAGGAATGGTCTTGTCAGTCTTGTCCTTTTGTCTGATGGGACGGACCGTTGCCCTCCACAGGAAGGCACGTGCAATCGAGTTCTGCAAATGCCGCCGCATTGGCACATTTCGAATTGAGTTATCATGCAGCTTTACCCTGACATTTGTTTGGTTCAACATGCGGGGATTTTGGTATCGCTACCAGGCAGCTCGAGAAGGCACAAAGCTTTGCCTTTGCTGAAGACGATAGAAGTCACCCCCGGCGTGTCCATGATGGATCTCATCGACCAGAGGAGCCTCTTGCGGTAAAGCATGTGCATGTTGGCGCTACGCTTTGCTGTCAGTCTCTTTGAGATGTACTACCGACGCGGTGAGGGCAAGCGTCCGCACTTGGAGGCAACGGTGTTGCTCTTGGCGAGTGCCTGCCAATGTCGCTGGACTATGCTGCCCCCCAAGGCCTTGCTGGCCAGATCTGGTGTTCAGCCAGAGGAGGTCCTTTTTGTGGATGATAATGAGGATAACATCCGATCTGTCAGGCGCCGTTCCTAGTTAATGCAATCTCGCAGGCGAACAGCGTGGACTAAAAACCCGAGCTTTGCATGCCCGCAGCTTTTCTTGTTCTGCACCCTGCAGGCGACTTGGGATCACCGCAGTGCACATGCCAACGGGCCTTTCAGAGGATTCTTGGGCATATGCCCTGGACGTGTACAAAGCAAGGCAATCAAGGTAGCCTGCACGTCGAACAAAGAGAGTCACGTGAACTGTTTATATTTTTTCAGCTAGCCTTCCAGGGAAGCACATGCAGGGGCTGTCAGGTTTTCTGACAGCTGCTGTAGGCACTGGACAAAGAGGGCATTTTTTGCGGAAACACAGAGAGACATTTGCAGATGCATTTGCAAACAAAAGGAAGTTGGCAAGGACTCTGCAAAGGCGCAAGCATGAACAGCTCAGGCGCAGACCAAGCTGACCTCAGACCAGAATCTTGATATATTGAAAGCTTTGATGGAGGCCGGGCCAGACATATGGTGGATGCCCTATTGTATGCAAATAGACCGTCCGAATCCATCTGCAAAACCGTGGTGGATGGGATAAATTGGCGGCTTTCTGACGTTTCCCCACTTGCAAGACTTGAAGCATCAACCGTACCGTTTCTGCGCCAGTGCCACGTTTCCGTTTGTTGGTTGTGTTTTTGGGAACTTGCCTTTGGTGGTTTGGTGAAAGCCATGCCAACTCCTGCCAGGAGACCGACATCAGAATAGCAGAGGTGAAACGCGATGCCTATGAGTTCAGGTGCACGTGATGCAAAGAAACCTCGGCATGCGAAACATGTTGCGTGCTCGCCCAGGCGAGACATCGTTGTGGGGGCAGAAAATCCCAGAACAGGCAAAACCATTGCGGAGAAGGCGCAACCAGTCAGCACAGCAAGTGTCCGCATTTGCTGGGATGAGCAGGTTCTGAAGTACATGGAGGACAAGCTGACGCAAAAGGACATAGCTTTGCACGTGTGAATATATGTATATATATATATATATAGACTCGATACTTAAAATGACTCAACAGTGCTTGTGGGTCTCAGCAGATCAAGGACATGCAGATCAACAAGCTTTTGATGAAGAATCAGGCGTACAAAGTTGCGATCAAGAAGGCCTCAGGGGATCAGGGCCGATATCGTTTGGCTTCGATCCTCTCTGCCAGTACTCCCAATGTTTAATTTGCATCAATCCTTGACCCGTTAGGCCGAAGCATCTCTCAAATCAAAAGCGGAGACGGGCGATGACCTGCAGTACATTGTTGCGGCCTTGGCATATGTACAGTTCCAGATTGCCGCGGATCAGACACAAACAGTTCCAGCACATTGTCATGGCGTCCTTGATTCCGAGTTTCATCGCATCAAGCACAGGATTTGCATTCCGTCAGGACTTTCACCAGCTCCAAATCGAGAATTCCCAGTTCGTGAAAAGAATAGAGGAGGCTAATCAGGACCTCCACTGGGAACCCGTTGGAAGCGGACAGCTGCACGGGTGTGCAAGGAGCTTATCGAACTAAAGCGCCGTGCTGGGCGAACAGTGGCGCTCTTGGCTTTGAGCCCGTGCACAAAGTTTGAACAAGTTGTATATTTGGACCATTCCACATTTACATTCCACTTGTACTTGTGCTTGTCACTTTTCAAAGTTTGGTTTGAGGTCCTTGTCTGGTGAAGGCAAGCCAATCCTCCCTTGACTGTCATCCATGCTTTCCACGCTTTTCCGAACCCCCCATATTCGCCATCATACTTTCCTTACGCGCAATTCCCTTCAATCTGGACAGCGCAATTCGACTTTAAGTCCATTCCACTTTTTCGGCTCAGTGCAGCGTGCGAGTTGCACTACATCGTTTGCGTAGTATTTGCAAGCAGAGCATGTCATGCATCTCATGCTTGTTCTGGTTGTAATACAGCAAACATGTGCAAACTGTGGTTTCCTAGCTCCCTTTTAGCAAACACACATGCAGTGCACAAGCAGGAAACAGCGCAACCACATGATTTTGTATCTACATGTAGCCTTCTGGCATCACTGGCTCACACGTGCTACGTGTAAGACTCACTTTTTGCCAAATGCAAGACAGCTAAAAGAGCGTGCCACACTGATATTCTATATTGATGGTGCATGTGTGTTCAGGTTGTGGATCGGGGCAAGCTTCACATGTGTTGACTAGTCGTATGGCTTCACCAGCCTTTGGTGCCTCTTTGTCTGAACAGTTCAGGGTCGTTTCCTGCTCGCTTGAAGAGTGCGCTGATATGAAGAGTTCTCATGCTTTGAACCTACCCATCTTCGAAAGGCTTTTTCTGCAGCGTTGATGCCTTGTGCTCTCTTCATTCCTGTGATGCTTGCCAGCCTTATCATTTTCTTGTCGAATTCTGAACATTCCATGATAGTGTTTGTCATGCTAGGTCAAGATCCTGAACAACATGAAAAAGAAGCTGAGCAGCCTTACGGCTGAGGTGCGCTGGCTTAAATGCAGCAAACATCAGCCCAATAGGACAGTGCCACGCAGGCAAAGTTCCTGGAGGATGAAATCAAAGAGCGTAAGGCAATGCTGGCAAAAACTGAGCATGACATCGTGAAGGTGGTGGAGGAGCTTGCCCAACACAGCGCATGACCGGCTGGCTTTTCTCTTCTTGCAGGTACGATACCATTGTCATGTTTCAGGCAACGTAGGTTGTGAAAGACACCTTTCATTTCGTTGAAACCGATCTTCCCGAGAAGCTTTCTTCAGCACTGAGCCTTGCTTCACACAATCAGCAGCAAACGTCCTTTAATCAACATCGCTGAGCTGAATGAAGAGTTTCCAAAAGATCTGGATCGTTTCTTGAAACACATAAGAATTTGCATTTATCTTGTTGCCCGATTTGTTAGGATAGCAAAAGCAGAAAATACAAGAACTAACAAAATATTTGATAAATGAGAGAAGCTCTGACAATCACATCTCTAGAACTATTGTAGAACATGCTCAACCCTTCAGGCAACGCGCCACTGCGAGCATGCTCAAAGGGAAAGCGCCCGATAATCCGAAAATAGTTCAACAGCGAGAAGCCACATTGGATCTTTGTGACGCGGGATGCTTTTTCAGTGGAACAATTTCAAACATATTGAACGTGTTTTCCTTGATGGCGTCGTATAAATTGAAACAATCGCCACTTTCTCAGCAAAATCATTCCTCCTGAATTTACCTCCGGCCGAGCTTAGAACAGGGTCAACTCCAAACTGTGTTTAAATCGGATCAAGTGCTTCGTTTTGATTGTGCCCAAGCTTCGCGCCCATCAAAACTAGTTTCAACCTGGTTCATCTTCCTCACGACAACAAACACTTCAATGGATCATTTCTTCCACCATTGTTGTTGAGCGCTGTAGTGATGACCGGCTCATCACAGTTCAGTATGGGCCAAAGCTCAGACAGTCAAATGTTTAAAAGGCCTGACATGTTTCTCTGCACATTAGGAGACATCTTCACACCCCATGAATCTTTCCATACTCAACATGATTTACAGTTCTCAATTCTATACTAGTCAAGCTTCTCCGTCGAAAGCTTGAATAGAAAGAGAGACGTTGCACTGGTCCAATGGCTTGAATCGAAGCTTTGAGCATAATTTGGATTGGGAAGCTGATGTGGGTGGAGAAGTTCGTCAACACGCCAAACAGGTCAAAGTGGCATGACTATTCCGTTCGAACTACGTTCGACTGTTGGGCGATGAAGTTGCCACCTGATCCCAATCGCGTCAAGTTTTGCATGTTTGGCCCATGTTTCAGAAGATGGAACTGGATATCTTTGCAAAGAAACTTCCTTCGGCATGGCACAACACATCATGCTTTAGCGATGCTACTTGCATCTGATGTATTGTTAGCATAAGGCTTTGGATGTATTGTTAGCATCTGCGAACCGGGGCATCGATGGACATGTCGCATCCTGACAATCTGGGAAGCTGAGACACACGGTGTGTTGGCCCTGTCCGCTTTTTGTATCTCTCTTGCAAATCTTTGGTCGCCGCAGAAAGTTGCAGTTTCTGGTCAGAAAGTGGATAGGACCAAATCGGGAGGAA
>CAUJNA010001050.1:78399-108399 GCA_963377175.1 Effrenium voratum
CCCACAGGCCCCCAACCCACAGGCCTCACAGACCTCTTCTTTTTCTGTGCAGCGCAGGATGATGAGGAGCCCCGGAACTTGCAAGGAGGTGTGAAGCCGGTGATTTGCTTGGAGGATGCTCTCTTTGAAGCAGCTGGCACACCAGAGCCGTTTAGCCATGGCAACCTGGGCCAGGGACCTGGCCAGGGGCACCAGGGACACCAGGGACACCAGGGACAGCAGGGACAGCAGGGACACAGCTCGCATCCTTTGTCCACTGTGCCTGTGGACTTCGAGGAATGGCAGTCGGTGCGTGGGTCTTATTACTCGGACTACTCCAGGGACTACAGGGACTACTCAAGGGACTACCCAAGGGACTACCCGAGGGACTACTCGCGAGACTACGCCGAATTCAGCGACTTCTACCCTTCACAGAGAGGGCCTGGGGCCGGGGCCGGGGCCGGGGTGTCGGGTTCTGTGGGCTCCTGCCCCGTCTCCGTGGGCTCCGTAGGGTCCGGGCTCGGCCTGGGGACGTCGCCAGTGCGGCCATCGGGGCAAGCGCCGGTCCCTGTCGCAGGTGCGGGGCCTATGGGGCCTGGGCCAGTCGGCCCCGTCGGGCCCGTCGGGCCCGTCGGGCCCGTCGGGCCGGTCGGCTCCAGATCGAGCCCAGTGCCGCCGGTGCCTGTCAGCGATGCGCCCATGGTGCTTTCCAGCCCACCATCTGTGCCAGCGCCTTTTGAGCCAGCACCTGGCTCCATGGAAATGCCCAGCATCGGTTCCAAAGGTCACTATGTGGGAGACTGCAGACCTTGTGCCTTTTTGCATGCGAAAGGTTGCCACAACGGTGCCATGTGCCTCTTCTGCCACTTGTGCGACCGCGGTGAGAAGAAGAGGCGCCAGAAGGCCAAGAAGGCGTCCTTCAGAGGAGGTGCGTGAGTTGTTTGGTCGCATTGCATGGACATTTAGACTCGAGACACTTATGATGCTTATGGCACAGCCGCACATGGAGGTGTCAGAATTCAGGACCAAAAGCCAAGGAGTTCACTTGGTCACTCGAATTTGAGAGCTGACATTCCGTGCAGATATCTGCTGATGATACGCGTCAGCGCAGCATTGGCAGCTGCATTTATAGTGTGACAGCAAGGGTTGGCCGTGATGGGTCTCAATGAAGACTCAGGTCAGCAATTTTTCGACAGCTCTACAGAGCTTGTAGCCAGGCATGTTGCGTCTTGCGACGCTACTGCAAAAAGTGCAGTGTTCTGAGTATTCTTGGCTATGATTTTGCTGGCATAGTTTTTTTCACAGGCAGACGAAGGCTTTGTAAACTGGGCACTCCGGGATGAATTGAAATGACGCAGAGCTGCCAGCTGCCGTTTCGTTGCCATGTGACCAAACTCCTGCCAAGGCTGAGAACGCAGCCAAGCGAATTCGGCAGGCTGTGAAGAATGGAACGCAGCTGCCATGAGCTTATCCGTGTGCCTGCGAATGCGAGTGCTCCTGCGTGCGTGCCGGCCTGCCTGCTTTGCCTTGCTGCTTGCTCTGTTTGGCTGCCTCCCTGCCTGCTTGTGCCATTGGTTGCGTGCGAGCAGTGTATATGCAATGTGTTGTGCGAGCAGGTGTTTGCACATGCCTGCCTCTGTTGTCGCGTGCTGGCGCATGTTTGTCTGCCAGGTGTGTCGGCGTGTGTCTGCAAGGAGTGTCTTTGCATGCTCCTTTTTGCTTCAAATGTGGCGTGCCACATGCCAAGGCCTGGCAGGTAATTTGCAGTGTGTCCTCTGGTCGGGGCCTGAAATGCAGCTAGTTGCAGAGGCGCAACAGTGTTTGTGAGCTGAGAGAGTTTGACAACTAAAACATTTGTGCGTCCTCGAGGTCCTTGCTGCTGATGCTGTTTCACCTTCCAGATCCCGCACTGCCTGAGTCATGTCGAGCTTGCCTTGAGGACATATTTTTGCATTCATTTTAATGATTGATTGAGGCAGGGCTTTAGGAAATGGATATCTCACCGCTGGAGTTCGCACTCGTGCTCAGCATGGAGTGTTGCAGGCGAAACAAGCGTCCGGAGCTCCAAAGAAACATGCGCTTGCACTGCTGTCTTGTGGTGTGGCTTTCTCTGCGTGTAAGAGTGTGTGTGTGTGTTTGCGAGCAAATGTAGCCGCCTCTAACTTGGCATTTATTCCGTCGGCCTTGACATGGTACTCTTTGCTGCCAAAGCCACGCTTTGCAGAAAAGGCCCAACTGCATACTGACTGCCTGCAGCACTCTGGCTTCCGAGCATAAACTTCATCCTTTCGGCATGTCCAGGTCGTCCGCAGATTTGGCCACCTCACGCGGTGCCAAGCAGTTTGCTAGTCTGGCGATTACCATCCCTGAAGAAGTGCCGGCATCCTGGCTGCATGGTGTTCATGCTGATAACCTATGGCCCCCACTAGGTTGGAGGAACAATGTAACCCCCGATATCTGCCACATGGTTTGCTTGCAGAGAACAGTGGATCCTGTTCAATGGTAACCATCGAATTTTCTCGCATTCCCGAACCGAACGACCTCTGAACAAGGGAATATCCGTTAAGAATCTTTACAGATAGACCACCATTGCGAACCCCTGCTCCTGCAAGACAGTGAAGACACGTCACAACCACAAAATGAACGTACCCCACCAATATGTCCTGAACGAAAAGGCAACGTTGGCCCTTCCTCAATCGTCTATCCCCATGAACAAATCAATTGCATCACTGAATTTGCGGTATATTTTGTGTGTGCGCCGGAGCTTGGACCTTAGAAGCTCTCAACCTGAGGACCATAATCTCTATCCTCCTGAGGCTGTACAAGTCCGCAACACCTTCATTCATGTGGCAAGTCCTATCGCTCCTGATGATGTCCTGAGCTCCCGTCCCGCTGTGTCATGCCCAGCCTCACAGATAGGCACGCTCCACAAATCCTTCCAGGGCTTTCATGACACGACAAAGACAACGACTCCGGAGCTCGAGAAGCTGCGGCCCGTGATTTGCCTTGAGGATGCCTTGTTTGACCAACGTGAAGCCTATGATGCGTGGCAATGCCCCATCGAGCCGTTCGAACCGTTCGAACCGTTCGAAGCGTTCGAGCCTCGATTGCCAACTATCCCAGCTCCCTTTGAACCAGCGCCCGGATCAGCTGAACTCCCAAGTATTGGCTCCAGAGGCCACTACAGTGGTGAATGCAAGCCGTGCTCTTTCCTTTACGCCAAGGGCTGCAACAATGGTGCCATGTGCATGTTCTGCCATTTGTGCGATCGCAGCGAGAAGAAGAGGCGGCAGAAGGCCAAGAGAGCAGCACTCAAGGGGGGTGCCTGAGAACCTCGTACCAGCACCTTTGCCGCTTTTCAGGAATCTGCTGGTGCTCTTGACCTGAATGTACCCACGTCAGATGAGCTGATCTTACATCAGGATCCGGTCGCCTGTTGCCAAGAGTTGCACAGGCAGACCTTGTTTGGGGCCGGATCATTTTTTTCGTGACTGCCAACTCGCTGGACGATTGGCAAAGTCAACAGAGAATTCACATCCTTTGGCTGCTGCACAGAATGTATGTCAGGTTGATGGAGTGTGATTGACAATTCAAGACTGCCACAGGAAGGCTGGGAAGCCAGCAGATGTCTCAGGGACGCTTGTGCCAATGTCTTGCACTTGTACAGGTCCTGCTGGTCAAGCATTCCTGAGGTAGTTGCTGCCGGCCTGCAGTGCTGTGCATGCAGCTTACCTGGCCTCAAGTGTCAGATGCTTGATTGGACAAAATTATTCTGATCTCATGTTCATACTAATATGGACCACTGAAACAAACCCGGAGTTGCAACTACCTAGTCTGAGAGATGCGGCCACTCTCTGTTCTTGCATGTGCCCGCGACCGCCTGCTTTGCCTACCACGTGCCTCGTGTGCAGCTTTGTGGCTTATGACCCGCTTGGGTCGACTTTTGTAAGGCTTGAAGCAGCCCAGGAGAGCTTGGTGATCAAAACTGCAAGAGAGAGAGAAAGAGAGAGAGTGAATAGCAGTCTCCCATCCCGAAGTCGACAGATTGGTTTGTGCCTGAATGAGGTCAAAGTAGGTTGAGGCATTTGCAAGGAGGGGGAAATGATGTGAGATTGAAATTGATGGTCCGCGCCAGCCCCAGCCGCCACCCAGGACTAGGATGGTAGAACTACAGTAGAACCAAGATCCAGCTACAACGAGCAAACCTAGCGGAGTATGCGGCGGCGCGCGCGGATTCGACGATATTATATTCAGACAGGGAGCGTGCAGTTGTGATTTGATGAAGGGGCTGGAAGATCTTGTCATTCGTTCCTTCGCCAGCTGCGATGTATTTTCGCATGCTAGTGAATCTGTTGGAGGTCGTTGGTCAGTGAAGAAGAACAGTCTCTCAGCCAACTGGAAACAAACCCCACATCAAACCTCAACCAGCCCTAGACAAATCCAGAGTTGACTGTAAAGACACTATAAATCAATCCTCAACCACCGAAGATTCCCGAAAGCATCCTAAAACCACCCTAGACGGCCCTAGACTCTCTCCCCACCCGAAGGAAACAACCCTGAAATTGACCTCGCTCAAAACAAAATACGGCCGGGAGGATGGCGCCCATTCAGTACGAGGGTGAGGCCACGGCAATACCTCGCTGCACCTCGTTGTGAGAGCTGCAAGGATCATAGCTTAGGATGGCTTAGGATAGCTCGGGATAGCTGCGGGATGGCTTAGTATACGTTTGGGATTTTTAGAGCTGCGGCTCTGAGTCACTGCTGGATGGTTGGGGCTCTAGAAGTTTAAGCCTGCGGTTGCCACCGATGCTCCGTTCACAGGCAGGGCCTCGCACTCTGTACGACAAGATTTGGGCAGACCACTTGGTAAACGAGGCTGTGCTTTTGCCTTTGCGTGTCAACCCGTGACTGAGTGTTTGGAGCTGGAACACTCGTGTGTCGGGCTTCGCAAAAGCCCTCTGAGACAGGCGGATGGTACAAGCCTCATCTACATAGATCGGCATTTGGTCCACGAGGCCTGGATTGTAGCACTAAGAGTTGCGACAGCTTTGCGGCTCGCATAGCTTGCATAGCTTGCATAGCTTGCATAGCATGCATAGCTTGCATAGCATGCATAGCTTGCATAGCATGCATAGCTTGCATAGCATGTACAAATGAACTCGGATAGCTTTATCATGTCAGGTCACCAGCCCCCAAGCATTTGAGGGCCTGCGCTTGAGCAGTAGAGAGGCGCAGGGAGCAAAGAACCATCGAGGAGTTTGCATCACTTAACCCCAGGCTCCAAGTTGACAGGTGCGGCGCACAGACTGCACCCTGGCCACCGTTGACCACAACATTCCGACATCGAGCAGGAAAAACTTCAAGGACCTGCTACATTGGCTTGTTCCGCATTGCCACCCTGCGTGGTGGCAGTGGTGAGAGTCATTCCAGACTATTGAAGAGTCTGGTGATGTCGTAGTCGTGATGCTTTAACTCTGGGAGTGGTCTGACTTATGTTGGCATTGAGCAAAATCCGTGTTTGTATGCAATGGTACGCAAGCCGCCTGCAACTTAAGGCCCTTACATGGCGTTTTTTGCGTTGGTATGTGACCAGCATTCGCATTTTTCTGCGGCATGCTCGACAGTGTCTTTGCTACTTCGGAATGTCATAGGCTTACTTTTTTTGCATGGAGCACACCCCTTGGACCGGATCCAAGAAAATGAGGAAACTCGTCCCCAGCATGTTGTGTCTTGATCTCAGCGGTGATAGCAGTTGATGAGAAGGCTGAAATTGGGATTGAGCTTGCTGCTGAGTTGATATGCTGCGAAAAAAAGTGTGCTAGTGTATCCCTCACAAGGAACCCCCACGCATTCCCCAGCTAGAGCCCCACGCAACCATTATGATCAATAATCGATAAGCTAATTTGAACTTTACTCTAGAAACACGCCGTTGAAGAAAGGATAAGCCAGAACATGTAAGGACTGCCGCCCACCCGTTAGTTCTGCACATTGCTCTTTTTCTTCAAGCGGACCTTGTTTACCACTGTTGGATCCTAGTAAATTATTTCAATAATCAACAAGCCCACATTCTGGCCTCTATCATAATTTGTTGGGAATTTCAACCGCAGTATGCAGGCCTACTTAGGGCGGACCCGGGTGGAATCAATCCCCTAAACGACGCTAAGTTGAATCCTATATAGTATCTATTTGATAGGTGACCGGGAGAGGCTTCAAAAGCGGGAACATGACGCTACTTGTTGCAAAGCGTTTTGCCACCACAGCCGCCTGAGGGCATAGTGGCGAAAAGAATTAGGCAGTCAAGTTCTGCACGTGAGAATTTCACTCGCAGACTTAGCCAGGGGCGCTTGGAGGTTGAATTTAGGGCTAACTCGCGCTCAAATTTGCCGTGAACCAGGTCATTGGCGTCACTTGATGTTCCTATTGGAAGAAGCTGGGGGATCGGGTTTTGAGGAAGGCAGACTTCGGCTGTGTAAGGCAACTGTGCTTCATACGCCATGTCAGGCCTGATTCACTTGAGGCTACCCTATGCGCGTTGGCTGTGGAAAGTGGACTTCCAGAGGCCGCCCTTCATGCCAGCCAACCTTCCCATGCGCCTTGCCTTTTCGGAGAAGGGGTCGGCGGATTCGTCGGTTCTGTTTCACATTCAACAGTTCCTGGATTCTTTCGCTTGCTGTGTCATGGGGCTTTGGTTTTCAGCGTGGACAGGTGTTGTTGGGAATTAAGATACAGCACACTATGAGTAGTGGTCAGTACTTGTTTTGCCATTTGCCCGGCTATGATGTTTTTGATGAACACAGTAAAATAACAGTTCTTGCTGAAGGCCTGGCTATACTACCTAGCTGCGGAGCACTCAACAATGGTGCACCGTCTCTTTGAAGCTATTTGGTCGAAACTTTGAATGACGTTCATACTTTCTATTTGCTATGGTCCGGCGATTATGATGATGTTTTTTTTCTTCTTTTTTCTTCTCTTAATTATTGTTATTATTGTTATTAATATTATTATTATTATTATTATTATTATTATTATTATTATTATTATTATTATTATTATTATTATTATTATTATTATTATTATTATTATTATTATTATTATTATTATTATTATTATTATTATTATTATTATTATTATTATTGTTATTATTATTATTATTATTATTATTATTATTATTATTATTATTATTATTATTATTATTATTATTATTATTATTATTATTATTATTATTTTTAAATCCTTATTTTTTCTTCTGTTTCTGCCGTTGGACTCTTTGTTTGGCAGTTGGAGTTTTGTTTTGTTCGTTGTTGATGTTATAGAACCATTATTGATTGCACCTGGCAGTGCTCAGTCTGCCTGACGCTTGTTGAAATGCAGGACACCAAAAGTTTCATTGAGGAAGCCGATTCTCGCACCCAGGTGGGCTTGGCTTGAGTTGCCACTTCCCATATTTGATGCGAAGGTAGACTGGCAGACACGCCAAAGATCACGCTAGCTCATCTGGCTTATATCTATTGTGCGCAGCTGGACCATTTTGCTTTCCAAGCTGCTTGGTGCAGGTTGTCACCCTGGAGCAGAATGTACAAGAGTTTGGTCGGCAGCCTTACCGTGCGTGCCTCTGCCCAGATTCAGTTGGTGGATCTGAGGCCTTACATATTTCGGCATGGACAACAAGAGACAGGGTATTGTGCATGTCATTGGCCCTGAGCAGGCAGCGTGATTGAGGGTCGGAGAGCAGTCTCATCTCGTTGAAGATTTGGACAGGGCTTCACGCTGCCGGGCACGACTGTTGTCTGTAGGGCCCTTATGCTGCATCGAGTGCGCTCTGGGAATTGCCACTGTGCGAGGTGGTGATAGCCACACCTCAACTCACGGTGCATTTGGAGCTCTTGCTTTCGGTGCAGACCTCAGGAGACTCGAGGTTGAAGCAGACCATGGTCGTTGACCATTTTGAGTCAGGTATTGGAACGTCAGAGGTTGAGCATGTCCTCGCCACACAGACTCTGCTTCGGCCTTGGGCGTGGAAATCTGTCTTCAACTTGCCAACGAGCCGTCTTCAACGTGCTGCAGGTTGATGAACAAAGCAAAAAACATGTCCTGGCCTTGGGGGAAGCCACAGATCACCTCGAGCTCGACGAGCCAAGGCGAATAAAAGTGTCTGGAAAGCTTACTGAGGGAGTTACCTCCAAGGACCTGTGATCAAGACAGTTTTAGGTGCGGTGTAGAGCTTCGATGGCGGAAATCGTCTGGCCTCGGACATGTCTTGCCTCGGGTCCAGGATGTGATTTTGCATATCATTGGAATCATTGGCACTGCCGGTGGAACTGGATGCGTGATTGAGTTCTGTGCCTCGGATCACCTAGGTCGTAGTCACAAGTCGTATGCAAATGAAGCAATGCTTGGGCCAATATTGCCTCATCCCAGAATGTATACATGCTGAAAGGTGGAGACGTATTCGAGAGCATGTCCATGGAGGCTGCACATTGGAAGCATAGCATTTCTTGTGCTCTTGGCGTGGCACGCTTACTACGCCTTGACCGTTGGCATACGGGAAGGCCAGGATGTCAGTTTGCAACATGACGATCGAAGCAGGCGCCAGGCCCAGCCCCCAGACCCGCAAGATACACACAAAAACACACTGGATACACAACATTCGCGTGTGTAGCTGTGAGCAGTACAAACAGCATTCACCGTGTAATACCACTCTGCCTCTCGATATTTTGTATCATTTCCACACTTTGCAGCTTCTGCGAGAGTAAGGGCTTACACTATCTTACTGACTGCTCAAGAGTCACACTCAACCCGCCCGATGTTTTAGCTAGTTACTATGTTGCAGACAAGCCAATATTGCTGAACAATAGAGCGAGAGAGAAAGAGAGAGTGCCAGCATGCGACTTCCAGAGTTAGCCTTGCGCTTGCCACGACTCAGGGCAGGAATGGTTGCGCCTGATGATATCACATTCAACTATCTCAAGGGCAGGCAAGACTTGTACTGCAGTCATGAGTCGTTCACATTGATGCTGAAGGCCGCTTTGCCCGAAGGGAAAGGAATGGGACAAGGCCAGAACGACAGGTATCGCTTCTGCTTCCACGCAGTGAGCTCCTGGCCTTCAGGCTGTGCAGTACTGGAAAAGCCTGCGCACCGACAAGGGTGCCAAGTCCCTTTCTTTGTGCCAAGATGTCAGCAATCAAAGGGCTTGCCTAGTTTTCAAGGTTCGACAAGGACATTCACGTTGATGCTGCTGACATTGCACCAACGGCCGCTTGGTGGCAATTGATCTGTGGATCTGTGCTGTGAGCAAGCGTTGGCATGACGACAGGTCACTTGGGGCACAAGCCCAGAAGATGTCGTTCCGATCACTGGTGTGGTACCAGATCCAAAGGAGGCCAGTAGGAGATGTGAGGGTCAAATTGAAGAGCTGTGGCTCTTTTGGTTAGAAGCGTTTAGCTACTACAGGCTGTTGACATTTTGATTCTTGTGTAACATTGCGCCATTGCGTCTGGCAAGTGCAAGCAGAGGCAACAGATGAAACGAAGAGGACTTACAGAGTGCACTGCAAGAGGTTCGAAGGGCAAAGAGGGAAAGCCAACTGGCAGGACAGGAATGCAGCGAGCACTTCAGTACATGGGCGCTGCCCTTGCGCTTTCGGTTCAGAGAGCCGAAGCGAAGCCACAAGCCCAGGCCTGGAGCCTGGCACCAAGATGACCGACATTCCGGTCCAGAAGGCCAGGTTTGGATTCGGTTTGGATTCCTTCCTCACGAGGCAGCAAGTTGCCTCAGGTCTTCATTGGCTCATGTACCAACAGCAGAATTGAAGATATGCGCCAGAAGCTCAGATCCATCGAAAGGGCCCAGGCCGAGGTGACAGCTGTGCTGAGGCAGTGTGGCCACTGTGGTGAAGGGCAAGAAGGCACAAAACACGCAAGCTGTGTGCGTGTGCCGGGTAAGTCTTTGTATCATTCTTTGTGTTCTTTCTCCAGAGAGCAGATCACCGTTTATAATGGGCTGTTGTTTGAAAAAGCTGGAAGAGTGACTCCCTGATTTGCGCGGGTTTGGCTCAAGCACATAAACAGTTTGTTCAGCTGCGAGACAAGCAAAGCGCGCTGACATGCACTGTTGAGGGGAAATATTCAGCATGGCATGACCAAGGCTTCAGTTGCATTCAAAATCAAGGCGAGCTGTCAGAAGCAATCTGAGAAACCCAAAAAGTGTTTGAGAACTGTCCCAGAAGTGTTTGAGAAACATCCCAGAAGCATAGGGTGTTCTTGAAGAATCGGCAGCATCCAACATGCTATCAGGAGTCAGACACGTTTGGCAGTAAGATCAATCAGCTATTCTTGCTGGGTCTCCCGGCAATGGTGCAAAGCTTAATGCAGTTGCTTTGGCACTGCGTGGTCGCTATTTTGTCCTGTTGGTAGCACAACTCAGACCCTGAACCTGAACAGCTTCCGCTTCAAGGCGGGGGCACACAGCCTGATCTGATAGGGTCCTTGGATGCAATATGCAATATCCCTAGCATTGTTATGCAGAAAAGCAATGAGTGTATGATGTGTATTGTTCTTTTTGGTCAACTTGTGCGAGCAAATCAAATAGATTACTCTCTTGCTTCCTGGCTAACCGTCATATTTGCATCCTGAGTCATAGGCCCTAGAGCATGAATCCAGTGCTTCACCAATTGCTACAATGCAGTGTGCAAGTCTTGAATAAAACAAACAGTCCGTATCCCCCAAACAAGTGGCATTGTGTGACCCTCCAAGTCATCCTGCCTGCATGAACTCCAGGACCCTTTGGAATGGATGCACTCGTCTCAGCTTGACGAACTCGGAAGGACATAGGGAGGACACTTCCAAGATTTCAGCTGAGTGAGGCCAAATGAAGTCAGCGATTTTCTGGCATCAATTCTGCAGCGCCCCTGGGAAACCAGCGGCTACATTGCTATGAGTGTGCTTTCGGTCCGGTTACAACTATATGCCTCAGTTTGGCCGGACATGCCTGCCTCTAGATCTTGGCAAAATGAACCAAGTCCGGGGCATCCTTGCTTGGACAACTTCAGCCACACTTCTGGCTATGCAGAGCGCTTACTTGGTCATACCATCCCAGGACCAGCATCAAGCAATCTTGCTGCAGGTTCTTTGCTCCTTGGAGAGAGAGGACCTGCGCAAGCAGACCAGGAACGACGAGGACGCATGGCAGGGTTGCAAGGCAAAGCAAAGGATTGCAAGCCGGTTGAATGCAGAGATTGCATGGGACATCAGCCAGGCTGCGAACATCATTTGGATGGAGCTGGGCAGCCGCAGGAAAGGTGCCGCTCCAGCAACAAGCTCAGCACAGTACAGACAACTGCTATCAGCTGCTTCTTGCATGTAGATTTTGCCCATTGCATGACAAAGTAAAATGGTTTCGCGCGTGAAAGGGAGGCACTCAGAAGCCGAGCTTGCGGCACGCCTCGTGCTCTGAGGCGCGAACAGGTGCCAAGGCCTTTGCAAGACCATGCCTTTGTCTGATCTTTAGAATTTTAGGTCGCTCACAGGCAATGCTTTGCTGCTTTACCAGGCAATTGTGCAAAGAGGGGGTTTGGACCCACGCCCGGCACCCAGCCGCGTAAGACGACCGCTTGAAACGCCTAAGCGCAAGGCAGTACGCTCACGATCTACGTGAAGGCACCACGCCAGGTGCGTTCCACTGGGCAATGCAAGCTTCAAGCGGCACCTTCGACTTCTCTGCGTTGCAGGGAGCGGCGCTGGAGATGGAAATGGCGCACTTGGACACGGTTGCCTTTCTCAAGGCAAGTGCATCGGGCGGGCTCAGGTGCGGGAGGAGGTGGAACTTGTTTGTAGAACTGGTTTGGGAAACTGGTACTTGGACAGGCACAGATCTCGGTGCGAGAAGGCACACCTCCGGAGAGCCAGCGACTGGTGACCCGTGGTGTCACGATGCAGGACAGTGAATGTCATGCAGCCATGCCAAATGCGGGCTCACAAAACATCCGTTTGTTCATGCCTGTGTGCTTTGGAGTTTGCAATTTGTTTGTTTGCGTCAATGTATGTGTTCGTCAACGCCCGTGTTAATATCAATGTTCCTATCACTGTTTGTATTTGTGTAAGCTTGCTTGGTTGCCTGATGGTCACCAAGTAAGCGTTTTCCAAAATGGCAGCATCATATCATGGCGGTGATCTATGAGGACTCGCTAGTTAATCAAACGAAAAACACCGCCACGTATGATTACAAGCACAACAGCGCAAACGCACACGACCAACCAACAAACAAACGCCGACCGACCAACCAACCAACCAACCAACCAACCAACCAACCAACCAACCAACCAACCAACCAACCAACCAACCAACCAACCAAGCCAGCAAACAAGCAAGCAAGCAAGCAAGACAAGCAGACAAACAGCAGACGCAGCCAAACGCAAGCAAACACACACACAAGCAAATCAACAAGCAAGGCAACACACAAATACTGAAACAGGCATAGCAATCAACAGCAATCAAGCACAAGCAAGCGCAACAAGAACACATACATAGACACCTACAAACAACACAAATAGCAAGCAACACAAGACACACAAGCTAGCAAGCAGCCTAAACAAAGTATCAAACTATCAAGAAAAACAGTGATCCAAGAAAGAGCACAAGACAAACAAGAGAAAGGAAAGAACGAACGAAGAAAACGAAGGAAGAAGGAAATAAGGAAAGGAAGGAAGGAAGGAAGGAAGGAAGGAAGGAAGGAAGGAAGGAAGGAAGGAAGAAAGAAAGAAAGAAAGCAACAAATGAATAAATAAAGAGATAAATAAGGAAAGGACAAGAAAAGAAAGGGAAGAAAGGGAAAACACATGTATTTTGCAAGAAAGCAAGAAAGGAAGAAAACACAAAGGAAGTAAAGAAATCAAGAAAGAAAGAAATCCTAAAAGAAATGAGGCAACACTCACATAAAGAAAAAGAGAAAATTACCAAGAAAGCAAGAAAGCAAGAAAGCAAGAAAGAAAGAAAGCGAGAAAGCGAGAAAGCGAGAAAGCAAGAAAGCAAGAAAGCGAGAAAGCGAGAAAGCAAGAAAGAAAGAAGGAAAGACAGAACGGAATAAAAAATAAAAAGGAAAGAAAAAAAGAAAAGAAAGAAAGAAAGAAAGAAATAAATCAATACAGAAAGGAAGAAAGAAAAGAAAAGAAATAAAGAAAAGAAAGAAAGAAGGAAAGAAAGAAAGAAAGAAAGAAAGAAAGAAAGAAAGAAAGAAAGAAAGACAAAAAAACGGACATAAATGGAAGGAAGGAAGAAAGGAAGGAAGGAAGGAAAGAAGGAAAGAAGGAACCAAGGACAGAAGGACAGAAGGCCAGAAGGAAGGAAGAAATAAGGGCAGAAGAAGAAAATGAGCAAAAGAAAGAAAGAAAGAAAGAAAGAGAGAGAGAGAGAGAGAGAGAGAAAGAAAGAAAGAAAGAAAGAAAGAAAGAAAGAAAGAAAGAAAGAAAGAAAGAAAGAAAGAAAGAAAGAAAGAAAGAAACAAAGAGAGAAAGAGAGAAAGAAGGAAAGAAAGAAAGAAAAGAAATAAAGAAAGAAGGAACAAAATAAAGAAGGAAGGAAGGAAGGAAAGAAAGAAAGAAAGAAAGAAAGAAAGAAAGACAGAACGACAGATAAAAATACATAAATACACATGGAAGGATGGAAGGAAGGAAAGAAAAAAGGAAAGAAAAAAGGAAAGAAAGAAAAAAAGAAAGAAAGAAAGAAAGAAAGAAAGAAAGAAAGAAAGAAAGAAAGAAAGAAATAAAGAAAAACAACAAAGAAAGAATCAAACAAAAAGGCAGAACGCAATAAGTAAGGAAACAATCAAAATAAGTAAATGCAGAAGAAACAATCAAGGAAAGAGAGACAGAACGAAAGAAAGAGCAAAACTTTAGAGCCTCCGGCTCAGTCCGCCGACATTGTCCTCTCCTTTTTCTCCTTCTTCCTCTCTCTCTTGTCTCCTCCCCCGTGTGTTCCGTCGTCCTCTCTCTCTCCCTCTGCTCCCCATCCTCCCCATCCCCCCAATCCTCTCTCTCCTCGACCTCCCTCTCTGTGTCTCTCTCTCTATCTCTCTCTCTCTCTCTCTATGTTTCTTTTTCTCTTTCTGTCTCCCTGTCTCCTTCCTGTGCACGCCTCTCTACAGAAAGAAACGTACCCTTGTTCTAACCTCTCTGCTGGAGGACCTAGACCTAGTCTTTCTCTCTTTTTTTTTTCTCTCTCTCTCTCTCTCTGTCTCTGTCTCCCTCTCTCTCTGTCTTTCTGTGTTTCTCTCTCTCTCTCTCTGTCTCTCTCTCTCTGTCTCCTTTTCTCTGTCTTTCTTTGTCTCTGTCTCTCTCTCTCTCTCTCTCTCTTTCCCGCTCTCTCTCTCTCTCTCTCTGTCTCTCTCTCTCTCTCTCTGTGTCTCTCTCTCTCTCTCTCTGTCTCTCTCTCTCTCTCTCTCTCTCTGTCTCTCTCTCTCTCTGCATTGCAGCGTCTCGTTTTTTCTGAGTTGCCTCGATGTCCGGGCACTGCCCCTTCATGACCCTGAGCTGTCTGCTTACTACTGGAATCCCTTCAGGTCCTTTTCACGTTTCCCATGATGTGCTGGTCATGTCCCTTCCATTCCTTTCAACTCCCCCTTCATGTCCCCTGTCATTTTCTCGGTATGTCCGCTTCAATTTCTATGTATGTCCCGTTCTTTCGTTGTCAGTCATGTCCCTACATCTCCCGTCGTGTCGATTGGTTTCCTTGTCCTTTGTTTTCCATTTATTCCCCCTGCACTCCCCTTGTTTTCATTTCTGTCCCTTTCATGTCCCTTTCAGTTCCCCTTTGTTTCCCTTTCATGTCCCCTTGCTTTCCTGTCATGTCGACTTCCTATTTCCTCCCCTCATTTCCTTGCACTGGCTTGCATTTCCCCACCAGCAAAGAGCTGGCAGGGGGATTCGAGCCTGGGACCGCTGTTTTGCGACACCCCGTAGACTACGTTTAGTGGAACGTCGTCAAATTACCGCGCGGGTACGTGGGGGAGGAAGAAGCAACGAGCGAAATAGAGCAAGAAAGACATGAAGGAAGAACACCAGGAAGAAAGAAAGAAACAGCGCCGAGAAAACACCAGGAAGAAATGCAAAAGTTACAGCCGCAAGAAAGACATACAGAAGCATATTAAAAAAGACAGATAAACCGAAAGAAATGAAGACGGAACACAATAACAAGTTCAAAGCGAAACTCACAAAGAAAGCAATGGCAACTTAAGAGCACAAAACTGAATGTCTAGATAAACAGAGAAAGAAAGAGCGAACAGCATAATTAAATTAAGAAGGACAGAGAGAAATCAAACAATAAAGAAAGACATAAGTTCATACATGAACCACATAAAAGAGAATAACCGATGCGAAAGAACAAGAGAAAGCAAGACACCAGGAAAGAAGGAAAGGAGGAAATAAGAAAGAAGGAAAGAAGGAAGGAATAAAAGAAGGAAAGAAGGAAACAAGGACAGAAGGACTGAAGGCCAGAAGGAAGAAAGAAATAAGGGCAGAAGAAAGACAGAACGGACGAAGAAAAGAAAGAAAGAAAGAAAGAAAGAAAGAAAGCAAGAAAAACTGAAATACATATATAAATAAATAAATATGGAAGGAAGGAAGGAAGGAAGGAAAGGAAAAAAGGAAAAACGAAAAAGGAAAGAAGGAAAGAAAGAAAGAAAAATAAAGAAAATACATAAATAAATAAAGAAAGAGCGAACAAAAAGAAAGGAAGGAAAGAACGAAATACATAAAGAAAGAAAAATATCGGAATAAATACTGAAGGAAAAAGGAAAAGATAGAAACATATGTAAAGAAAGACAGGCAGAGATAATAAATAAGAAAGACACGACACACAGAGAGACATAAACATAACGCTATAAGCAAATGAATACGTAGTGAACAAGATTCACAGCAATAATGAAGGAAACGACAGAAAGAAAGAAGAACAAGAAAGAAAAGAAAAGAAAAAAAGGAAAGAAAGAAAGAAAAGAAAGAAAGAAAGAAAGGAAGAAAGAAAGAAAGACAAAAATACGGACATAAATGGAAGGAAGGAAGGAAGAAAGAAAGAGCAGGAACTAAAGGCATGAAAGAAAGAGCGAAAGAAGGACAAACATAAACGAGAAATACTGGAAGAGCGAGAGAGAGAAAAGAAAACAAGAGATACATAGTTTTTCTTAGCACAAAGGCAACGCAAGCAATCAACCAACCAACTAGCGAAACAAACCAACAAACGGGCAAGCAAATGAGCAAGCAAGCAAAACCAAGAACGCACACATTTACACCAACACAACCACACAAACACACAAACACATAGACGCACCCAGACATAAACAACCGAGCAAGCAAGCAGCATTTCAACATATGGACGCATAAAGTTCAAGACAAATGTGCGCGCAAACAGACACGACTAAGCAGCCACGCAACCACACAACATGCACACCCGCAAATATGCAATTCCACAAGCAGATCATGCTTGTCCTTTTTGAACAAGGTCTCCGCTGTTCAAGTGTGATCAAACATGTGCGCGCGTGCTTGAAGCTTTCTTATTGGGAAGAATGAAGAACGACTGAAAGCTGATTGCAGGACGATCGGACACTGACCACATATGGGCGAGGGAGCCTGTTCGCTTGCTGACAGTTACACCTCTTTCATTTGGGCGAGAAAGCTGCCTAGTTGGCTGTACTGGCAGAGAAGTGCCCAAGGCTTCAGTGTGGAGACTCTATTCTCCTGATCCCGACTCTGCAAGATCAGGCCGTGTGAGAGCCCACAACCGAACAGAATCATGGAGACCTGTGAAAGTGCTATTGACATGTTGATTGCTGTCAATGTCCTTCTCATAGTCATGCTAGCCATTGAAAGGTGCCGCAACGACGGGCTTGTTTTGCTCCTCGTGGCTTGCTGGCGCTTCCTGGTAGCAAGGCCTGGTCCCTGGTGGGAAGTGCTGCACAGCGGAACCCTCGAAAGTGTAGACTCTGTCTCGCTCTCTCTCTCTCTCTCTCTCTCTCTCTCTCTCTCTCTCTCTTGCAACGTTGGATGTTCTCTTGTACGAGTGCGGGTCATTCTTTGAGCTTGTGTGCCTAGCGCATGGAGGTTTGGACACCGTCATCCACTAGCCCATTTCTGCCAGTTCTTTTCAGCGATGCCTTGAGCTGAGTATGCCGAGTTTCTAGTTTTGGTTGCAAGTGCCCCGAGGTCTCGCGCAAGTTTCCCATTAGTATGGAGTTCTCCACGCCGGCAGACTGCGAGGTTAGCAGTTTGCATTTCCAAAGGATCATCCTAGACATTCCTGACATCCATGTCCAAGCGTGAGAGG
Source organism: Effrenium voratum (assembly GCA_963377175.1). NCBI lineage: Eukaryota > Dinophyceae > Suessiales > Symbiodiniaceae > Effrenium > Effrenium voratum. Next base: position 95,686 of record CAUJNA010001050.1, read on the forward strand.
CTTTTGCAGAAGCCGCCCGATATGCGCTGGCCCCAGTTGATGTTAGAGATGCTTTGCAATCACAGGGAAACTCTGAGGCACCTCCCTGGTTGGAGATACTGTCGGTGTCTCAAAATTTTCAAGTGGCACAGAGTCTGACCAAGTCTCCCTCCGCTCTCCGCTCTCCGCTCTGCACTGTGCTGGATGCAGGCCGGGTGCACCAGGACGACCACCCGCAGATGTCGCAAGCCCGAGGGAGGGGGGAGTCTGAACATTTTTGTCGCCCAAGTTTGTCCCAATAGGATTAAGGGCGAACAGTTGCACCGATTTCCTGCTTTAACCTGAGATGTACATTTGTTGGGCATTGCTGTTATGTCGCTTGAGAAGTGCAACACGCAGGTGCATTTTGGTATGTTGCTCAGGTCTTTTACGTATGAGGATTGGGGTATTCACAGGAGCAACGGGCATGCACAAGTTTCAAATTCCTTCAAACACATTCAACTTGTTGGAATTGTATTGAATGTCCGCCAATGATTCTCAGGTGTCACTCGCCACCAACAAACCAACCCAGAGAACCAACTAACACAACTTTATAACCATTTCTTTTGTTTCTTGAACATTATTTGTGGACTTTTTGCTGTTTTGGAATTTGTCTTGCTATGTCTTGCTGAATGCTTGTCTTGCTATCTCTAGGGGTTTGTTCAAGCTCCGGACATTCGCCTAGCTACTGTCCTCGAACATTTGACATAGTTGGGGTTGTGGGCAAAGGAACGTCGGGAAGAACACGAATGATGTGGCCCAGGAGCTGGCAGCCACAGTTCAACGGTTAGACCCGAAGAGAAAATACTCTTTTGCCAGGAATGCTTCGGAAAGAAACGGAAGGACTTGCAATGCTTTAAAAGGATTTGGAACACAAAAGACAGTTTGTGAATGACTAGGAATATGCCTGAATGATTTGGCATGCAGCAGTTTGTCTGGGAATGAATGATAAGGTCAAGTGCAGGCTGGATCCTGATCACGGGGCAGTGTGTCTCGAGGCACGAGTGGGCGGTAGTGCCAAATGATGCAACAGCATGGGACGGATGCAATCCGCGAGGCAACCGGCAGAGGAGACTTTGAACCAAGCTCACAATACCCGGCCGGGCCCAGCCGAGTCGCCCGTGAAGGCTGTTTTCAGCGCTTTGCATCCAGGCCGTTGCTCACTTCGGAGGTCGAGGTGGTCAAGTCCAGGCTTGGAACTGCAGCTGGTTTGGCTTCCACGCTAGTGGCTGGTCGTTGAATGCAGATGTATATATATATATATATTATATTCACATAATCAATACACATGGTGGATGCTGTGATATTGCGCAGTGCCTGATAAAACACAAACTCTCGTGCGCAGGTTAGCTTGGTGACGGGGTCTGCGGTGTCAGTCTGATTCGATGCAGTTCAGAGGACTGTATGCTTGGTGCTGCATTTTTTGGCAAAGTTTGTTGGGAGATGGGTCCTTTGAAAGTCTGATGCAGTTGCTGCGTTCAGAAATGTGGAATCATTTGCGAGATAATCCCAAGATATTTGCACGCTGTGCCGGTTCTTCGCATCAGGTTTAATCTGCACACGGTCACCTTGACTCGTTTGCCTTCTTTTGCCAGAGTGCGCGGCTGCAGGAGCGGACCATGATGACTTTAATGACACGTTTCACTGCACAATGGATTCATACCAAGCTGCAAACGCAGAGGTTAGTATGCCCTGGCAACCACTTGCTTGGCCTTCCAGATCGGACTTTTGCACATGTTTGCTTGCAATTGTGGTCGCCAGGCATGAGTAGGCAGTGCGTTATTTCAGCATTCTGGAGTCTAGGGAGCTAGACAACTGGCAAAGGCCTGGTTGACCATGGAGCAAATAATGCTCCAACAAGGTATGGCCTGAGCTCGTGTAGAACAATGGCTTTCCAAAAGGATGTCGACCAACTTTGCAACACTGTAGAGTGTTGAGGCAGAAGTTGCCAGAGCTGCAGGTGGCTGCTGGCGTGGATGCCATGATCGTGCCTGGCTCTGGCTTGGTGCTCCCCTCAAGCGAGATCACTCGAGTTTCGTGTCAAGTGACCATGGGGAGCAAATAGGAAAAGAATCAACCAGAGGGCGAGAAGGGGCAAGGGGTAGCAAAAGGTAGCAAAGGGTAGCAAAGGGTAGCAAAGTGAGTCAAAGTGAGTCAAAAATGTCGAGTGTGTCCAGTGAGGTGAAGCAGCAGGCGGAGGCTGAGGGCCTGGACAAGATCTTTACCGAGGCACGGGCCCCCTCGCAAGGCAACGGATGCCTGCTCTGCTGAGGCTGGTTTCGACTGGAGGGAGCCTGGCTGCTCCATGTGCCTCGGGATGAACCCCGACCGCCTCAAGCCCCAGGAGCTACGAATGCTAGGAATGCTTAGGTGTCCGAAATGGTTTCATGCCTGGGTGCTTCCATGCTCATGCGGCAGGAGCGCTGCGCAGCAACGTCCAACCGCAACTTTGAGGGACGACAGGTGCGCGTTTGTCTGGGTTGGGTGACCAGATGTGGGTGGTTGTGCCTGAGCTCGCATCTTGGCAATTGACACAATTGACACTTGCAGGGGCCGCAGGGCCGAACTCACCTGATGAGCTGCTCGCTCAGATGCCTTGCCTGCATTGTTGAGCCAACGTGATCAGAGGCCCTGCAATGGCAGCTGCAGCTGCTGTCACGGGGAAGCTCCAGGCGCAACACGGCGCAACACGGCGCAACACGGCGCAACACGGCGCAACATGTGTAACTCGATAAACCTGAAAGAATCAGCTGGCAACTCTCCCCTGCAGGATGTGCGAGAACTGACTTCTGCACAGGCCAAGGACTTGATGTGAGCTATCCTTTCCAATCCTCAGCTCCCCGCCGCAGTAGCCACCTGTAGCTACCGCCAACAGTGACTGGGGGAGAATGTCCGTGTTTGTTGATGTACTGCTGTGAGGTCTGTAGGTAGATCCAAATTGATTGGCAAGCTAGAGATCCAGTCTGTCCCGAATGGGGAACAAACAGAGGCATGCTGAACAGGCTATCCATGTTGTGTTTCACAAGAAGCTTGACTGTTTCTGAGATGTAGGCCTGTTAGTCAGCTCGGGCACGCGACCCGGAGGATTCTGGAAGCAAAGTCCCGGAACCAACCAAGACGATGGACTGTGATGCCGAGTCGCATTCGATTTGACCATGGCACTTGGCCACTTGTCCGACCGCAGGATTTCTACTCCGAACCTGTGGATTGGACTGCCCCCAAGGACTGCACGTATCAATATCAATACAGATATGTTTCATATGTTGCATATCAAGCAGTTATTCCGCTGGAAGACTGTAGCTGAGCAAAAGGACGCAGTGGCCGAGACTAGCGCTGGCCTTTGACCACAAAGCAATTTGCACATGCGGAACACAACATTACGAAGGAGATGTGAAACATGATCCCGAGCTGATTGAGGTGTCACAACTTCAACAAGTGCTGGAATGCCAAAGTTCACAAGGCTTTCATAGGATGACCTTCGCAGACTTGCGCAGAATTCACCTGCCAGCCTTGACGACGTGGTGGCCTGCCCGCTGAGAAAAGCGAATGCTGGACGCCAAGCTGTGACGGCGCTGATTTCCAGCCGCGAGCTGGCGAGCGCCGAGCACCGCAGGTGGACACCGACTGCATCATTCCGAAGCAATTCCTGCAGCTTGCCCGCAGAGAGCATGCACCAGATAGCCATGACGGCTTTCGTCTTTTGCTGACGCGCTGAACTTGGCGAACGCAGGAAAACTATTCAGAGAACTGGGCAGGCACCCAAGATGATCCAAGATCTCCACATCACGCCTTCAATGATCTTTGCAGTGACTTGTGCTGCCCGAGGTTGGGCAAAGCTGCATTCTTCGAACTGCGCTATGAGGACCAACCAAGTACATCAAGCACGCTCTTGGCGATCATTTCTTCGGAAATCCAGGATGACGGGGTCACAGAGCGCAAGGACTTCATTCTGAATCAGGTCTGGATCGCATCATTGATTCATGTTCAGAATGTCATTTTGCAAATCTAAAGCACGGAGCCAGATGAAGGAGCCATATCGCACAGCATCGGTGATGATAGCTGGCGACAATTTTGGCCGCTGTCCTGGAGCGGTTTGCACTTGTGCACAATTGCAATTGACTGACGACACCAAGCACTGTTTCACTCTTCGCAAAAAGCAGGCAATGCATTCCCAGGCTGCGGCTCCTCACGAGAACATGCGTCCAATCCTCAGACACGCTTTTGCTTGCCCAATGGCGAGCATATTTGATCATGGAGGTTACTAGTACGCCCAATTGGAGAAAAAGAAGGAGAATAAGAAGAAGACAAGAAGAAGAATAAGATAAATAAGAAGAAGAAGAAGAACAAGCAGACAAGGAAGAAGCAGCAGCAGACGAAGAAAAAGAAGAAGAAGAGGAATGGTCGGGAACAAGTGGCTTCTTGCTCAACTACCCTGTCAGGGACTCGTGCAAATAAATGAAGGCAACACATCTACTCTTGTTTGATCACACTGGACAGTTACTCCTCATCACTTTGCCGATACTTTGGGTGTCTTTTGCCGAGGCAACTAGCACAAGCGGTCCTAGAAAAAAAGGTAACTGCAGACCCTATCCAAAGCAAGCCAACGGAGCTTGCTTCGCGCAAAACTGTTGGGCCCTCTTACTTCTAGTTCTCACCAACAAGTCAGTGTGCATCACCATTGGCCTCGCTGACCACACGTCGGTCGAGTTGAAAGCTCGCTGACAATTAAATTTGGGCGCTCTATTATTTAGGGAGCTTTTATCCCCCGCAAGCAAAGCAAAGCAAAGCAAAGAAGCCAAGCAAGCACGCACCCTAAACCCTCTCTAAACGCACCCTTTCTCCATAAACCCACACGAATCCCACCCTGAACCAACCGTAACCCCGCCCCGCCCCTCCCCCGAACGCACCCTAAACCCTCAACCCACCCCAAACCCGCACGAAACCCAGACCGAAACCCACCCTAAACCCACCTGCTGAACCCAACACCACCCTAAAACCAAAGGCAACCCTAAACACAACCGACCCTAAACCGCACCCTAAGCAAACACCCTAAGATGGAACCGGGAAGCCAATCCCACAAACGTGGGACAAACGAACCTGACACAATTAGAACCGGACTCTCATGACTTTGAAATTTGGGCTGCCTTTCATATTTGACTTCGCCGTGCTCAGCTGACATCTTTCTATCTTGAACTGGGACATGCAATTTGACTCTTGTGTATCAATTTGCCCCGTACACTTGAGCTCACTTGAGGCCTTGGGCGCTGAACGACCAGGGCATCCGGTGTATCATCGCACCCAGTTTTGCAGACATTTTCTTCAACAAGCCTTCCCGGCAAAGTTCTCAATGTGAGTCTAGTGGCAATGTATTCGTGCCAGTTGCTTCAAGAATGGCATGCTGCCCATCGCGGTCACAAAGGAGCGTGTGACACCTGAACCCGGCGTGACCCTTGGACCTTGAAAGGACATTGTGGAGGAGCTATGGGTCCACGCAGAGGCCACTTTACTAGCTTGTGCGCTGTGACTGCTTGCCACAAATGCCAAGGCGAAGAAAAAAGTGACTGTGGACCTGCTAACGCAAGAGATTAGAAGAGAGGGCTGCGAGGCTGGTTTGTGCATCTAGTCCCACATTCAGGGCCGTACCATTGGCGTTGTGAGTGCATCATGCTCCCAGGCAGTAAAGTTTGATGTTGATCCATTCCGAAAGAGTCCGCCTTAATTTGTCGTCAGAGTGTGTAAGGATCCTGGACCCAACCTTGCAACGTTCATCCTGAGGCACTGTCTCCTGAATGGCTTGGATGATATTGGTCAAGAGCTGAGAGCACACACTAGTTTCGCTTGGCACACTATGGCGGACCACATGTGCTGGAACTCAGGCTAGGCTGTAGTCAACTTGGTTACAAATCTGGGATGAGACAAGGCCTTACTCTGCAGAAGGCCGAGCACATCGACAACTTTGAGGCTTGCCGCTGCCTGCAAGTGTCAATGAAGCCAGCTTCGTTGGAGGCCAGGAGAAGCTCTATGTTCCCTTGGCTTGTTTTGGACTCAGAGTTTTTAAAGAACACACTGAGCAGCCAAGCAGTGTTCTATAATGCAGCTTCTGTTGTTGAGCACTTCTTTTCCACTAGACCTGGTAGACCCGCCTACTGCTAAGGATGGTCCTAGATACAGCAGGCTCAAAGCGGAAGTTCGCATCAGTACAGCCAAGGCTCGATTGCCCTTGTGAGCGCAAACCGATTTTCTATTTCCGTTCTGCAGTCCTCCACCTTCTACACTCGCATCGCAAAGGGCTTTTTGGCCGGTGCCCGAGTCAAAGGCACGAGCCACTGCGCATGCCCCTGGTCACACTCTCGCAGCGTGCACACCAGAATCAATCAATAATGGTGCCTTCCTGCAAGTTCTCCGTGACAGATGTTGATGCAGAGTCAAGTGGGCAAGAGCCAGCAAGTTCACAGCGACATGCCTTCCTATGGCAATGAATTTGTGAAGGGCTCATTTGATATTAGATATCTTAAATATCTTAGATACATGAACCATGGCTTCCGGCTTGTCAGTGCAAAGCAGGCCAGGGAAGCGGCAGCAACTTTCACCCTAGGCCGGGCTGCCAGCTTCTGACGAGCGCCCTGAGCGACCTCCAGCTGCACAGGCACTGAAGTAGCAATGGCCGCAATCAAGGCAATCAATGTGAATTAAGAGCATAGTGTACATTGCCGAATTCCTGAAGAACACAACACCCATATGGATATCTAGAGATGTAAATACAATATAATATATGAACACACATATATACAGCAGTCGAAAAACAAGCAAGCAGCATGATCATGTGATGGCAGGAAGCATAGTGGTGAGATCACTTCGACTGCGGTATAGCTTTTGCAGCTTGAACCTGTCAGCTCATTCTGTCCGCGACGGGCAATGCCATCGAGCGAGCAGTGCGAGTCGCACAAGATCTCGAGGCACCGCGCAGCATCCACTCAAGCCCGTGTTGAATGTTGCTCGAAGACGCCCTGCCTCTGACAGGGCTGACTAAGATCTTGTACCCATAGTTGCTATCCCGGTTGTGCTTCCAGATGTCGGTCGCGTCGGTTTTGAGAACACGATTTTGCATGCTCGCATCTCATCAGGAAGAGGATGAAGCTGATATGATGAGGATCCGGACACAGATGGTCAGCTGCCTTGCAAGCTGTGGAGAAGCGTCGATAGTTTTTGGCGTACACTCGCAAATGACATATAGCACGCCGCCTGCTGCTTCCTGCAGCAAAAAATACATGCTGAGGTTGACGGATCGAACAGAGGCAGCGGTTCACAAGTACCTCAGGCGGGCTCTTTAGCTTCGTAGCTGATGCGCGGATGGATGCTCCCTGTGATTCACGCTGCCAATGCGCCAGATCCTTATTACTATGAAGGCGCGGCCGTTCCAGCCTTACTGCCCTGCAGTGCAGCCCAAGGAGCCGCTCGCAGTTGTACTGTGCTAAGGAAGGCGCGAGCAGTAATAGTTCCGAGCTCTACTGAAAAGGGAGGCAGGATGGCGAGTGTTGGCGCTTGTTTTGCAGCGATTTCATTTGTTTGAGCGGAACAAGTTGACATGGGATCGTGGTACTGGCTGCACACAGGCCGCAATGGCAAGACTACCGGCACCGACTGGTAGTCCAGGTGTTGGCCCTACAGCAACCTCCTACCCTCTTCTTGACACATTCCAATACGCGGATTTGTCAACCAAGGCAATGACAGAGTGGATTTGCGCCTTTGAAGGCTTCGCTGGTCTGACTCTGATCCCGCGATTTGGACCCCTCTGACACAGCATCAGGCATCAGGCATTCTACATCAGAGGGTCCCACTCGCTTATCACTTCACACACACTTGGCTTGGCAATGCGTTGCAATGCTGTGCGGCTTTTCACCAAGTGAATCGATTTTCCGGATGTCCTGGTAGGGCAGTCAGGGATATGTGGGCAGCGAACGGAGTAGCTGTCGGAGGCAAGCAAAGCCATCGTGAGTGTGTGCAGCCTGCACACAAAGCGAAGCCAAAATATAGTGGTGAACCCCAATCAAGGTCGTGTGTGCTTCATGAGCTTGCTAGGTTGAACAGGCTTGAATTGTCCCGTCTTGTGCCTGCCACTAGGACTTATTTGCTTCATTCCATTGTCTTGCCTGTTTTGGATCAAGGTGTGGAATTTAGAATGCACGGATAGCTGTGGTGTCACCCAATGCTAGACTCCATCGTGCGCCGATTGAGCGGCCATTGTGCAAACTGAATCAAACATTTTACTCGAGTCGAGATCAGTGTATAAGCTTGCCGAGTGCAAATATGGCTTCATGCCTATGTTTGCTAGCATGTACGCACGTATTTTTCCACTTGTTTGCAATCAGCGTGCATGTTGATCACCTTTAGCCAGAGGTAGGCCATAGTCCAAAGGTTGCATCCAGACCAGGCGCATGCTTGGTGCTTTTGGAGACACCACTCATGGCAGTGCCTTCCCCCAGGACTGGCACAAATGGATAAGGATGAGATCCATCACAAGATGAGTAAAAAGGCTCAGAGACGTTCAGCGTTTCGGGCTTTCTCCTGATTTGCGAGGTTGCTCAGCTGACGAAGGTCATTTTCCATCTGAATACGAGGAATGACGAGGCGAACAAAACACTAGCCACTGACTGACGCCAATCATTGCCTTGGCAGCATGCTGCGCTGCCGCGGAACTGACAGGCGGATCAGCACCTGGTGGCTGTCACCCAGGCATGGCCATACGTCTACCCCACTCGGTCTAAATTGACCTCAGGTGCTTGAGTTGGTACAACTTTTTGGACTTGGGCCATGAGCCAAATGATTATGGCAACATTTCTCTTCCTGAAGTGACGATTGCTGCAAGGGTAATTTGCCATTGACGCCTCTTTTGAAATGTGCCTTGTTCCTGCTCTTCACTCGAATGCACAATCGCAGACGTTTGCAATGAGGCAAAGCATTGCAACGGTTTTGCTTTAGGCCGAAAGGCCCATTGCCTTCAAGAGCTTTTATGGCTTTTGCAACCATCAGAAGTTCTCCATGAGGCCTACGAGACGGAGGTGCAACAGATCCTCAAAGATGCCAATGCGAAGCTTCGAAAACTCAGCGAGGTAGCACAATCGTGCCGAGACAATGCATTGCGCACCATGCGCACCATGCGCACCATGTGCACAATGCCACAGCGTGTGCAGCATTCTTTGCGTTTTTGCGTATGATCCCTGAGCGGTGTGCGGGTCAGGCTGTGGAGCCGGAGACCAAGACTCCCTAGCTGTCCTTCGAATGACACGACTAGTCATGGAAAGACTTGCGGTGTGCAAAGCAAGCTACCTCAGCAAGGCAGATCTGTCAGGAAAGACACACCACACACACACAGACACACACACACACACACACACACACACACACACACACACACACACACACACACACACACACACACACACACACACACACACACACACACACACACACACACACACACACACACACACACACACACACACACACACACACACACACACACACACACACACACACACACACACACACACACACACACACACACACACACACACACACACACACACACACACACACACACACACACACACACACACACACACACACACACACACACACACACACACACACACACACACACACACACACACACACACACACACACACACACACACACACACACACACACACACACACACACACACACACACACACACACACACACACACACACACACACACACACACACACACACACACACACACACACACACACACACACACACACACACACACACACACACACACACACACACACACACACACACACACACACACACACACACACACACACACACACACACACACACACACACACACACACACACACACACACACACACACACACACACACACACACACACACACACACACACACACACACACACACACACACACACACACACACACACACACACACACACACACACACACACACACACACACACACACACACACACACACACACACACACACACACACACACACACACACACACACACACACACACACACACACACACACACACACACACACACACACACACACACACACACACACACACACACACACACACACCACACACACACACACACACACACACACACACACACACACACACACACACACACACACACACACACACACACACACACACACACACACACACACACACACACACACACACACACACTGGGAATGCCACGTCGGCAGTCAAACACCAAACGTTCAAACACGTAAACATGAGATGAAATGTTGCAAGTTAGCACTGAACCGTGCAAAGTCAGTGGCCTTAAGGGCGATTGTTAGGGGTGAGCCCTCCAGCTGCCCGCGACGGGACCCAGGAGCAGCTCTCAGGCAGGTACGTTTCACGAAAAGTATGTGGGGTCTTCGTTGGCAGCCGCCCACATACTCTTCCGGCTGCCCCCTGCCGGCATGCACGAATTGCACGGATTTGACAAATCGGGGTACATACACGAACGTAGCTGAAAGCTTCTTGGTCTGGGGCAACCGCCGCAAACCTCTGTGCGTCAGGCGAATGCGTCCACTGATGTCCGCTGTGAACCGATAGGTCAGTAACGCCGTTCACGACAAACGTAGCTGAAAGCCACCTGGTCTGGGGCAACCGCCGCAAACCCGTTCACTGCTGGCGTGCATGAATTCCACGGATTTTGACAAACCTGGTTCTGCAGGTGGTTTGTACTGCGGATGCCACAGTGGGCAGATCGGGCTCTTCGAATTTGGGCGAGGGCTGATCGAATTTCAGCGAGGGTTCATCTCGAGAACGGGTTGTTAAAACATTTGGTCCAGCACGGCAATGTTTGCGGAGGCGGCGTCTCGAATTAGGCTGAGCTGCTGGCAGAGTTGCAGCAAACCCGTCTCAGATGTATTAACTTGGCGGTCGGAATAGGTTGTGAAACACGCAAGTCTTCGGGAGCTAGTTTGGAAATCTGTGTGAAAATGTCGGTCAGCATGTCGGAGTGTGTGTCGAATATGCGCAGGGGATCCATCGCGGTCTGTACACGAAGAGGGCGACGAACCTGTGAGCTACCATGGCTAAGCACCGTGTGAGAAACCATGTTGCGCGTGCAACTCAAAGAGTGCGAACAACAAAAGTGCAAATGAACAAAACGGTTCAAGGCTCGCACTGTTTTCGTCCATCCAGAAGTCAACATCTAGGGAGAAAAGCAAAATAACCAAAGGCATGTTGGCGCTCATCACTGCAGAACCCGATGGTTCGCGTCAAGCGAAGGTTAGAGCGTATGCCACCAAAATGCAGCGATACAGCTCATGATCCTTCATGTTCACTGCACGGGATACCGGCAATCCGAATTCCGCGGCGCGGTCTTTGAGGTTTGACCTCTGTTCCGGGCTTAAATCCTTGGCGGAATCGGCAGAGCAGGTCATGGCATCTTTGAACGCCGAGGCGACACCATCCGGAAGGCGTAGGTTCTTAAGCCACTTGGTGACGACCGCGGGGGTGTGACCATTGGGGGCCGACTGGTGCAATGTGCGGTTTGCCACAACATAGTCCATGTGGAACGGACGTTGGGAGTCAAAACCATCAAGGTCGGAGACAACCGCCGCAGGGGCACCCTCAACAGTTCGAGCGGTGGTCCCAAGACTTGTCAGACGAGACGGGCTTACTCCAGCTCATTGGGTCAATCAACAACGGGCCGTTCCGGGGGAATCAAAACAGCTGCAAGGGATCAAGCAGTGTTCAATTCGGTCCAAGAGGTAATGCGAGAAAGGTCATCAAAAGGTAATGACAATGCACGGTTGAGAAGCGGACTTTTTTCGAGATGCGAAGTCAAGTGGGGTGAGACTTGTCTGAGCCGGATTCGCACTCAAAACCGCACCTTGATTGGGAATAACAGATTTAACAAGTGGGCCCTCACCCGGCGAGGATGTCCAGCACTTCGGGGCCTGTCGCCTGTCCCCAGGATCCCCACTGCTGATCCTCCTTTACTGTAACGACAAATAAATCTGTCAAGCAAGCTGCCGACTCCCTAATACACCATCGCTTGTCTTTACTAGCGGAGTGGACAATCTCGTACCTTCGTGCGAGTTCTTGTTCCCGCCACGTGTCCGCAGACGTGGGCTTAGTGGATTTCCCTCGGCACCCGCCAGAAAAAACTAGGCCGCTCGCGTTCTTGGTATGATATGCGCATTGCCCAGCAAATGCAGCCAATTCGGCCGCGGTACCGCCCGCAAGGTGGGCCCTCGCAAAAAAGCCATAGCAGTCATGAGTGTCAGGCATGTTGAGTCCTTCACGTGTGCTCCTCATGACTTTGCCCGTTTTCAAAATTCCGATAGCCGACAAAAGGGTGGTGCCATGGTACCAGCGAACGTGAGTGTCGCCCGTGGCTTGAATGGACACAGGACCTGGCATGTCACTGAATGACAGTCTCCAAATGATGGTCTCTTCGGAATCAATCCAAGCAGGAATTGGTGTGCGGATGCGGCGTTGGTAATCAATACCGCTGGCGGTCAGTGCGATCACTAAATTCTGCATGACCGCGGGGGACTGCGGGAACTCCGTAAGGGTGAAGTCCAAATGACACATCACCCAATTTAAACATTCGACAAATGGCGGAGCGGCGCAAAAGCGAGTGAG
>CAUJNA010001051.1:0-57500 GCA_963377175.1 Effrenium voratum
TTTTGGGGTCCTTGTTTCGTGGCTTGTTTAACCCCTCTAACCTTTCGCCTGGGCACAGGTCCGTGCCCGAACCACATTTCTTTATTTCTTTCTTTCTTTCTTTCTTTCTTTCTTTCTTTCCTTTTTTATTTCTTTCTTTATTTCTCTCGCTCTTTCTTTCTTTCTTTCTTTCTTTTCTTTTCTTTTCTTTTCTTTTCTTTCTTTCTTTTATTTCTTTCTTTCTTTCTTCCTTTTCTCTCTTTTTTTCTTTCTTTCTTTCTTTCTGTCTTGCTTTCTTTCTTTTATTTCTTTATTTCTTTCTTTCTTTCCTTTTTCTTTTCTTTCTTTTCTCTCTTTCTTTCTTTCTTTCTTTTTTTCTTTCTTTCCTTTTTTGATTTCTTTCTTTCTTACTTTTCTTTCTTTCTTTCTCTGTTTCTTTCTTTCTTTCTTTCTTTCCAGCTTTCTTTCTTTATTTCTTTCTTTCTTTTCTTTCTTTTCTCTCTCTCTTTCTTTCTTTCTTTCTTTCTTTCTTTCTTTCTTTCTTTCTTTCTTTCTTTCTTTCTTTTTTCTGTTCTTTCTTTCTTTCTTTCTTTCTTTCTTTATTTCTCTCTTTCTTTCTCTCTCTCTTCCCATTTGATCTATCTATCTATCTATCTATCCATCACCTGACCTTGCGAAAGTACCGCGCCTGCCACGAAAAATGTACTCGACCTTGCGAAAATACTGCGCCTGCCGCGAAATCTGTACTTGACCTTGCACGGGCACAAAATACTGCACCTGCCACGAAATCTGTACCTTAGGTTGCCAAAGTGCTGCACCTGCCACGCAAAATGGACCTCCGAAAACCTCCGAAAACGTCTGCGCGAGCACTACAGTGGGCAACATTCCGAGCCCGCGGCGAGACCGTGGCGAACCCGCGGCGAGCCGTGGCGAGACCGTGGCGAGACCGCACGCAGAACAGAGGTACCCTTCGCGATTTTTCGTGCTAACTTCACGTCTAAGTGAATCCGGATCTTGTGATTCTACTTTTCGTATTACGGAAGTTTTCTTACTAAACTTCCTTTGACTATCAGGTTTTGATTGATTCAGGTGTCAACAACAAAGCAAAAGAACTAGCTCCGGAGCTCAGGAGATTTGGTTCTACAGCAGCGCAGAAGTACCTGAAAGACATCTTGGAGACTGCCAGGGATCAGATCTGCAATACGAAGACCACCTGCGGCCAAGAGTTTCGCAACACCGCCCCTCGGCCAATCTTTTCTTTTTTCCCCAGATAGCTGAAAGCTATTTTGGAGTTCTGACTTCGAATAAAGAAGGGAAAGTTATTTGCGAGATTGACGGCTGGGTGCTAGGGGGCGTGCAGTTTGGGGTGCTGGTGCAGGTGCTGTTTTGGGATGCTGTTTGGGGTGCTGCTTGAGGTGCTCGCAACGGTGCGGGCACATTGTTGCGAGATCGACGGCCGGTGTGGTACTGCTTCGCATGTGAGACGGGCCTTGTCAAGTGTCAGGTTTCATCCAAACCAGTTTTCGCACCGGGGTACCATGGGGATGGTACCCGTTTAGTACCTGTTTTAAGCCCCTAAAATGGGTATCAATAGACAGCACCCAGGGAGCGTCCTAGCAGATTTGTTTCTCCGATTTCCGCAACCCCAGTTGTTGTTTTCTGCGTTTTCGTGTTTGTGCAGACCGCCAAGTTTGTGATCGGCCAAGTGGCTGCCGCAGTAATGACTGGCATTTCTTCGGGGCCCATGCCTTCCTGGTTGCATATTGTCATGGCTGTGCTTGGCACTAAGATAAATGAGGGCGTGAAGAAGATGAATGAGCAGATTGAGGACAAATACGTCGAGTACTCTGCCACTTGCCGCTGTTCGACCTAGCTGCAGAAGCAGAATGCTTACAACATGGTGGGTTGGTCAAAATGTTGGTAGTCAAACTGGTCATAACTCCATTTGGCCTTGTCTCTTTTTGAGGATCCCCTTTGTTGGGATGGGTTTTCCTGGAAAGCTCGTGGAAACAATTCACCTTGGTCTAAAAAAGCCAGCTCAGCACCCAGGCTCTGGTGAAAGCATAGACTTGCAGCTTGCTGCGCCCACCTCGCGCGGATCCTGAGGCTTGGAGCCGTGAGGCAATTCGCTGCGAGATCGGCGCCCGGGAAAAGAGGATCTGCATCCTCATGGGGGTTTCTCAAAATAGTGTATTCCTTTTTGGGTCGGTTTTAAAGGGAACCCAAAGGAAATCAGGTGGTACAAGGGGTCCCCTATTTTGAGAAACCCTCACATGGCAAATGCAAACACTGGCGGCAAGTTTGTTGGTTCCAACTGCTGGATTTCGCAACCACAGGCGCTGCGGCCACTACCGCTGTTTCGAGTGCAGTCAGGGCCTGGCATCCGAATGCTAGCTGCGAAGCAGACTGGCTGCACCACGGCTGCCGCATCTTTTTTGTCAAAAGCGGCAACCTCGGATTGTCAATGTACGTAGATTATGATGCTAAGTAGACTATGAAGGATGCGAAGCACTATCCTTCACGGAAGCATGTATGTGAGCTTGTCCTACTTTTCGCGCAGTGTTCATTAACTGCAAGTAGATGCATGCTTGGCATTGCTGTGTAGTCCTCTTTCTGCAGAAACATGGCTCTGGTCCTTTAGTGCAAAAGCAACTAGGCGCCGCCGCAATGAGTTCGGTGAAATCTGCAGTCGTCAGCAGGCTAGCAAGTGCGAGGAAGTTTGGTGTTGAGAGTCTTTTTGACTTCCCGAGGCCAACTATTCCTTTGAAGCGATAGGCGGGTTCGGCAGTTTATGACTCACACGATGCTACACTAGACAGCACCTGAGATACTGCCAGGAAGGAATGCGCTGGCAGCAGTGTAACAGCGAGTTCGGCCTGTGCTCGGCTCGTTCACAGTGCGACTCCTGCGGCGCCGAATGCAAGTACCGCAAACAGGATGATTCGAACTGCGCAGGGTGTAGCGACCCGAAACGCTCAGGGTGTAGCGACCCGAAACGCTCAGGGTGTAGCGACCCAAAACGCTCAGGGTGTAGCGACCCAAAACGCTCAGAGTGTAGCTCCTCGGAATACTTAGAATGTCATGACCCGAAGTGCCGGAAATCCTGTGCACTGGCGACCATGTTGCAGGAACGCGAAGATCGTCGAAGAAGTTATGCGTTGGTTTGTGTTTTTAGCGGGCGCTCCACAACGCTGTCACGTTGGCAGGAGTGGGCTATTCCATACTTGGGCAATTTGCCGCATATCTACTACTTGCAAAACAGTCACATTATCCACGTTTTGCAAGTACTTAATGATATAATTTATGTATATTCGCCAGATGAAGGACAACATCTTCGTAGCGCTTGTCGGTACGAACAGCGCGCGGCTGATCTAGGCCACACAGATGCATACATACAACAAAACAAGCAATTTGCCACAAACGACTCGACAACGGCGAAGCAGAGCACAAAAGGTATGACTCCGAATGCACATTACGTCCCTCTTCTACGTGTAGCCAATTGGAAAATGTGCCGATGGGTAGGTGACCAATTCGTCGAGTTCCAGGCAGCGCGGTCGGCTTCGTGGTCTCCCACGAGCCTCCGTTTGCCAATCGCAACCTTCGGCAACGAGGCACATGCGTTGCGCCGCAACGGGCCACAGTCACATCTCGCTCCATACTTGAGGGGATTCAGCGGCGGAGAGCCGGCACATTTAGCGACGCGCGCCGTGCGCTGTTTTTCGGAGCAGGCAGACGTGCGCTTGTCCTCGCATGCGACAAAGAGTCAAGACAGCGCGATTAAAACAACTGGGATGCGTAAGCTCCGGCTACCTTGCACGCACGACAGAGGCGGCGGGCCTCCCTCTGCAACAGAGAAGAACGTGTTCCAAAGACTACTGACGCCGGCGCAGCAAGACCTGTGGCAGGCTCTCCTGCTGTCACACTTGGGAACACAGGAAGCGGTAGCAATGGCGATAGAGAGCGAATGGTCACAAAATTGGTGCTTATTAGACCAACTCGTAGCGCACGTCACAGAGAAGGAGTACGAGTCCCTTGCGCTGCTCTTCGTCACGATGTTCAAGGACAACACAGCTGCTGCATTCCCCGAGGACAAGGAAAGAATAGCTTCACTGCAGGAAGAAGGGAAGCTCTTACAAATGGCGAGCCCTCACAACGCAAATAATTGCCTGCTGGATGCTTTGGTGTTGGCCTTGGTCGCAGAAGGACTTGTGGAAACCGACGTGCATGTGGACATGCAAGCTCGCGCGAGAATCTGCGCAACGTGTCGTCAAACGCTGGTCGCCGCCGGGGCCGAAGAGGCCGCAGCTTGCGAAGGTATCTTCCCTTTCTTGGACGCTCAGGAGCATAGTCACATTGTGCTTCCAGAGCTATACCGCATGCTGAACCCAAACGCTAAAGTGCGACCTAACTTCGAGATTCGCGTCTATACCCGCTTCGACTCAGAGGACGTCAGGCCGGAAGAACACGGCATATTCGTGCGAGGCTCGGCAGGAGCAAGCAATCCGTCAAGGATATTATGTCTCTACAACCACACATCTGCCAACTTTCGCGGGTTTCACTTCGATGCTTTGGTGTCGCCGCTGGGCACGGACCAGCTACAGAACAGAACTGCAGCGTCGAAGTCGGGGTTCACGCAAGAAGCAGTGAAGTGCGGCAGCGCCTCTTTGCGGAGAAGCAGTGCAGAGTTGGCTCAGCGCGAAGGAACTGCAAGCGGAGAAACGGCAGCTCTGCTGCAAGCGAAAGAACCGGAAGGTGTGTCAGAAGAAGCTGCGAACACGAGCAGCGCAAGCGCGGTGTCACTGTGTGGCCTGGCTGCGACGGTGGCCCCAAAAAGGACAGAGAAGATGCATCTGGAAGAATTCATGAAAGCACGAGTGGGCTTAGACGTGACCTTTGCAGACGAAGAGGTAGCGCGACTGGTCGACGCAACAAGAAACAAACATGTTGGCAGGATAGCTGCTAAGTTTGCGGAAGTGGCGGAGGAATACACATGCGAAGAAGTGGGACACGCGGAAGTCAGTGCACTGGCTCGGCTATGGATTAACGAGTGCTCAGAGGAAGCACACCTGCGCCAAGCGACAATCGGCACGGAGCAGATACCTCCGCTAAATGCTATTATGTCGGACAGCGCAACCAGCAAAAAACCAAATGCCGAAGAAGATGTAGCGCTGAGAACAGCTGGCGAGTCGCCAGTCGGCACTAGCAGCAAGCAAGACAAACAAACAGACGCAGCGACAGTCGCAGGCACAAAGCGTCGACGTCTCTATGGGAAGCAGTCGGATCCAAATACACCCCGTGCGCCAACAACAGCTGTCGCGGATGCTAGGGAAAATTTGGGCGACGACTGCTTTTACTTGAGTTGCCTGCCAGCCTCGGAGAGTAGTGATCCGCGTGCGGAGAAGGAAGCACTGGCAGAAGCCATAGCTGACCAGCTGAGCGCGCGACCGACCCTACCCAATCGCTATCAGTGGATTGCAGAAGAGAGCAAGTATGCTATGGACTTGCCAGATGTACATTGTGCGTTCGCAACGTGCAGTTTCGAAACCGATTCGATGGACAGCTTGCTGGAGCATCTGAGCGCGGAGCATGAAGCGTGGTTGGCCACATTGGCAGCGCAGCTCCCGCCTTGTGCAGAAGATCCAAAGAGCATCATGGCAGCCTATCGTCTGGGGCTGAGCCACAAGTGTCAAAGGGAAGCGCCGTTTGCGCACGTTTCCCTGGACCGACGAGCCTTGCGGAACTACCGCGCTGCCATAGACAGCACGGACATGGCCGAGCTTATTTGCCTTATTTGCGCGCGACGCTACGCGCACAATCCATCCGTAAAGCAGAATCAGATTCGCTGGCGCCAACTTCTGCGGGAAGATAAAGTCTTGAACTGCACAGAAGCTGAAGCGAAGATCATCTTTGGAAAGGCCCAATACTGCGAGAAGTTTCTCGCAGAGCACACACATGAGGTGCAAGCCAAGATGCGCCGAGAGCTAGACGTCTGGACTTTGCAGGTCTGCTTGTTTGACCACGCCTTCGAGCTACTTTGCTGTCCAGAAGACAAGGCATGCGTCAAAAACTGTCCGCCGAACGTGTGTTGCTCGTGGTGCAGAGCACCAGTGTGCGCAACTTGCTTTTCTGCCATCAGCCAAAAAAAGATTCGACCTGTAGAGGCGCTGAGCAACGACATGATGGTCTTCTACGCTCCGCGAGAAATCTACGAACACGAAGCCACATTTATGGAGCTGCTGTGTGCAAGCCCATGCTTAACGAGCATGGTATGCTTTAGTTTGGAGAAAAAACTTAGGAGTCAGCGAGCACTAGACGAGGATGCTTTCATGAATCGTCACCGCCTGGCCGCGCGAGGAAATGCAACAACCTTCCCTTTGCCATGGGAGCAACTGCTGCAATATTTACACCAAGCAGAGGCAGACGGCCCAGGTGCAAGACCAGCGTTGCCGCGGCTGGGCAGTGACTTGCGCGACTTCGTCTCAGTAATATTGAAGACTTCCGGCGAAGGAGCGGATGACACGACGTTGACACGCTTCATCCACCAGGCGTGCGTCCGCAGACATGTGGTAGTCGCCCTGATCGAAGGCGCAATCGACCGCGAACATCGCGCGTACACCCACTTGAACAAGATTGACGTTCGCGCGCGCGCCGAAGCCCTGCCCACAAATGGGGTCCCAGAAGAGCTCGTGGCACTACTCAGTCACGACAACGACCTGGAGCGAATTCAGCGCCAAAAAGCTGCAACGCCGGTGCGCGGCCACATGCCGCTCGCGGAAGTCGCGGAGGAGCTGGGTGCCAGCTGCAAGCCAAACGCGGTGGTGAACGAGCGAACGAGTCTAGGGTACGGCGATGCAGACGCTAGCGCAAAAGCAAATCTCGTGCGCCTAGCAGAAGCAGCAGACGCTGGCCGGCTGGATCGCGTTCGAGTCACGACTGGGCAAGAACTTGTCGACCAGTTCGAACCTTGGTACTTCGGGGTGGCCTTTGCCTTCCTGTTCAAGTATTGTACTGGAATGCCAGACCCGCCGGAGTGGAGCAACAAGGCACGGTGGCGCCGACAAAGCTCGGACCCACACGTATCCCTGGCCTCGTGGACACGAGCCATGGCGAGACGCGTTGAAGCGCAGCTGAGCCGAGACTGGACCTTTGGGTTCGCAAGTTGGAACCTACTGTTTCGCTCCGCAGTCAACCTAGCACGAACAGTTGATGCGTACGACAAACCTGTCTTCGACGAAAGGGACGGGAAGTGGAAACAGCTGTCAGCAGAAGATATCGAGCATGGCGCCCTGCAGCTGGTCGGCGGACTTGTTGGAAGTTACACGGATTCAGCTGGACGCAAGAAGCAAGTGCAAGGAGATGTGAGCAAGCTACCATTTGTGCCCGGTCTCGGCCCGGCGGCGCGCAAGCTGCTGCGTAATCTGCAGCATGCCACGCGCATCCTTCCCGGCACGCAAGACGCGCGACGCATCATGCGCTTCGAAATTCAGGCTATGCGCATTCGCTACGGAGTGCCACTTTTTGTCACGTTCTCGCCCGACGAGGCGCACCAACTCGTGTACGTGCGAATGGCCCGTGTGCGAGAAACAGACCCGGTGCGCATCACGCCGCTGTACAAAGACTGCGATGCCGGCAGCCGGGAGTGGCCGCCTCTCGACGCGTGCGTGGCAGTGGATGTAGAGACCCTGCGCCGTCAGGTACCTAATTGGGACCAGCGACGAGCCGTCTTGGCACGCGACCCGCTGGCGTGTGTCGACGGCTTTCGAGTTCTAGTGCAACTCACCCTCCAGCACCTGTTTGGCCTGAATGTATGCGCAGCCTGTCCCCGCTGCAACGCGTGCGAGCCAATGCGACCTTGTCAGGACGTGTTTGGCAGCAGCGCCACATGCAGCGGCGGTGTCTTTGGTCGAATGGACGCAGCTTACTTGACATTTGAGACCCAAAAGTCCAGCGGCTCGCAGCATGCGCACGGCCAGTGCTTCGTGCAATGCCTGCACCAGCACACTCCGCTGGAGAAAATCTTTCGCCTACCGGCCTCGCGCGCGGAAGAGCTTCGCGACGACTACCTGCGATACAACGCCCACGTGGCCTACGCGACGTACTCCAAAGCTCCCAGTGCAGTGGCGGCGATGCTCGAACGCGCGGTGGCCTGCTGGCCAGAGCACAAAGACAACCCAGACATGATTGACGCGCCAGGGTATCAAAGAGCACGAGCAGGAGAGATGCATATGCTGGACGAAGAAGCCGAAGCAACCGCATGGTGCCAAACTTACTTGGACGAGGACGTCGGAAAATTACAAACCTTGAAGCAGCACCATGTGCACAACTGGGACGCAGACACGCAAGAGTTCAAGCCCTTGACGGGCTGCCAACGACAGGACAGACCCAACGAATGCAAAAGTGCCTTTCCAAGGACAGCTTGGCTGCGGGAAGACGCAGCCGTGCTGTGTCCGTGTCTGCTGAAGGCACACGAGATGGAGGGAAGCGGACGCAAAAACCGCCTGGCGTCCTTGCACGGACCCTATTCGCACAAGTGGCTGAATCCTTGCCACCCGGCAATGCTTGCCGCGCTCCGTGGCTGCAATGTAGATGTGCAAGTCCCTTATCGGTTGCCGTTCAAGTGTCGCAACTGTGGTGACGAACTAAGCCCATTGCAGAGACGCAACATTATAGAAGCAGCGCAGCGGGCGCAGGATGCCCAGACTGGTTACTGCGCAGACTACTGTGCGAAGTGTCAACCTATGGCTTTCCACGAAATCAATGAGTTCCGCAAAGGCCACATTGCGCTGCACAAGCAGCTGGCAGGCGCCGGCGTCGAGCGGCTCGGCAAGAGGCACACCGGTCGGTTCTTGAGCGATGCCTACTGCAAGGGCATTGTGCGAGGACAGGTCGAGTGCTGTAACTTGCGTGCGAATCATGTCGAAGACGCGTTTGTCGCGAGTGAGCGCTTCAGCACAACCAACTTTGTGAGTTTTCCAGGTAGGGAGTTTCTAAATATGGTGCAGCAGGCGTGTGGCGACCTAGGCGACGAAGCGACCAGGCTGGGAACCCGCGCCACGGCCCGCGGGCGGCGTCCGACGCACCTCCGCGATTTGGACGTTGCGCAAGCCTACGGACTGCGACCGCGAAGCGCCGATCTATGGCATGCATCCCCATACGAGTTCGTCATGTGTTGGGAGATGGTCGCAACGCGCGTGCCGTACACTTGGCAGGCGTGGCAAGCACTTCCAGCAGACGCGTGGGATGTCAACCTGACAGCCGCTGGCGCCAAGAAACTTGAAAACGCCAACAAAATAGTGCACTTGAAGCCCGGCGCAGACTACATTAACAAGTTCAACTCGAAGCCGAGCTGCGAGTACTTCACCAACTCCGTGGCCACAGCAGCCTTACAGCACGCGTGGTATTTCAAGCGTCGACGTCGCCCGCAGTGCCCACGCTTCGACGCCGCGCCACGTCCGCGACACGGACCAGAGAGCGCGGAATACAACGCAGCTCTCTGCTCGGCGTATTTTCGTCCTTGGACACTGCAGAAGCACTGGAGCACAACGCAAGTGCCACTCGCAAGCTCGCTGAAGAGCGGGGACAGATCGTGGGACGAAGCCTTGCGGCAATGGCTACGCGGCATCAGCTGTGAGGAAACCATGCGCCACGTAGGCAATTTTCTTTCTGTGCATCGCGTCCGTCCCAGCGAAGAAGCAGCCGAAAACAGTGATGACGACGACGTTGACATGCCACTAGATCTTAGCGTAGAACACTTTCGCCAAGCCTTAGAGCCACCCGCACGGGAGGTCGCCGCCGGCACGAAACGCAAGCAAGCGTCCGAAGAGTGCACCGACGCCGCGTGCGAGCGGGCAAATGCCACCTGGGCAAGTTGCGAAGAAACGCCATCCGACGTCAGAAATCCCTTTGCACACAGCGACGCAAAGCAGCTACTGAAGGCAGCGCGTCAAAAACGCCAAAAACTCACTTGCGTCAGCGCAGCTGCCGATCAAATACGAGCGCCCAACGTGAGCACGAGAGAACCCAGCAACCGCGCGAAGAAGGTGAGGGCTTGGCTTGCAGAAGTTGCGCAGCGACAAGACTCGTCCGGCAAGGCGTTCTTGAACCCAGAACAACTAGACTTTGTTCGTACGATTGCGGCACGAGTCATAGAAGAAGAAAACACGGGCGAAGCCGAGAACTTGCGGCAGAGGACAGCAACCGAGCCGTTGCGGTGGGCTCTGCACGGAGGCCCAGGCACAGGAAAATCGCACGTGCTGAGACTGATCCGCACAGAACTGTTTGATGGCGTCTTGCAATGGCAACAAGGAATACAATACAAAGTAGTCGCTTTGCAGGCGGTCATGGCCGAGCAGCTAGAGGGTGACACAATTCACCACGCAGTTGGCCTGAACAAGCGCGGAGAGGAGACGGGTATCGGCTTCAAGCGCCTAGCAGAACTGACCGCCGCAGCGACGCAGTGGCGATGGCTGTTGCTGGACGAGTTGAGCATGGTCAGCGCAGAGCTGCTCGCGCGCCTGGAACTCCGCTGTCGGGAGCTAGTCCGAGATGCCTCGCGACAGAAGTACGCCGCAGGGTGCACAACAGCACGACCCTTCGGGGGATTAAATGTCATTCTCTCGGGGGATTGGTGGCAGCTCGCGCCACCGCGCGGCACCTTCCTGGGAGCCATCCCGGCTCAGATGCTGCGCAGCCAAGGTGTGAGCACGAAGCTACCGCACGCGGCCTACGGCCAGCAGTTGATCTGGGGCGGGCCGAAAAACGGCATCCAAGGGGTTACAGAACTCGTCACGTGCGAGCGCACACAGGACGAGTGGCTACGAGAGGTGCAGGAAGAGTTCCGACACGGAAAGCTCTCGCCGTCAACGCACGCGTTCCTGCACGGGGTGCCGACGTCGGTCCCCGGCAGCTGGCAAGGAGGACGCGCTGCTTGCGGCAAGGAAAGCTGTAGCAAACTAGTAGCACAGCACGCAGACCCGACGCGCATCCTGCGGGAAGAATGCGACAAGTGTCGCGAAGAGCGACGCTCCAAAGCACTCGTCGCTATGACAGAGAACGATCAACGTTTCGAAACAGAATTCCAGGAGGCGACCTGTATTTTCGCCACCAACAACGTGAAGTACCACGTGAACCGCAAGCGCGCGCGAAAATTCGCAGCTCGGGCGCGGCAGAGACTCTACTACGCAATCGCAGAGGACCGCGCCTCGGCCGAGGTTCTAGCAGAAAAACCTCGTTTGGACGAAGACAAGGTGACCTGGCTGCAACGGCATGATCGCGAGTCTGGGGACCTCTACGGCACATTGCCGCTGTGCGTTGGCATGCCCGTAGCTGCCGCGGACCACTTGGATCGAGAGAGGGGCGTGCTGCGTGGATGTTCCGGACGAGTTTGCGGCTGGACACACGACATCGCCACCGCGGAGCCCAGCAAACAGGACGGAGAGGTGCGTTTCTGGACGAAACTGCCTGCTGCAGTGTATGTGCGCTTCAAGACAAAGCGACAGTGGCGTATTCAAGGACTCGGGGACGATTGCGTCCTCCCAGTGGCGCCTGTCCGTAGCGTCTGGCACCTGGATCACCGCCGAAAATATCCGAAACTGAAAGTGTCACGGAGACAGCTTCCACTATGTCCACATTTCGCGATCACTGCGCACGCAGGGCAAGGCCTCACTATGCGAGAAGGCGCCATCGCAGACATCGCGATTCAAGCGGGCGACGACCCCTTGACATGTTACGTCGCCGTGACGCGCGTGGAAGGTCGAGCACGCCTGCTCATATTTCGTCCCTTTGCCCGGGCGCCGTTCCAGCGCGGGGAAGATGTGGGGCGAAACCTGTTGCTTCGAGTATGGAGAGGAGAGGCGATAGACTGGGAGAAGATCCGACAAGAGCACATCATCGAGAAGCCATGCAGCGAGTGCCGGGAATGCAAAGAGCCACGTGGTTACACGGCGGGGCAATGGAAGCGCGAGGATACAAGCCGCATCTGTAAAGAATGTGTAGGCAGGCACGAGCAGAGCGGTCATCCGTGGCAGTGCTGTGTTTGCCACAATTGGCTGCCCACGGCCGCCTTCCATAGCAAATGGAGAAGCAACGGAGCAGCACTACGACGTGTGTGTCTCAACTGCAAGGACACGAAACGATGCACTATCTGCGGAGAAGTAAAGGAGGAAGCAGACTTCAGCGCGGCTGCATGGCACACAAAACATCTTCCCCGGCGTGCGTGCAAGACATGCAGCAAGAAAGAACGAGGCCATTGGAAATGCGCAAGCTGCGCCACTTCACACCCAAAGCGATGCTTTTCGCGATACGCGCGAAAGCGACGCGGCGTCCGGGACGGCAAACAAACGTGCGATATGTGTCTGGCGGAGCGTGACTTGAAGCGAGCGGCCGAAAGAAGTCGAGAGCGACTCGCAAGAACACGGGCGAAACGAAAGCGGAGAATCCTAGCAGAGGTTATTGGTTTTTTTTTTTTCTGGGTAGTGTTTTTTGCTTTTTGGGTTGTGTGGTGGTTTTTTTGTGGTATTGGTTTATAATTTTTTTTGTTTTGTTGGTTGTTGGTTTTTGTTTTTTTTTTTTGGTTTTGGTTGTTGGTTTGATTTGGTGGTTTTTGTTGGTTTTTTTGTTTATGGTTGGTTGTGGTGTTTGGGTTTTTAGGTTTTTTTTTTGTTTTTTTTTTTTTTTTTTTTTTTGGTTGTGTTGTTTGGTTTGTGTTGGTATGTGTTGTGGTGGTATGGTATTGTATGGTTGATCTGGTAGGAGAAATGCGAGGAGCACCACCAAGCAGCAGCAGTGGCAGCAACTGTAGCAAAGGCGCCAATAGCTATCCGTGACAGACGGCAGGGACATATTCTAATTAGCACCGTGTCGATCACGCATGTTTTACATCGCCAATACTCTCTAAGGCACACTTTAAATGTACTGCTCGCCGCAGATTTTGCCCGGTTTGCTTGATGCGGATTTTGCCTGGATTGCTTGCCGCAGATTTTGCCTAGATTGCTTGCTCAAACATGCCTCACCCCGTTGAAAATGTACCTCGTTAGGACCAGTATCCTCATATCATCCTGCAGCACGCCTCGAAAGTATCATCGCAGCGGGGCCGCGATGGGTCCCCTATTGTAGCCAGGATGCGGTGCATTGTTGCTTTGCTTTCGCGCGAAAATGCACCGCTTTTATTGGATGAGGTGTGAACAAGAATTGACGGAAATGGTTGGTGATTTCAACGGTCATCATGATAATACGCTTTGATTGGCACGCTTCCATAGAAGGCGCGCCCATTCTGAAGTGATCTTTTTCTATCCTTAGCTTCGTGCATTTTTGTACTAATCTAATAAAGTGCCGACAATTCTACTGCTGCTTCGAGCATGTGCCGTGACATTGCTTGTCTTTCTTAGCAGATTATGATATTAAATACACCAAGAAGGATAAGAAGCACTATCCTTTGCGGAAACATGTTTGTGAGCTTATTCTATTTAGTAGATTAGGATGCCAAGTACACTGTGAAGGATAAAAAGCATTATCTTTCGTGGAAGCATGTTGTACGTAGATTATGATGCTAAGTAGACTATGAAGGATGTGAAGCACTATCCTTCACGGAAGCATGTATGTGAGCTTGTCCTACTTTTCGCGCAGTGTTCATTAACTGTAAGTAGATGCATGCTTGGCATTGCTGTGTAGTCCTCTTTCTGCAGAAACGTGGCTCTAGTCCTTTAGTGCAAAAGCAACTAGGCGCCGCCGCAATGAGTTCTCCCGCTGCAGTGCGCTGGCATTGTGCCCTGAGCGATGTTTTGATTCGATGCTGCGCATGTAAAAAAAATCCTCCGGAATAGCCGTGACTGCCAACCAAGTGCAACAGGTACTGCAGTCAGGTGCCGTGACATTGCATTTGCAGTAGAGGCTCATCACCGGTCACCCCTTCTCGCCGCAAGTCGGGGCCGCGATTCATCTGACACTGTCAGGACCAGCACGCCTCAACTGTACCTCGCCTTTGCAATCATAGACAAATTCAGCACCGTGGTGTCAGGGGCAGTTGGTGTAGTGGTATCACACCCGCTCAGCATGCGGGAGGCCCCGGGTTCAATCCCCAGACTGTCCATGCTCAATTTAGTTCTGTTTGCTGCTGCGGGGACGAGCAGCCATCATGATAGTCATGTCCACGCATCTTTTGCATCACCAATGCTCTCTAACGTCACCCTTGGAATGTATACTATAGATATATATATACTATAGATATATATAGATATAGATATAGAAGTAGAAGAGAAGATATAGAATAGAAGATGCTAACCATATACACTATTTATACACTATAGAATGTGCACGAAAGAATATACACTATAGAAGATGATAACCAGCAGTCCTCATGATAATCATGTCCACGCAGCTTTTGCATCTCCAACAGGCAGCATAATGATCATGTCCACGCATCTTTTTGCATCACCAATAGCCAAAGTGCGGCGCATTTTTGCTTTGCTTGCGCGAAAATGCACCACGCCTCGAAACCATATACACTATATATACACTATCGAATGTGCACGATAGAATATACACTATAGAAGATGATAACCAGCAGTCCTCATGATAATCATGTCCACGCAGCTTTTGCATCTCCAACAGTCATCATAATGATCATGTCCAGGCAGCTTTTTGCATCACCAATAGCCAAAGTGCGGCGCATTTTTGCTTTGCTTGCGCGAAAATGCACCACGCCTCGAATGTGGCTCACTCCATTGAAAATGCGCCTCGCCTTTCGCCCTCATCTGGCACTGTCAGGAGCAGCACGCCTCAACTGTACCTCGCCGTTTCGATCATAGACAAATTGAGCACCGTGGTGTCAGGGGCAGTTGGTGTAGTGGTATCACACCCGCTCAGTATGCGGGAGGCCCCGGGTTCAAATCTCAGACTGTCCATGCTCAATTTAGTTCTGTTTGCTGCTGCGGGGACAAGCAGCCATCATGATAGTCATGTCCACGCATCTTTTGCATCACCAATGCTCTCTAACGTCACCCTTAAAATGTATACTATAGAAGATAGAAGATATAGAATATATATATAGAAGATATAGAATATATATATATTATATATAGAAGATAGAAGATAGAAGATGATAACCAGCAATCCTTATTACCTCATTAGACTATATACCTCATATACACTATAGAAGATGATAACCAGCAATCCTCATGATAATCATGTCCACGCAGCTTTTGCATCTCCAGCAGTCATCATGATGATCATGTCCACGCATCTTTTGCTAAGCATCCGCGTGATGGACAACTTTAGTTGATCCTGCCACCTGACAAAATTGCAAGTTTGTCAAGGTTGAGATGAGGACGATGATAAAGATAAGGAAGATGATGAAGATGATGATGATTATGATGATGATGATGATGATGATGAGACGACCAGACAAGCTACTGGCAGGCTCAAACTAGGTAGGACTACCATGATGATAATCACGAGGATGATGATGAACATGATGAGGATGATGATGATGAGGATGGTAATGATGTAACCTTATGAGGATGAAGCTTCGGTTATGCTCATATGCCAGCGCATCCTCAGCATCACCAACACCTCGCCTTTCGCCCTCATCTGGCACTGTCAGGAACAGCACGCCTCAACTGATGAACATGATGAGGATGATAATATATATAGAAGATAGAAGATGATAACCAGCAATCCTTATTACCTCATTAGACTATATACCTCATATACACTATAGAAGATGATAACCAGCAATCCTCATGATAATCAAAACCCTAAACCCTAAACCCTAAACCCTAAACCCTAAACCCTAAACCCTAAACCCTAAACCCTAAACCCTAAACCCTAAACCCTAAACCCTAAACTAAACCCTAGCATCACCAACACCTCGCCTTTCGCCCTCATCTGGCACTGTCAGGAACAGCACGCCTCAACTGATGAACATGATGAGGATGATAATGATGATGATGATAATGATGATTACCTTATGAGGATGAAGCTTCGGTTATGCTCATATGCCAGCGCATCCTCAACATCACCAACAGTCATCATGATAATCATGTCCACTAATGATAATGCATTGTCCTCATTTCCATTTCCGCTTGCAGCTCTGTATTTTCTATCAACCACCCTTCCCGTGCGCCTCGCCCTTGCGGACAAGGGGTCGGCGGATTTTTAATAATTTAACATCACCTAAACTATAAGATAATACTATATTTTTAATCTCTATTGGTAAATCATAAAATAGCATATAATATTAATATATATTTAATTATTTAATTATTTAATTATTTAATTAGTAATTTTCAAATATTGAGAAAACTTTTTCATAAACATTTTATCTGGATTCTTTTCTAAAAGGTTAATATATAAAAAACTATGCGGTTCATCAGTGGCAGTCTCATATATTTTATAAATTAGTTTCTTGCTTTCATGTAAATTATCGCTTCTAACAATTGCTGATAATTCATCTTGCAATATTTCTATCTCTTTAAAATTTCTAACTTTATAATAAAACAAATGACTTATATTTACCCTAATAATTGGTGGTACTGTTGATGATTTTTGAAGACTTACAAGTGTTGATATTCCACTATGACGACCTCTACAAAATAAAGAATTTAACAATTTGTTATTTCTTGTTATTGCTGGATTATCAGATACATCATCCAAAATTACCAAAATATTAAATAATTTCTTCGTTCCTTGTTTTTTCTGGTATTCAATTATTTTATTTTGAGTTTCTATAACTCTTTCTAAATCTTCAACATTGAACTCATCCCACCAACACGGTTCTTTATCATTATCTACTTTCAAACCTTCTTTAATGTATTTTTTAACAGGCAACCAAATACTATCTAAATTTGCAGATGGAGACCAGATAAAAATTCTTTCAAATGCTCCTCTATAAATATCAAGTATCATTGATACAAGTAAAGTTGATTTTCCACTTCCAGATGGACCGACAATCATAGCTCTCATTGGCAATTTAGGGACGACCTCATGCTTACTTTGCTTAAAGTCATATTTGATTTCATCAATTGGTTTTACATCAGGCATACTAAAAATAATATTATAAATACTTATAAATAAAAAAATATATAATATAATTATATCATAATGGCTATAGAATCTATTAATTTAAGTGAAGTGGCTAGTATTCGGAGGATATATAAATTTGGTGATATCTTAGTTCCAGATACTGAACAAATATATTATGATACGATGTTATACTTTTTATCTGCAATTAAAAATCATAATATCGTAGTATCCAAGTCCGCAATTGAAAATGACAATAACCTAGATTTTAATTTTAGAAAGTTAGTAAATTTTATGAAAGATTATTCTAATACATATACAAATGAAATGATAAATAGTGTACAAGAAGTTATTAATAATAATATTCTAGATGTTGATATGCTAACTGCATTAAAACTTACTAAAGCTAAAGAAAATAATTTAAATAAATATTCTATTTAATATTAATGGAGCATCGTTTTATGATATGCTGGTGGCGAATATCATAAAATGGAACAGGTTTCCATTGCTACAATCAATAAGTATTGAAGCTAATTAGTTTGTATCTCTCTCGCGTGCAATGAAAACCCCAAGTGCTGAGCCCTCGAATATTCTATCATGCATGAAAATAATAAGATTAAATAATCTAAATAATTATTTTATCTTATTATTATATGACTGTTATCCATTGCAATTGTGGTAAAACTTATGATGACAAATATTTATTTAAACATCTAAATTCAAAACATCATCAGAAATTTGTAAAATTCAGATGGAATAAAGACGATACAATGAAAACACTTTACAGGAAAAGAAAGACAGAAATGAAAAATAATTTATCTTATTATTTAATATGAAAAGGAGTTATACAGATTATATTAATATAATAGATGAAATGGAGAATATAGAACAAGTAATAATAACTAATAATAGACTCAAAAAAATATGTTATTTTATTTTAGAATTAATTAAGTTTGTGATGCAATATATTAAAAATATAAATATTAATATAAATGGGAAGAAAGAAAAAGAATAAGACAGAATCAGTGGTTTCTTCAACCGATGACGAAAAAGAAGAAATTGTTAAAGAAACAGCAGTTATTGAGTTTGCTTGCCCAATGTGTAAAAAGATGTTAGAATTAAAAAATGAATTAGAAATAAAAAATAATAAAAGTTGTAAATGTTCATGTATTCCAACAAGTTTCAAAATAAGTAAAAATGATAAGAAAATGAATATTGATAAAACTAAAGACAGTATAAACTTAGAAACTGATGTCCATAGTATAACTTTTAAATTTGGTAGGCAAGCAACACCAACCGATAATAATGAAAATGAAACTCAGGAAACTGTTAAACAAATCATGAAAAATTAGTATTTAAAGAGTAGATTTAACATAATTGCACTTTATAAATATAAATAAATAAATATTTAAATAAATATCTAATTATTTATATAATCATAATGCCAACTGTGAATGGACAAGACCATAGAATTATAACTTTTGATGATGAAGAAATTAATGATATATTCGATGGTGATAAAAACTTTGCTAGACAATTGAGTATAGAATATTTTTATTGGTTAGATGCTAAATTTAATAATAAATATTTTATGAAAGGTATAACTAAACCAGATAAATTTGATAAAATGTTGAAGTTTTTTGAAATTACAGGTAACGATGAAGGTTTAATACAATTGAAAAATAAAATTGGTGAAAGACTCTTAGAATATAATTTATTTACATATATAACATTAAATTATTCAGGTAAATTATATAATAAAACGTATAATTAAATAAATAATTATCTAAATAAATATATATAGTAATGTCTGAAAATGAGAATTATAGTATTAATGATTTAATGAAGAAGATAACATTAATTGGTAAAAATATTAAAACCTTAAATGATATGATTAAATCCATTGATGACAAAATGAAACCAGTTGAACGCAATGAAGATAAAGAAAAAATCGAAAAGATATTTCAAGCAAAATCTATAGGAAGACCAACGGGCGATTACCTACAAAGCAAAAGAAATACTGTGATATGTTGAATACAGGAAAAATCAAACAACCTAAAAGCACCACTTTAGAATTTTACAAAATTTCAAAAAATGATGATGGAGTATATGTATTATTTGAATAATTAATATCTAAGTAATTCTAATAATATGAATTTATTAGAATTATTTAGCAAGAAGACCTATATAAAATACCTAGCGAATTAATTTGCGAAATCTTAGTGAGTTTGACGGATTAAGGATTTTGAGTTTGGGGTTGGGCTTGCAACTTGAGCACATGCAATTGCAATGAACCAAACCACCACCTATTTTGATAAAATCGGGGAATGATTTTGATAAAATCGGGGAATGATTTTGATAAAATCGGGGAATGATTTTGATAAAATCGGGGAATGATTTTGATAAAATCGGGGAATGATTTTGATAAAATCGGGGGATGATTTTGATAAAATCGGGGATGATTTTGATAAAATCGGGGAATGATTATAACATTTATACCCTTATATGTTATAATTATAATGTAAAATGACTTAAAGGAATAAAGACTTAATATAATAAGAGGAAAATGCCAATGATAGGAGTGACAGAAAAAGAGCTGGAACAGGATAGAAAGATAATATTGAGTTTCATTAAGGATAATCCCTATCCATCGTATAAACAAGTCATTGAAATAATTAAAAACGATAAAACAATGAAAGATATATATCCAGATATGTTCGCTGAGTATGGAGAACAAAATCATCAATGGATAAAAGAGATTTACGAAAACATAATGAAAGAAGAACTCGTTAAACGTAATGGTAATAGTATTAATGAAAGAGGAGGAATGACAACAATGCATTGTAATTATTATACTTTGGTATCAGTGTTGCGTTATTTAATACAACAAAGAGCACCAATGAAAGATTATGACGTTAACTTAATCTGGTATAATATCAGAAACATTTTGAGCAGTTCTTGGAACAACATAGGAGACTGGAAACACTAAAAACAGGTTTAATCATACTATGATTATCACATGTAAACTATTATATGTTATAATTGTAATATATTTATCGTTTGTAAAGATTGAATTATTATAATTTGCTTATCTCTTTCAAAGTGCGTTGTTTAGACTTGGCATGCTTCTTCAATTTTTTCGTGCTTTGCTGTTTGTTTTTGTTTTGTTTGATACTCTTGTGATATTTTTTGTTGGTATGTTGCTTTGATTTTTGTTGATGTGTGTTTTTGAGTTTGGGTTCTTTGATGATTTAGAGTGTTGCTGTTTTGTTGGTATGCTTGTTTGAATTATTTAATGTTGCATGCTGTGATTAAATATTTTTGTTGCTGGTTGTGATTATTTATTTTGTTTGCTTGTTGTTCTGGATTTTGTTTTCTGTTTGTTGTGTTGCTGTTGGAGAAAAAATAGTAGAAAGAATAATTCTTTGAATTCTCCTTTTACTATTTTTGGGGGGGGGGGTGTGAGGGGAGTGTTCAGTTCCTTTCATTCAGTTTCATGTTTTCCTACGGTATTTCCGCGCATGTCCGGTCAGTCCCTTGCGTTTGCACTTCATTTCACTTCGTTTCCCTTCAGTTCTCGTGTGCTGGAATTTCTTTGCATTTGTTACAGTTCCTTTTTTCCCTTCATTTTTGGGTTTTCTTCATGTCATGAAAGGTACGTTTATCACCTTGTTCGGTGCCCGGTCCCCTGTCATTTCCCCTCATTCCCTTTCATGTCCAGTCACCTCTCCCGTCAGTTCAACTCACTTCCCTTCAATTCCCCTTAAGAGTTTAGAATTTTAAAGGCCGAAGAATATAAAAGACTTGCAGGTTTTCGGACTTTAAGATGTTGAGATTTTAAAAAGAATTGCAGAGTGTTAAGATTTTCAGATTCTAAGATTTCACGATTTTAAGGCTGCAAGGTTCCAAGATTTTACGATTGCAAGACTCAGGGAAAATGTACGATTTTCAGATTTTGAGAGTTTGTCCAGCTCTTTTCCGCTCATGTTCCATCGATTTTCCATCCGTGTTCCATCCGTATTCCATCCGTTTTCCACCCATGTTCCATCCATTTTCTATCCATGTTCCAGCAATTTTCCATCAATCTTCCATCGGTTTCTCCATCCATTTTCCAAGAATTGTCCATGACAGGTCCATGCATGTGCATCAATTGTCGCATGCTATCCTTTTTGCATGCGTTCCACCTATGCGTTTTCCAGGAACTTTCCAGATACATTTTGCGTCCATCTCTTGTCCCTCCATTTTCCGCCAATGCCTTGCCCTTCCCGTTCTTTCATATCCTTTTCCTTTAACTTCCTTTCGCTTCATTTCCGTTTCAGCTCCCTTCATTGCCTTCAACGCCCCTTCATTCGCATTCCTTTCCCTTAGTTCTTTTTAATTCCCGTGACTTCAACCTCGCTTCCCATTTCACGTCAGTTTCCTGCACATCCCTTCATTTCTCTTCAGTTTCGCTTCGTTTCCCGTCCTCCGATTCCCTTCGCGTTCTGCCTTGCATTTCAGTTTCTCTCCAGTGTCCTCTTCATTTTCGCGCAAGTCCTTTCACTGCCATTTCGTTCACTTCCAAGGCCTTGCGCCCACGCGAAAGTGTCAAAAACACAGTGTTTTGCTCATGTCTTGAGCGAAAACCATGCCCAAAACCGAGCTTAGATGGGGATCAGTATAGCCTCACTGTTAATCATTTTGCGCCTTTCCGTCAAAAACGTAGAAAAGCACAGTGTTTTCCAGTGTTTGCGCAAAACTGGGCCCAAGTTGGGGCCCATGCTCGGGAGGGGGCGCCCCCAAGAGCCGAATTGTGTTTCTTGAACGCTGATACTTATGGGGGAAAGAAAGTCGGCGGCACAGGGGGGCACCCCTGTGGGGAGGGGTAAGGGGAGGGGTAAACCCTTTGCCAGCGGGTGGGAGGGGTCTACACACAGCCTCTTCGCCCCCTTCGGGGGGCGCGGCCGGATTTACGTTAGCCTCAGTGTACTGCAATCTGTTCGAAGCACAGGGCAACTTGCGAGAGGCATGTTTGCGGAAGGAAGCAGGCCCATAAGCGTGTGGCAAAAAACATCCACTAAGATGGCTGGTAGTGCGCCTGAAAGTGTCGGTCGAACCAGGATGTCATGTTTTCAACGACTAATCAATCTGCATGCAGAATGCCCGCGCCTCCAAAACATTCCAGTTGTAAGTACCTTTCCCATTGCAACGTCACAACACACACTGACATCAACTCAACACACACACACACTCACTCGCTCACTCGCTCACTCGCTCACTCACTCACTCACTCACTCTCACTCACTCACTCACTCACTCACTCCAAAGCCGGGTTTGGGCGGGGGGGGCCAGTGAACCTCACCAATATGCAGGTTTCCGCAAAAAAACTTATGTTTTCACGCTTTCCGAGGCCTTGCGCCCACGCGAAAGTGTCAAAAACACAGTGTTTTGCTCATGTCTTGAGCGAAGCAGGTTTCCACATTTTTAAAACGTAGAAAAGCACAGTGTTTTCCAGTGTTTGCGCAAAACTGGGCCCAAGTTGGGGCCCATGCTCGGGGGGGGCACCCCCAAGAGCCGTTTCTTGAGCCTGCCGGCCCACTATGGGCTGATACATATGGGGGAAAGAAAGTCGGCGGCACGGGGGGGACCTCTGTGGGGAGGGGTAAAGGGAGGGGTAAACACTCTAGGTGCACTCTAGCCCCACTAGGTTCACTCCACGTTCACTCCGTGTCGAACGGAGGCTGCATTATTTGTGAATTTGTTCAGGCGATTTTTGACGACTTGTTGAGCATATCACCTGCATCGTCCGCATCCATGGCGCACATTGATGCGGATAAGGCCGGTGATGCGGGGGATGCTGGGGACGTTGTCCCCTGAGTCGGGCCAATTTTGCCGAGAACGTGCAAAAACACAATGTGTTTGAAGGTTTTTGGCGGGCGCAAACGTGGAAACCTGCTTAGCAGGCAGGCTTAAACGGTCCCGCAGAAAAAACACTGTGTTTTCGATAGTTTTGTATGGATTCAAGGCCGGGCGCAAACCCCCGAAGGGGGCGAAGGGGCTGTGTGTAGATCCCTCCCACCCGCTGGGGAGGGGTTTATAGTGGGCTGGCAGGCTCAAGAAACACAATTCGGCTCTTGGGGGTACCCCCCCCCCCGAGCATGGGCCCCAGTTTTGCGCAAACACTGGAAAACACTGTGCGTTTCTACGTTTTTTGCGGAAAGGTGCAAAATGTGGAAACCTGCTTAACAGTGAGGCATGGTTTTCGCTCAAGACATGAGCAAAACACTGTGTTTTTGAGGGCGCAAGGCCTCGGAAAGCGTGAAAACATAAGTTTTTTGCGGAAACCTGCTTATTGGTGAGGCTTCACTGGCCCCCGCCAAACCCGGCTTTGGGTTGTGAGTTGGTGCGTGCGTGAGGGGCGAGTGAGTGAGTGAGTGAGTGAGTGAGTGAGTGAGTGAGTGAGTGAGTGAGTGAGTGAGTGAGTGAGTGAGTGAGTGAGTGAGTGAGTGAGTGAGTTGAGTGAGTGAGTGAGTGAGTGAGTGAGTGAGTGAGTGAGTGAGTGAGTGAGTGAGTGAGTGTGAGTGAGTGAGTGAGTGAGTGAGTGAGTGAGTGTGAGTGAGTGAGTGAGTGAGTGAGGTGAGTGAGGTGAGTGAGGTGAGTGAGGTGAGTGAGGTGAGTGAGGTGTGAGGTGAGTGAGGTGAGTGAGGTGAGTGAGGTGAGTGAGGTGAGTGAGGTGAGTGAGGTGAGTGAGGTGAGTGAGGTGAGTGAGTGAGTGAGTGAGTTGAGTTGAGTTGAGTTGAGTTGAGTTGAGTTGAGTTGAGTTGAGTTGAGTTGAGTGAGTGAGTGAGTGAGTGAGTGAGAGTGTGTGTGTGTGTGTAGTTGCCCATGCTTCGAACAGATTGCAGTAAACTGAGGCTGCCGGCGCGGCCGGTGGTGCGTCAGCTGGGGAGGGGTTTACCCCTCCCCTTACCCTCCCCACAGGGGTGCCCTTTCCCCCTTATGTATCAAGAAACACAATTCTCTTGGGGGTACCCCCCCCCCAAGCATGGGCCCCAAATACTGGAAAACACTGTGCTTTTCTACGTTTTTGACGGCTGGAAAGGCGCAAAATGTGGAAACCTGCTTAACAGTGAGGCTATACTGATCATCTAAGCTCGGTTTGGGCATAGTTTTCGCTCAAGACATGAGCAAACATTGCGGAAACCTGCTTATTGGTGAGCGTGCGGTCGCTAGATGTCACCGGGCGGTGCCGCGGTTTGAGAGCCCAAGTCTGAGCACCCTGCGCGCTACTACTGTGCACTACCTGCCATCTTAGATGTTTTTTGCCACACGCTTATGGGCCTGCTTCCTTCCGCAAACGTGCCTCGCGCAAGTTGCCCCGTGCTTCGAACAGATTGCAGTAAACTGAGGCTGCCGGCGCGGCCGGTGGTGCGTCAGGAACGTAAATCCGGCCGCACCCCCCGAAGGAGGCGAAGGGGCTGTGTGTAGATCCCTCCCACTGGGGAGGGGTTTACCCCCCTTACCCCTCTCCACAGGCCGTGCCGCCGACTTTCTTTCCCCCTTAAGCCAAAGTGTCAAGAAACACAATTCGGCTCTTGGGAGTACCCCCCCTGAGCATGGGCCCCAACTTGGGCCCAGTTTTGCGCAAACACTGGAAAACACTGTGCTTTTCTACGTTTTTGACGGCTGGAAAGGCGCAAAATGTGGAAACCTGCTTAACAGTGAGGCCATACTGATCCCCATCTAAGCTCGGTTTTGGGCATGGTTTCGCTCAAGACATGAGCAAAACACTGTGTTTTTGACACTTTCGCGTGGGCGCAAGGCCTCGGAAACCTGCTTATTGGTGAGGTTGACTGGCCCCCGCCAAACCCGGCTTTGGAGATAGTAGATGTTCTTTGCAACACGCTTATGGGCCTGCTTCCTTCCGCAAAGGTGGTGCGTCAGCAGCGTAAGTCCGGCCGCGCCCCCTGAAGGGGGCGAAGAGGCTGGACTTTCTTTCCCCCATATGTATCAGCCCATAGTGGGCCGGCAGGTTCAAGAAACACAATTCGGCTCTTGGGGGTACCCCTAAAAATAGCAAAACATATCTTGAAAGAAGTAAAATATTTTTCAGAACAACTTACCAAAAGATAAAATATAGGTTTATAATTCAATTATTAAATAAGGTTAATACATTATTCATATTCATTAACCTTATCTAATTCCTTGAAAAATAATTTTACTTCATTGAAATATTAGATAAGGTTAAGAAGTTATTTTACATATTAACCTTATACAATTTTATGTAAAATATTTATTAATAAAAATAATGTTAATTTTCTTCTGCCTGTTTCATTTCTAAATTTCTTTTATGCTTATTTGTTTTAAGATGTTGCTTTTCTTTATACTAGTTTTACTAGTAAAACTTCCTTGAAACTATAATCAATATTCCTTGAAACTAAATCTATAAATCCAAATCATAAATCTTACAATAAAATTAAATTGTAAGGTTTATGGTGTAATTTATAATTTAAGTTCAGGATAATAATTTAATTGACAAATCTCATTAATTTCATACATCATTTTAAAAATAATATTAATATCTCTCACTGTATTTTTAACATTAAACTTTTTATAAATTTCAATATAAAATTTGATATATTCTTTAATATCTTCTCCTTTCTTTTGACTATGACACAACATCAATAATATATCAGCAATCATTACATATTTTTTCTTACTGATTTTAAGAAACTGTTTAACATATTCATAAGGTGGTAATTTATTTACAGTTAAAAATATCAAAATGTCATCTTCAACATTTCTTTCATTAAACCTTTTAATACTTAAAGTACATTTGATTAATTCTTGATAAAACCTCCAATTTCTACAAATTTTACATAAATCTTCTTCACCCAAAGCATAATCAATAATATTATTTATTATTCCATTAGGTAAATTTAATTTATACAATTCCATATTTTCTTTTTTGAAGTGGCAACAGTCATAGCATTTCTTATTAATATACTCATTGATTTCAATACCGTTCATTTCTTCACTAATATATTAAGTCACTATTTCCTTAAGTCATTTTCAATGAATGAATATAAACTTAAACTATTAACAAAATATTACAAATCATAAATCTTACACTTTATTTTTATTGTAAGGTTTATGGGTTAAAATAATGGTCAGGCAATATGTCTTCAAATATGTAATCTACATATTTATCTATATCATCAATGTCTACAAATTTGATATTTTCTTTTCCTATTATTGAATAAATATATTCCCAAAAGAATAAATACAACAATAGACATACTTTATATTTAGTGTTGTAGTAATACCATATACTATATTTAGTTGCTCTAAATTCGTTCAAGACTTCGTTTATTTTATCTTTGTCTAATAAATGCCAATCAATCCATTCAAACAAATAACGGTATTTTTTGACAAATGCTTTGTATGGTTTAATTGCGTTTATTCCTCCAAACCTCCTAATTAAATCTATATTATTAAAGCATCAATTTCATGTTCAAATGACTTTATGGAAATCTTCTGGTAAAAGTGTATAGGAAATCTTGCTTGGTGTCGCATAAAGAATTTTAATTGTAATTGAAACTTTGTATATCCCTTATCCTTATGTTCTTCAACAAAAAACTTTTCAAGGTCTCTTGTTATACAGCATTGATTGCAATATACATTATATTCACTTATTTTATTACATACATTGTCGGGTAATAACTTATACAATGTTATATTAACATCATTCTTTGTATTTTTACAGCATTCGCACTTGTTATAGTTAAACAACATTTCACTATAATATATTGAGTCATTATTTCCTTAAGTCAATTTTAACGAAGTACATGAGATATTTGTTGTTTTTGTATTTCTATAAGTCGTTCATATCCTCTGACCACTCCGTCAAAACTAAACACATAATTTACAGAACTTTCACCTGCTAATTCACAAGTTTTTATTAGTTCATTAAAATCTTTTTTCAACTGCGTCTCATCATGCTCTACTTCAAGGCATGATTTATACCCTTCATAAAAGTCTTTCTTGTTAGTTTTAAAGTATTTAACATCTAGCAAAGCATATTTATCTCTTTCACCTTCATAGTGTTCTTTTACCTTTATCATTTCTTTTATTAATTCTATTCGTTCTTTTATTTCTGCGTGTATCTTCATTACTACATTAAGTCATCATCTCTTTAATTCTCCAGTGATGACTATGTCATCATATTATTCCATTTTCAA
The DNA here is from genome assembly GCA_963377175.1 of Effrenium voratum. Classification (NCBI taxonomy): domain Eukaryota; class Dinophyceae; order Suessiales; family Symbiodiniaceae; genus Effrenium; species Effrenium voratum. The sequence continues at coordinate 27,216 of CAUJNA010001051.1, forward strand.
TAGAATAATGACCATATGCTAAACTATCACCTGTATTAGTCCAGTATCTTTTATTTTCATAACTATTCAAACTAATCTTCTTTGTTCTAATACTATAAATTTTATGGTTTTTACTTCTAATACTATTGAATGATTTATGTATAACTTCATTAGTTTGTAAAACCTTATCATATTCTTTATATGTCAGTTGCCTCCTCACTATGTGCTTTGCTGTGCCCTTGCATTTCTTATGTTCTTTTTCTTCTCCATAGATTTGAAAAGCGTAACACTTAGGACGAAGTCCAATAAACCCTGTAATAATTTTGCTACTGCATTCATCCTTAAATTTACCCAACGTCTTTTTATTAGTAGTATCATAGCATTTATGATAAATAGGATAATCTGAAAAATCCATTTCATCTTTAATATCATGAAGATCTTTATAAATGTCATCAGTCTTAGTATGAAATACAAAACTATCAGTGTCAGTATAAACCATTCTAATATTATCTCCGTATTTAGGTTTCATAACATCATAATAAAACTTATACATATGTTGCTTACTCAAATCTAAAATACTCATTCCAATGAATATAGGTTTATCTAATTTCAATTGTGCTTTTTGTTTCTCAACTCCTACTAAATTATCGCTGATAATATGACTATGTTTAAATGATGGATTATTAACACATTTCATAAATCTTGTTTCATCACTCACTATTTCAAAATCTAAGTGTTTCCTTTTGTCTTCCATCGTTTTTCCGAACACGGCATTATTCATTAATTTGTAAACATCTTTCTCAAAATCATTGTTGGCATTCTTTCTTTTCTCAGTGTTAAATTCAATGTAAGGTTTTAATATCTCTTTCTGACTGAATTTTATTGCTCTGTGTATTTTCTTTAGTTTCAATCCGTGTTTTAAATAAAACTGTAAAGTTCTAATATGGACTACATACTTTTCTTTGTCTTTTAAATTCAATATTAATTTATTTGTTTTTTCATCTTTAGGTTTTTTCTTATTCAGTATTTCATAAATTTCAACTTGTTTATCTGATAACATATCTGCTTTAACATTCATAATTTCAGGTGCCATTGGATAGTCATTGTGTAAATCATGCAGTTCTTTAGGGTATTCTAAATCAACTTCTAAGATGTATCCAGTATTACCATTAGCATAGTTTAAAATATCATCTTCTGTTATTTTAGTATCCCACTTTAAATTTTTGTATGGCAGTTTTTGTATCATTGCTAATCCATATAAGTTATTAGCATCAAAATAGTTAATATAACTACTTTCTTTGCTTTCATCAAAATCATCGCCCATATAAATATTATTTGCCTCTACTTTCTTACAGGCAGTCTGTGTCATCCCACCACGAAGTCCGGTCTCTATCATTTCATACATATCTTGGTCGTAAACTAAATCTATTTCAACACCAGTTAATTTTAACATAGCATCAAAAGCAAAATTAGGCAGTGTGTAATAATATACTGGATCTAAACCGTAATCTTGAATACATACATCTCTAAAATTTTCAAAAATATCAGTTAATAATAAAACATCTGTTTTCAAATACAAATCGTGATATTCACCCATGTTTTTAATCTTAAAGTGTTTCCATATTACTTTTGCTTTTTCATAGTCTTCATCCGTTATATTATCCTCACTTAACCTACTGTAAAACATATCTTTAGTTGGTAGACTTTCATCTTCAAACTTTTCTATTGAATTCATATAGTCATACGGATAAACTCCCTTCTCTGTTAATAAGTCCAAACATTTTTCACTTTTAATAATATCATTATTTTTACTAAATCTGAAATTGTTCTGCCAGTTGTCTTTTATTATCCATTTTCTTTTATCTTTATCATCTGTGTTGTCATATTTTGTCAATGATACTAATTTATCTAAAGAAGCAGTTATAAAACTAAAACTGTCCTTAACACTTAAACAATCAAAACCGATATTAATAAACTTTTCACTGTTCTGTGCTATTACATCTATTTTCTTCTGATTACTTAACTTATCAGCATTTTGAATAATTAAATGTCCATCATAATTTTTCATATTATGGAAAAACACTGGTATTTTAAAATATTTATGACAAAAGTTTAAATTACAAATGCTATGAGCACAACCCCTATATTTACCTGTGAAATGGCAATGGTCGCGAACCTTCTTATATTTCTCTGCTTCCTTTTCATTCTTATAATCATATCTAAATTTGTCACGCGAAGCGACGCGTGAGCTAAACGCGTCACCACAAATAAAACAATGAGTTGCATTTTTAAAGTCTTTCTTATTTTCATCACTCATACCAATTTCTTTATTTTCTTTCATTTTGTCTTTAATGTCTTCTCTTATCTCATTAATTTTACTACAAAAAACATTAACGGCATCACTTCCTCGATATAAATATTCATAATTAGAACCATCAACTGAATTAACCATATTCAACATAAAACCACAGGGTTTATGTTCTTGATAATTGTAAGTTTTAATACTTTCATCTGTTGGTTTATCAACTTCCTCAGTTAAACATTCAAAGTCAGCATAAATAACAAATGGACACCTTAACTTTTTAAAGTGATGCTTGAATTTCATTTTTTCTTCTGGTTTAGGCATTTTTATTTGTTGACCTTCAACTTCCATACAACCCTTGTCATAGTGTTTCTTTAGGAGTTCGGGAGTTCCAAACCCATTTTGACAATATTTACAGAAAAACGAAGCACTACAAAATTTACTTTTCTGACTGTTAATAAGTCTGCTCATATGCTTAATATAGGCATAATGACTAGCACCTCCCTCATCAATTCTTAACAAATCAATATGACAAGAAGCATCCTTATTTTTCAGTGCTCTATGTTTAACTATTTGCTCTTTAACTTCATCAATTACAAAAACATTAATGGACACCTTAGGGTTTTGTTCTTCAAACTTATCAATATCATCATTATTCACAGGATAATTTATTCCATCAAAGTTCAAGTCGCTTTCCACTTTTTTATAATGATAAAAATATTCTGGATGCTTATTTTCATAGATTTTATGATAAGCACATTCAACACAATATTTAAAACACTTTTCATCTTTATTTTGAATATTAATACATGCTCTTTTGGACTTTACCCATTTTGGTAGTTCAATATATTGTCCTGCTCTTGTAGGGTTGTATTTGTTATACATAATGTGGATGCTTTCAACTTTAACTATCATCAATCCTGATTGATACAGTGCCATTTCTAAAATTCTAGTTTCAATGTCTGGTTTCATATTGTTCAATGCTTTTTTCAAATCATCTTCATTATTTATGGTATATGACCTTGTCTTTGCACTAACTAATTGCTCTTCTTCAAATATATTATGTACTCTTAATGATACGACAGCGTTTAATTTCATACCCTTATGTTCTTTTAAATATTCACTTAGTTTATCAAACTGGTAAACAAAATAAGTCAATCCATTTAAACCTTTCAAATTGATGTTAGAAATGGTGTAAGCATTGGCATATGCTCTAAAAGCGCTTCTTTCCTCTGTTATTGTTGCTTTCTTCTTGACTGCGTGTTTTAAGACTGTTCTTGTTCCTACTCTTTCTCTTATTTGGTTTGCTTTGTATTCATTAGTTTTCTTTACGCTTTCAAGTTGTTTGATGAGTTTTTTGCTTATTGGTTTATCAGCGTTGTATCTGTATTGATTGTTTCCTATGATTATTGTTTTTAATTGTTTACCTTTTTTATTTAATTTATATTGTCCTACATTGTTTTTTAGAATGTATTTAACGATTTTAGTATTTTCATCCGGCGCTAAATTTCTATTCATATTAATAAGTATATATTTATTAATATAAATATCTCCTTAAGTCAAAATCAAATTTATAATTTCTATGAAGTAAAGCAATTACTCATTTACTAAAAGCAATTCGTGACGTAGATAATGTCTGCTTAAACCTTCTAAAATATAATATTTTTGTAGTGTCATATCTCTCTCTATTTTTTCAACTTTAAATTTTCTGTCAGACCATTTTGAAATTGTTTCCTTGCGTGTGGAGTAGTTTCCTTTTCCCTTCTTATATATCTTCACTCTATCTGAAACCTGTATCTTAGGGTATTTCCTCATGTGCTTCTGCTTTAATGTTAGATTTGCCTTTACATTTATTCTATTTTCATCCTTGTGTGCTTCAATAGGTCTCATTCCATTTGATGAGTGTATAGTATCATTATATTTTTTCAGTGTTGGTTTTAACATATCAGTCCATTTTCCCTTTGTAAAATTCATTCTATCACTTATTCCCTTTTTCATCGTCCTAATAAATCTCTCTCCTATATTCGCATGTGTCATTGTTTTCTTTTGACTTATGCCTAGACTATCTAAATATTTTTTGACATCCGAGTAAAATGCTCCGTCATCATCACTATAAATTTCAATCGGTTCACCCATAATTTTAAAACTTTCTTTCAATGCTTTTAAAACATTTGGACTTGCTCGCTCAGGCATTGGAACAACATTACCTAATTTACTGAAAGCATCAATTACAATTAAAGCATATCTTTCTTCACCTTCTTTCTTAAATATGTTCATATCCATAATATCTATTTGAAATTCTGCTCTGGCATAAGGCACTAAGAAACTATTATATTTTTGATATGGCTTAATTTGTTTATTAGGTTGCTTCTTCAACCAATCGCCCACTTCTTTTACAGTAAATGATGCATCTGTCTCATTTGCTTGTTTGTATAAACTTTGCTTTGAACCATACCCTCGCTCCAAATCGTAAAATAAATTACTTAATATTTCATCTTTTGTAAGTTTACTCATTATAATACTGATTAGTTTTTATTAATTTTATTTAATAAAAAATAATCACATTATTTCTCTTGCTTTTTGACACTTTCTAGATTTCTCATGTCTTTTGATGTTTGAAGAATTACTCATCGTTTTTCCACACATATTGCAGGTGTAAGGATGGTTCTGCTTTTCTTGAAAATATTTACTCTGGTATGCTTGTTTTTTTGTTTTATTTAATCTCTCTTCCTCACTTGATGTTGGTATTACATCAGCATCTGAACTATCATAATGTCTTTGAATGTCTGCTCCAAACCTGCTATTCATATATATCATACTCATAAAACTGCTATACTCATCATCATCAAGAGTGTTTAAATAATAATTGTCACTTATATCATTAGAATGTCTGCTGTAGAAAGGCATTACTATCTTATTATATTAAAGTGATATTCCCTTAAGTCTATTTTGTTAAAATATCTATTAATAATAATTACAAAGTAATTATCAATATTAACTAGATTTTTCTTTACTACTGCTTGACGGTTGCTCTTCTTCATTTTCACTTTCAGCATCAGTAGGAATAGGCATGTCGGTTGGCGGTGCTATTTCATAATTAGCATTTTCTTCTGATGACGCCTGCCAGAGGCTCGCGAGCTTCGCGACGATGAATTAACAGTATGTGTTGAAGAACTATTAACAGTGATAGGCGGAGAACTATGAACACTAACAGGGGGAGAAGTGTTTAACTCAACTTCCTCACTAACATTTGTATTGAACATATTCATTATGGCAGTTGCTATATCGTATGATGTTACTAATGAATTCATTGTTAAATTAACTAATAACTCTGAACCTTGAATTGTAGTTAATGTAGTGTGATATGTTAAATGTGCTACTATTTGTCCTATACTAAAACCTGACCTCAACATAAATTCTATAATCCTCATCAACATAAAAAATGTCTTTCTATATTTATCAATATCATCATCCTTTTTATCATCATCATCATCGTCGTCATCATATAAATCAGGGTCATATGTAAATGCTTCTGCTTCTGCTTCTGCCTTGGTTATCATTTTGCTTTTGAAACTCTTTGAAGAACCACCTAATAATTTTGTCATATCATCAAAATTATAAGTTTGCGTTGCCTTATCATATGGCAGGTCTGTTTGCGTTGCCTTGTTTTCTTTGTTAAGCGTTTGTGTTGCCTTGTCTGCCATCATAACTTCTGCGTTCATATATCTTTCTTTATTTTTATAATTCATTAAATCCATTTCATCAAAATCAAAATTATTCAATAACATATCTTTCTTGTATTTCTTCAATATAACTGTTGTTTTTATTTTGCTTGTGATTGTTTGTTTAAGCATTTCATCAAAAGTAGGGCGTTTCCTTAATTCGTGTTTGAGGTTGTTAATCATTTTATATTAATTATTGATAAATTATACACATGAATTATTTAAACCTCTGATGCTTTACCTTTTCCTTTCATAACTCTCCAATCTTCCATTCTTTTTCTTAGCAGTTCATCATTTGCTTCTGTTGTCCATTTTCCCTCTTGTATTAGTTTTTCAATCAATCCAACTAAATAAGATCTACCTGTTTCCTTTTTACCTTTTCCTCCTTTTTTCTTTGTTCCATGTTCGTATTCGTGTTGTTGTTCTTTAGTAAGTTCAATTCCTCTTAAATGTAGTTGAAATAATAGGTCTTTTTCCAGAACGTTCGTTTTTTGTTTCCAGTGTTTCATATCAGTTGAATAATCAATGGTTTCCTTGATTCTTCTTGATGGTTCTGCTGGGACTGTGGATGAACTGTCAGCGTTGTCCATTTTTTGCTCTCTCTTCTTGGTTCTTTTCTGTTGCAAAGTTTCTTCTCTTACAATACGCCCCTTGAATGCCGCCTGTAGTCGCTTAGCAGCTTCATCTTCTGTCATAAGCGGTTCTAATGGTGGTAAGTCTTCAGTATCGCTTGATTTTGCAGTTACCATTGACTGGATACTTGGTCTTCTCCCCTCTTGTCCTTCTAATTGTCTTGCTCGTTGTGCTCGTTCTGTAGGTCTGCTATTTGTTTGCTACTAACTCTTTTTGAAATTTGACTGATTTGTCGTTCGTGTTGTTCCTCTGCATCATCCATTGAGGCACTTAGTGATTGTATTGCTTCATCTCTTAAATCATCCATTTCATCGTCTCTCGATATATCAAAATGTTCTGTTTGATTTTCCCCATCTAACATTTTTTGAAAGCGTTGTTGTCTCAAATCTACTGTATTATTATCGTACACTGTTCCCAATGGACTGTCACGAAAATAATAGGCGTTACGATCTATGACATCTCTGATATTCTTATTTTTGTATTCTTCCTTTGTAATTTCCTTTATCAGTTCATTATAAGACGGTCTTAATCTCAATTGTGATTTTAGCGTTTTCATCTGTTCATTGTCTAATCTCATTAGTATATTAAATTAATTAGATTATAATTTATTAATCTAATTAATCTAATTAATTTAATCAAAATTAAAATCCTTTCTTAATTGATTGATTATTCCTTTCTTCTTCTTAATAATTTCTGAATATGATTTACCTGTTTCACTTGATGGGTGATGTCTCAACTTTTCACCTTCCAACCTTTGAATTTCATTAAAATACGCCTGCGCTTCATCTTGATATCTTCTTTTATTTTGAAATACAGCATAATCTTTTTTAGCGCTATGACGTTCTAATTGTTCTTGTAAGTCTTTCAAATATGTATAATTAGGTTGATGTGCCTTGTTGTCTCCTTCATAATAGTAATGTTGAGTTGATTTATATTTCTTCTTCTTTTTGGGTTTATTTGTTTCAAAAACTGCTTTTCTATCAATAACATCACTGATATTCGGTTTGTCTTTATTTTGCGGTTCTGTTATTCTATTTACAACGTTGTCATAAATTTCTCTACGGCGCATAAGCAATTGTTTCTTATCAATAATCATTATATATAATACTAATTAGATTATAAATATATTTATCAAATAATTTTATTTGCTAAATTATTAATTTTCTGTTTATTTTTATTATCTCGTTCCATTTTAATATTAATGTAACGGTCTTTTGCGGTTTCAAATACTTTATTAGCAGTTGTTTCTAAATGTTTTTTCAATCGTTCTTCAACTCTTCTTTCTATTTCTTGTTCATCAACTTTCGGTAAATTATCCTTCACTCTATTACAGACATCATCTTTAAACTCTTCTGCTTGTGCAGGATGCATAATTTTTCTACGGACAACTTTGTTAGGGTCTGGTTCTTTTTTAACTGGTATTCCATTACAGTTATGACGATATCTGAAAGTGTATTTTGTTAAATATGTTTTGCATTTTGGACATTCCACTTTTTCAGTTGAGTATGTTTTAGATTTTAATTCTTGCTTTGGTGGTTCGTCTATATTATTGTCTGGTGTATTGTCTTTATTATTTTCTTCAATTATAATATTATTAGTTTCTACTTCTTCCTTTTTTTCATTAATAATAGGTTCTTCTTTAATTTCTTCTACTTCTTTAAGTGCTTCATTATTTTCACTGCCCACATCTACTATTTCAATATTTTTAACCATATAATTAGTATATAATAAATATTTATATTAAAATATTTAATATATGCTTTTCTAACCTTCAAAAAATGTTAAACTAAAACTACTTGTTGTTCCATTCATATTTAAAACTCTACCCGATGCATCAGTAAATCTAAAATGAAGTCTATTCAATGAACGCATACTAACATCATTAGCATCATTTAAAATTAGTTCATTATCATATATGAGGTTGCCGAATGATGTTAAAACTGGTACTTTCTTTATTATTGATGAAGTACCAAAACTACATAACTGGTTTCCGTTACTTAATTCATTACAATGAATATAAATATTTTTAACAGGTAAAAATGATATAAATCCACTAACAAAAGGGTCTGCTGTACTATTTACTTTTTCGGTAGTATTTCCTAAAATGTCATTAATACTATTAAGATAATCTCTATCATAATCAATACCAAAACTGTAATTTGTTTTTAATTCTTTATCTGTATGGATTATAAAAAAGTAAGAAATATAATTACAACTTATAGTTATATTATTTGTTTTTAATGAATAACTACAAGTAAAAAAATTACTGTTTCCATCAGTTCCATTAGTAGCAGTGTTCAATTTATTTTGTAATTCGGTTGCTAATTCACTACCTACATAACTACCTTTATCAGGTGCTACAATAAAATAATATACTGGTGCTCCTATTAATATCCCTCCTAATGTTAAATATAATCTGTTATTTAAATTATCTTCAATTGGATAAAATGAATTAGCGATAGATACTTCGTGACAAATCATTTTAGTATTTGGTCCGCATTCTTGTTGCTCTCTTAAATTAATAACAAAATCTGATGTAGATTGACTGTCATTTAAATCACGATAAGCACTGTTGATATATATTTTACGAAATCTCATTATATTTATTATTTAGAAATTTTATAATTTAATTATATATGAAAAAATATTAATATTATTTAAAAGAAGGGAAATTAAAATCATACAATCCTCTTCATCAAGGTCATAGCGAAATGTATAGAAAAATAATTAATGAAATTCAACAAGAAAAGTCATTATTCAAACCTAAATATAATAATAATTTATCTGACACAGAAGGATTAAACAAAGCATATACAAATGGTAAAGGTTATTATTTAGATAATAATAAACTATATGTTGCTGGGACTTTTGGTAAGTCTAATATTAAATCAAATATTAATGATATTTTGAGTGATATTACAATTCCATTTGGTTTAAGTTCATACAGTGAAAGGTATAGAGATATTAGCGATATACTTGATGAAAACCATAATATCAGTGAAGTTATTTCACATTCATTGGGTAGTAGTGCGAGTGCTAAATATTTAAAAGAAAATCCTGATAGACATATTAGATTAACTACTTACGGTGCTCCTTTTATTTCAATGTCAAACAAAAACAATGACAACTACACAAGCCTAAGAAATTTTGGAGATATAGTCAGTATTTTAGATAGAGGCAGTATAACATCAAATAGAGGAGGTTTTAACCCATTAACAAATCATCAACACTCATTATATGGTGATACTGGCAAGGACGTATCAAGAAGCATTGAACCTGTAAAGGAAATTTTGTAGTCATATATAATGCCTAATAATGATATAAAAAACACTATAAATCCTAAAAAGAAAGTCAGTTATGATGACATTAAAAAGATTGTAGAAGACGACGCGAGGAACGAGCCTCGCGTGCTACGCGACCCTAATAATAAGATTGAAAATAATAATATTAAAAATAAGTCTAAAAAACTATTAAATAAAAATTCTAAAAAAGAAGTTATAGATTATTCGCATTTTAAAATAAATTAATTTAATAATAGAATAATATAATATTTTTCTATTATTAAATGTATAAAGATGGAAACTCTGGAAATAGATGATGTCCTTGTAGAGAAGAATTTAAGATTTAAGTTAAAAGATGGCGGTTCTTATGTTCGGTCAAAAGAAAGTAAAAACTTTTATCCTTCATCGGTTTCTACTTATACCGCTGCTACAAATTCAGTAATTAGATTTAACATTACTGGACCACCTAACCAATGGTTGTCCCTACCTTCGTTATTATTAGGATTTACTCTAAACAACACTGATGATTCAGCAAGTAATGAACTCAGACCAATTGATACAGCCGGTTTCTTTGATAGAGTCCGTGTGCTTATGGGCGAGGTTATTGTATGCGATTTAAATTCTCTTTCTCGTGCGAGTACAATGAAAGATGTATTAAAATCATCAGAAGACAAAAGAATTGATGAAGCATTAGGTTTTGGAAATACTCTTCTTAATCACGATGGACGGTTTTTAACTTGTGATGCGGCAGCAACTTCTTCTACCCAAGCAGTCGTTAGAAATGTTACCAATAACAATTTTAGAGGAATTAAAGGAGGTAAAGGTGCTAATGTCTATTTTGATTTAAACTTAAAATGTTTTAAGACTTGTGAAAACTGGATACCTTTATCTTATTGTCCAATAACAGTTGAATTATATTTAACAAGTGATGTATTAAAACCAATTGTTACTAGAACAGGACTTTTTACTGCTTCAAATACGAGTATCACTTGGTCAGTTACAAAACCTTTATTCAAAGGCAACGTTTACACCCTCGACGATAGTTTATATGCAGAATATGCAAAAATTTTAGAAACTGGCTCTCTTCCAATTACATGTGAAACCGAAACCATGCAAGAACAAACAGCATCTGCTGAAACTGAAGTATTTACTACAATTGTCCGTAATGTATCTAAATAAAATAAACTGTTTATTTCTTTTTCGAACCCATCTGCAAAAACTTATGTTGGAGGTTATGGAGAGTTGTTGAAAGAATATAACCGTATGTATCATCCATTAGGGAATATAACAAATGGTGTAGGTATTTATAACCCAGAATATGATTTATCCGCTTCTTTAGTAATCGGTAATCAAGTCATACCAAGTCAAGAAATTCAAGGTGTTCGTGAAGCGTACGCCCATCTTATGCATTGTTCTGATAAACCAATGTTAGTTAGAGCAGAAGATTACAGGTCTCACGCTTTTATGTATGGCTTTAATTTACAAAAATTAGAAAGTGCAAATTATACTGGTATGAACCTTAAAAATAACTCAAATATGGTAATAAAAATAAAGGCGTTGGATGGTTCAACATTATATAGTGAAAAGAAAATGGCCGAGAGAATTTATATGCTCTTGGTTCATGAGTGCATTCTTGAAATCCGTTCAAATTCTGTAACATTTTATGATTAAAAAGAAAATATGATATGATTAATTTTCTAATTAATAATATAATATTATGAGCAAAAACTTAATGAATATCTTTGATATTACAGCAAATAGAATTAGACAAGTAAAAGATGGGGCAGTCAATGATATAGAAGATCTTTACGCGAGTAAATCTGACATTCAAACAGTATTAGATAGTAAAGCAGACCAAGCAGACACCTATACAAAGGAGCAGATAAATGCTAATTTTTATGATATAACTGAAGCATACAATAAGACAGAAGTTAATGTATTATCAATTAATATTAGTTCAAATACACATTTAATAGATAATTTAAATTCTACTACGACAACTAATTTTAATAGTATTTCATCAAATACAAATTTAATAAATAATTTAAATGCTACTATGACAACTAATTTTAATAACATTAGTTCTAACTCTAATTTAATAACAGGATTAAATAGTACAGTAAATTCACATATTATAGCAATATCAGATTTACAGAACGGAGGTTCATTTAATGAAGCAGATTATTATAATAAAATAACAACTAATAATTTATTATCAAATAAGTTAAATACATCAGTATTAAATAATACATTAATACATAATATAACAACTACTGCAACTTTCAAAATAGCAGAATTTGGAAATTATAATAATTTCTTTGAAATGTATAATAATTATTTTGATAGTTATGTTTATGGAAGTTTGACTGGTTCAACAATGTTTTTAAATCAACGTGGTTTTGGTGATGTAGAAATTAATAATTCTTCAACTTTTCAAAATGATAAAATAATATTAAATCATAATACTACAATATTAAGTAATTTACAAGTATCTGGTTTATTTTCTTGTTCATCTATTTTAGATAAAACTGGTTCTGATGCTAGATATGTTTTACAATCAGATGGATTAAGTGGACTAATAACAGGAAATACAAATACAATTAATTCAATAATTACTAGCAATAATTCACAGGATACATCATTAGGACAAAAGTTAGATAAGATAGATACTAACGCTCAATCAGTAGCAGGTGCTATTAACTTTAGCGATAATGCAACTTTACACAGTAATTTAAATATGTTGACTACTGGTTCTATAATATGTAATAAGTTTAGTACTACACCTTCGCCTAATTTAGGATTACAAATGACATTTCAAATGTTTAATCGTGAATTTAATATTAATAGAGATGGTAGAATGTGGATGAGTAGCGCAGGAGGTCAATGGGAAACTCAAATAGGAGATGCTAATGTTGGAAGAGTTTGGGTTAAGGATAGATTTGGTTTAGGTGCTGTTGGTGTTAATGGTTATGTTTTAAACTGTGCCGGAAAATCGAGATTTACTGATGCAGTTGATTTTATAGGAACTGACAAGGCAGTAAATCTTAACAATGGTTCATATTTGAATTTTAATAATAATGGTTCAATACGAAGATATACTCCTGATGCTATAGAAGGTTTATATATGTCTCATGATGATTTTGTTGCCATTAGTGTTGGTGATGTTACTAATGCTTCTAATCAATATATGATGTGTGATGGATTAGTTAATAAAACTATTTTTAATAAACCTATTGATGTGCTTGGAAATATTTATACAAATGCTTCTGTTAATTGTGATAATGTTAATATTGCTACTGATGGTAAATTAACAATTGATACAAACTGTGAATTATATAGATATGTTAGTGCTTTTTCATCTTTTGATATGAGGAATAGTGATGCTAATTCTTCAATTAGATTTATTTGTGGAGACCCCGCAGTTCAATCTAACATAGTCGGGGCAGTTAATATTACTAGCGGATGGACTTTTAACACTTCTACTGCTGATGTAATGGGTAATTTATTTGCTGATGATGTTTATGTTAAAACTGGTGGAGCATTAAGAAGTAATCATATAGCGCCTAATGGTGGAACATTAGTAACCGTTGATACTAACTTAGCAGTTCAAAATGCATATTTAGCAACTAATACCATTCAATCATTTGATTTAACAACGGTTTCATTTTTGAATAATATTTCAATGACTACTGGAACAGATCTAAAGATGGGAACAAGTGAAATATCAACTTATTACGATGGAACTAGTTTATCTACAATTGATGTAATATTTAGAACTTCTAACACTGCATTTAGAGTGGCAGATAGTTCAACTACACCTTCTGTTTTATTATCTATTGATAAGACATTTGGAACAACAGTAAATACTGAAAGTTTTACAAATAATGCTCCATCGACTTTTAATGAAAATGTAACAGTTGCAGGAACGAAAAAAATGTTATGTAATTTAATTGAACCATCAACAGGAACTAATATAGATTTAACAGCAACAACAGTAACCATCAACGGAACGTTTGTTGATTCATCTGATTCAAGATTGAAATATGATATAGACAATGTCAAATCTAATTGTATGAATATTATTAAGAAATTTAAACCGAAGAAGTTTAAGAGACACGATAGAAATGATAACGGTAAAACTCATATAGGATATATAGCAGATGAAGTATTAAAAGCAATTCCTAAAGAATTTGAAAATGTTGTTAGCAAAGACAGAGAGTATTTAGGATTAAATTATTTAGTCTTACCCGTGCTAGTTCATAAAGCAGTATTAGAATTAAATGATAAAGTAGATAAACTTGAAAAAGAAATTAAGGAATTGAAAAAAGAAAAATCTAAATAAATAATTAAATATAAATATATAAATAAATAAATAATTAATTAATATATATAGATATATGGACATTGACAGGAAAGTTAAAATAGAAGCATTATTTAAGAATAGTAGTATGAGAGAAAAAACTTGTTATTGTGGTTGTATAATTACTAAGTTAAATAAAGATGAATTTACATTAGATAAATGTAATAATGAAGAATGTAGTTTTAATCATTCTAAATTTGATGAATATATTAAAGAATTAAAAAACAAAGGGAAGAAGAGAAATTCGACAGGCGAACACATAAGTGTTGTATGTTATGTACTCCTATTATGTGGGGGTTTTGTTGGCCTATTTTAATTCCTTTGAATATTTATTATTGTATTGTATACCTTTGAATATTTATTATTGTATTATATTATAATCTAAAATAATAATATATAATGGGTAATTCAAACAGTAATATTGAAACTTCAAGTATTGATAAAATCAATGATATTGATGTAGAACAATTAGATTTAAGTAATATTGATAAATTACAGTTGAAAGCAATTAAGCAAATGAGTGAAAGATTAGAAAAACTGGAGACAATGAAATGTGACAAATTAATATATAAATTACCAGCGTTGAATTTGTGTAGTTATAGTTTATTCTAAATTAATAATATTAAAAATTATGAATATTATTAATTATTGTTCTGGGGTTTCTTCTGTTTGTAATGATTTTAGATATGCTTGGTGTTTTCTCCTTGTTATATGTCTTGGTAGGTTATGGTTCAATAACTTTTGACCACATTCACAAACAATTTCTTCTTTCGTATTATTATACCAGTTTTTCATCATTAGCTTTACTTCTTCCTTATGTTCTTCTCTATATTTTTTACATTGTATTGAGTTGTTCTCCTTCCCTCCGTGATTATGATATTTGTCTTTCCTCGCTTCCTTAATCTCATCCTTTTTTAACCAGTATCTTTCTCTTGCATTTTCTTTTATTTTATCACTAAACTTTTCGTAATTTGCTTTGTCTCTTTCTTTGTATTTGTCAGGATTTTGTTTTCTGTCTTCCTTTTTCCACTCACTATACTTTTCTGCTTGTTCTAATCTGTCTTCATCTGTTGCTATTGGATTTATTTGATTTAAAGTCGCTTTTAGTTGTTCTTTATATTTTCTTTCTTTCATTGATGCTTCTAAGCGGTTTTCACATTTCAAATTAGTTATTAAAACCATTTCAAAATTAATCCATCCTCCATTTTCACGAATAAATCGATATACATATTGATTGTAGTTTTTACCGTTTTCTTTCTCAATATTATTTTTATGAGCACATTTTCGTTTAACAAAATTTGTAGTATGTCCAACATAACAGTCTTTGATACTTAAATTTTTACAAACAATTTTATAAAAATAAGTATTAGAATAGTCCATTACCTTTTTAGGCATTGTATAAGATTATATAGGATATATCTTTAAATATTATTTATCTGATATTTTCAATTATTGTGAAAAGTTTTTCATAAACATTTTATCTGGGTTCTTTTCTAAAAGGTTAATATATAAAAAACTATGCGGTTCATCAGTGGCAGTCTCATATATTTTATAAATTAGTTTCTTGCTTTCATGTAAATTATCGCTTCTAACAATTGCTGATAATTCATCTTGCAATATTTCTATCTCTTTGTAGTTTCTAACTTTATAATAAAACAAATGACTTATATTTACTCTAATAATTGGTGGCACGGTTGATGATTTTTGAAGACTGACAAGCGTTGATATTCCACTATGACGTCCCCTACAGAATAAAGAATTTAACAATTTGTTATTTCTTGTTATTGCTGGATTATCAGATACATCATCCAAAATTACCAAAATATTAAATAATTTCTTCGTTCCTTGTTTTTTCTGGTATTCAATTATTTTATTTTGAGTTTCTATAACTCTTTCTAAATCTTCAACATTGAACTCATCCCACCAACACGGTTCTTTATCATTATCTACTTTCAAACCTTCCTTAATGTATTTTTTAACAGGCAACCAAATGCTATCTAAATTTACTGATGGGGACCAGATAAAAATTCTTTCAAATGCTCCTCTATAAATATCAAGTATCATTGATACAAGTAGCGTCGATTTGCCAGAGCCTGACGGGCCCACAATCATAGCTCTCATCGGCAATTTAGGGACGACCTCGTGCTTGCTTTGCTTAAAGTCATATTTGATTTCATCAATTGGTTTTACATCAGGCATAATAAAATAATATTATAAATACTTATAAAATAAAAAATATAATACAATTATATCATAATGGCTATAGAATCTATTAATTTAAGTGAAGTGGCTAGTATTCGGAGGATATATGAATTTGGTGATATCTTAGTGCCTGACACTGAACAAATATATTATGATACAATGTTATACTTTTTATCGGTAATTTTAAAAAAATATCGTAGCATCCAAGTCCTCAATTGAAAATGACAATAACCTAGATTTTAATTTTAGAAAGTTAGTAAATTTTATGAAAGATTATCCCGATATGTATACAAATGAAATGATAAGTAGTGTAGAAGAAGTTATTGATATTAATATTAAAGATGTTAGTCTATCAACTTCAATAAAACTTAGTAAAGAAAATAGTTTAAATAAATATTCTATTTAATATTAATGGACGCGAGGAGCGAGCCTCGCGTGCTAACGCGACCATCTTTTTCATGATATGATGACGGCAAATATCAATGAAAAAATGGAACAGGTTTTCCATTGCTTCAATCAATAAGCATTGAAGATAATTAGTTTTGTGTCTTGCTCGCGTGTGCAATGAAAACCCAAGTGCTGTGCCCCACCAATATTCTATTATGCATGAAAATAATAAGATCAAATAATTATTTTTAATAATTATTTCATCTTATTATTGAATATGGATAGAAGTTATTCAGATTATATTGATATAATAGATGAAGTAGAGAATATAGAACAAGTGATAATAACTGACAACAGATGTAAGAAAGTATGCTTTTATACATTAGAATTAATAAAATTAGGAGTACAATATATCAAAAATAAAAATGTAAATATTAATATAAATGGGAAAAAAACAAAAAGAATAAAACAGATACTACAGTTTCTTCAACAGATGAAGACAAAGAAGAAGAAATTGTTAAAGAAACAGCACTAACTGAGTTTGAGTGTCCTATGTGTAGAAAGATGTTAGCAATGAAGAACGAATTAGAAATTCAAAAGAAAGGAAATTGCAAATGTTCTTGTGTGCCATTAGGGTTTAAAATAACTAAAAATGATAAGAAAATGAATATTGATAAAACCAAGGACAGTATCAATCTGGAAACAGATGCACATAATATTTCTATCAAATTTGGAAATGAGGCAACAATGTCAGATAATGGAGATAACGAAACTCAGGAAACTATTAAACAAATGATGAAAATTTAGTACTTAAAGAGTAGATTTTACATTAAATCAATTTTATAAATAAATATTTAAATAAATAATTATATAAATAAATATATATAGAAATGTCTGAAATTGAGAATGATGCTATTGCTGAACTATCAAAGAAGATAATGACAGTTAGTAAAAATGTTAAGCTGTTGTACGAGATGATAAAAACTATTGACGAGAAACTTGATGCAAAGGCAAACGAACCAAAAAATAGCAATGAAGAGAAGGAAAAGATTGATAAAATCTTTGAAAAGAAACAAATAGGAAGGCCGTCTGGCAGTTTTCAAGATAAGCAAAAGCAATATATGGACATGTTAAATAAGAACAAAATTAAATCTCCAAAAACAGAAACTATTGAATTTTATAAACTGTTTAAGAACGAAGAAGGAAAATACGAATTAATATAATACATATCTAAATAATTCTAATAATATGAATTTATTAGAATTATTTTCAAGCAGTGGTTCTGGGGATAATTATGTAATACATAAGCAGGAAGATTTATACAAAATACCTGCTGAATTGATTTGTGAGATTTTGACGAGTTTGACGGATTAAGGAATTTGAGTTTCTGACACCAAAATGAGCCCTCATGAGGAATTGTGCTCTTTACCCCGGATTTTGGGGTAAGTACCCTGGATTTTGGGGTAACCTGCCTCCTTACCCCGGATTTTGGGGTAAGTACCCTGGATTTTGGGGTAAGTACCCTGGATTTTGGGGTAAGATTTCAAGGATATTTTTTGACACATACTTAATAAACCTTACAATAAAAAAACATTGTAAGATTTATGTTTGAAAATTATGGGATTTTATATTTTGGGATTTTGAGATTTTAGTTTCAAGGAATATTGATTATAGGAATTTCTTAAAATGTATTTAAAGGTTTAAGGACATTGTATTATAAGAACTATGGAAGGACAAATTTGTGTTTTAATTAAAGGTAAAATGTATGAAGGAATTTTGGAAAACGGTTCATTCAAAACTGATAATGAAAAATTATGTAGAAACTGTGGTAGAATGAAACTATTTGACGAATTTAATAAAGATAATAAACAATGCAAACAATGTTCAGAAAACAAAAGAAATAACCGAATTAAACATAAAGATAGATACAATGAGGAGCAAAGAAAAAGATATGAAGAAGATGATGAATATAGAAATAAATCACTTGAAAGTAATAGAAAATGGAACAGTAAAAAAATTCAGTGTGTTATTTGTGACTGCTATTTTTCTCAATGTTTAAAAAAGCAACATCTTAAAACAAATAAGCATAAAAGAAATTTAGAAATGAAACAGGCAGAAGAAAATTAACATTATTTTTATTAATAAATATTTTACATAAAATTGTATAAGGTTAATATGTAGAATAACTTCTTAACCTTATATAATATTTCAATGAAGTAAAATTATGTTTCAAGGAATTAGATAAGGTTAATGAATATGAATAATGTATTAACCTTATTTAATATTTGAATTATAAACCTATATTTTATATTTTGGTAAGTTGTTCTGAAAATTATTTTACTTCTTTCAAGATATGTTTTGCTATTTTTCCCCTCCCCCCGAGCATGGGCCCCAACTTGGGCCCAGTTTTGCGCAAACACTGGAAAACACTGTGCTTTTCTACGTTTTTGACGGAAAGGTGCAAAATGTGGAAACCTGCTTAACAGTGAGGCTATACTGATCCCCATCTAAGCTCGGTTTTGGGCATGGTTTTCGCTCAAGACATGAGCAAAACACTGTGTTTTTGACACGTTCGCGTGGGCGCAAGGCCTCGGAAAGCGTGAAAAACATAAGTTTTTTGCGGAAACCTGCTTATTGGTGAGGCTTCACTGGCCCCCGCCAAACCCGGCTTTGGAGATTGCATTGCCTACAGCGAGCGAGTGAGTGAGCGAGCGAGCGAGCGAGCGAGTGAGTGAGTGAGTGAGTGAGTGAGTGAGTGAGTGAGTGAGTGTGTGTGCTTGTATATTCAACTGAGCGCTCAACTGGGGAAGCCTGAAGCGACCAAGTGCCAGAGGCAGTCCAGATGCACGCACACGTGCACACACACACACATACACATGCCACCGTGCAATCGCTACATGTCACCGGGCGGTGCCGCGGTTTGAGAGCTCAAGTCTGCGCAGCCTGCGCGCTACTACTGTGCACTACCTGCCATCTTAGTAGATGTTTTTTGCCACACGCTTATGGGCCTGCTTCCTTCCGCAAACGTGCCTCGCGCAAGTTGCCCCGTGCTTCGAACAGATTGCAGTAAACTGAGGCTGCCGGCGCGGCCGGTGGTGCGTCAGCAACGTAAATCCGGGCGCCCCCCGAAGGGGGCGAAGAGGCTGTGTGTAGATTCTAGATCCCTCCCACCCACTGGGGAGGGGAGGGGGCGCGAGCTTTATAACCTTCGGTTAGAGGGAACCGAAGGCCTCCGAACCACCAGCAAAAACACTCGGTTTTTCGACTGGTTCGCCAAAAACGCTGCCAGAAATCGGGCTCGGCCGGGGAGAGGTGAGCCCTGCCTGCTAAGCAGGTTTCCACATTTTCCACGTTGGCGCCCGGCCTTGAATCCATACAAAACTATCGAAAACACAGTGTTTTTCTGCGGTTCACCGAAAAGCCTACCAAGAAACGAGTTCGGCCGGGACTGTTTAAGCCTGCCTGCTAAGCAGGTTTCCATATTTTCCACGTTTGCACCCGCCAAAAACCTTCAAACACATTGTGGTTTTGCACGTTCTCGGCAAAATTGGCCCGACTCAGGGGACAACATCCCCAGCATCCCCCGCATCACCGGCCTTATCCGCATCAATGTCCGCCATGGATGCGGACCCTGCGGGGAAACCACGGGCTCGGGGCGCCCGGATTTAAGGGCTACCGCCCTGGAAAAAAAACTTAGAAGCCAGCGGGCGCTAGATGAAGATGCTATCAAGCAGAGGCAGGCAGCCAAGACGTAAGACGCTGCCGCCGTTGCCGCTCATCCGAGCCACGCTAGTTTCGGATGAGCATGACCCAAGCAAATTTGGATATCGTCGTAGAACCCCCTGCGTCACCATCCCCAGCATCTCCAGCGTGGCAAACCCTGCGAAAACAAGAAGCGTACGACTAAGACGTCCATAGCCAGTTTAAATATCGTCGTTTGTGAAGTACAACAAGAGATAAGCGAGCAAGTACGAAAGGGATGTAAGAAAAGAAAAAATGCTGATGATCGTCATGATGACGACTATGATGATACGATGCCAGTGATGCTGATGGATGATGATGATGGTGATCATGATGATGATTAGGTGTCTATTGAGAAATTTCCACTAGCTGTTAACGGGCAGATGCTCGTCCGAGCCAGTTTCGGATGAGCGTGATACAAAAATAAGCAAACCCAGCCTCTCCAGCAGCAATGATGATAATCCTCACCACGTATCCCTGGCATCTCCAGCGGCGATGATCGGGATGATGATGACCTTAGCAGCTCCAGTAGCAACGAGGATAATCATCACAGCCCCGCACTTCAAGTATGCAGAAGACAGACATACTGGATGATGACGGTGAGAAGGATGATGATCATGCGTCTAGCGAGCCAATTCCAACGAGCACATGCTCATCCGAGCAAGTTTCGGATGAGCGTGGTCCAAAGCAAATTTAATTATCGTCGTAGTATCGCCTGCATCACCAATGCATCCTGTGCGTCACCAATTGGGCTAAGAGGTTGTGATCATAAGTATCATCGTAGCATCCTCTGCATCGCCAATTGAGCCTAACGCCACACCTCAAGCATGCAGACCGGATGATGATGCTGATGATGATGATGATGCTGAATGTGTGTAGCGGGCCAATTCCACCAGCTGTGAAGCTCATCCGAGCAAGTTTCGGATGAGCTTCGTGCGTCGACGCATTTTCTGCATCACCAATGCATCCTGCGCATCGCCCTGTGTAGCGGGCCAATTCCACCAGCTGTGAAGCTCATCTGAGCAAGTTTCGGATGAGCTTCGCCCAAAGCCAGCTTAATGGTCGTCGACGCATTTTCTGCATCACCAATGCATCACCAATGCATCCTGCGCATCGCCAATTGAGCCCAACACTGATGACGATGATGATGATGATGATAATCAGCCTTGCGACTGGAGATGCTAGGGATGCGTAGCGATGATCATCATCGTCAATGATGATTATCGTCATCCTGCTGCGCGCTGCTGGAAATGCTAGGGATGCGTAGTGATGATTATCACATGTGCTGGAGATGCTAAGGATGCGTAGTGATGCTTATCATCGTCCCGATCATTGCTGCTAGAGATGTGATGAGTGTCATCGTTGCTACTGGAGATGCTAGAGATGCGGAGTGATGGTTATATCGTCAGGCGCTGCTGTAGATGTTATGGATGCGTAGTGATGATTATCATCATCCTGATGATCGTTGTTGGAGATGCTAGGGATGCATAGTGATGATTGTCATGGCTGCTGCCGGAGATGCCAGGGATCATCACGAGGATCGTTGCTGGCGAGGCTGTGACAATGTATATAATAAGAATAGACAAGCGATTAGCGTCACTACGTAGCCACAGCGTCGCAAGCAGCGATCCCTGTGATGATCCCTAGCAGCTCCAGTAGCAGCGACGATAATCATCACTACGCATCTAAGCATCTCCAGCAGTGATGATCAGGACGATGATAAGCATCACTACGCATGCGTAGCATCTCCAGCAATCATGGTCAGGATGATGATAAGCATCGCTACGCATCGCTGGCATCTCCAACTGTGCCTAACGTGACGATTGAAATGCCTATAATACGAACACAAAGGCGATGAGCATCACTACGTACCCACAGCATGAATGATAATCATCACTACGCATCCATAGCATCTCCAGCAGTGATGATCAAGATGATGATAAGCATCACTACGCATCCGTAGCATCTCCAGCAGTGATGATCAAGATGATGGTAAGCATCGCTACGCATCGCCGACATCTCCAACTGTGCCTAACGTGACTTTTGAAATGTATATAATAGGAAACACAAAGGCGATGATCATCACTACCTAGCCACAGCATCGCCGGCAAGCATCCGCGTGAATGACAGCCATCACTACGCATCCATAGCATCTCCGGCAGTCGTGATGATCAGGGTGATGAGAAGCATCACTACGCATCCGTAGCATCTCCAGCAGTGATGATCAGGATGATGGTAAGCATCGCTACGCATCGCCGACATCTCCAACTGTGCCTAACGTGACTTTTGAAATGTGTATAATAGGAAATACAAAGGCGATGATCATCACTACCTAGCCACAGCATCGCCGGCAAGCATCCGCGTGAATGACAGCCATCACTACGCATCCATAGCATCTCCGTCGTGATGATCAGGGTGATGAGAAGCATCACTACGCATCCGTAGCATCTCCAGCAGCGATGGTCTATAATAGGAATACAAAGGCGATGATAATCATAACGTAGCCACAGCATCGCCAGCAAGCATCCGCGCGAACGATACCCATCACTACGCATCCATAGCATGTCCGGCAGCGATGATGATCAGGATGGTGATAAGCGTCACTACGCATCCGTAGCATCTCCAGCAGTGATGACCAGGATGATGATAAGCGTCGCTACGCATCGCCGGCATCTCCAACTGTGCCTAACGCGACTTTTGAAATGTGTATAATAGGAACAAAAGGCAATGCTCATCACTGCCTAACCACAGCGTCGCCGGCAAGCGCCCGCGGGAGTGACAGCCATCACTACGCATCCATAGCATCTCCGGCAGTGATAATGATCAGGATAAGCATCACTACGCATCCGTAGCATCTCCAGCAGTGATGATCCGGATGATAAGAGGCATCACTATGTATCGCCGGCATCTCCAACTGTGCCTAACGTGACTGTTGAAATGTGTATAATAGGAACACAAAGGCGATGATCATCACTACGTAGCCACAGCATCGCCAGCAAGGATAACCATCACTACGCATCCAAAACATCTGCAGCAGTGATGATGATCAGGATGGTGATAAGCATCGCTACGCATCCGTAGCATAGCATCTCCGGCAGTGATGATGATCAGGATGGTGGTAAGCATCACTACGCATCCGTAGCATCTCCAGCAGTGATGGCCAGGATGATGACAAGCATCGCTACGCATCGCCGGCATCTCCAACTGTGCCTAACGTGACTTTTGAAATGTGTATAATAAGAATACAAAGGCGGTAATTATGACTATGTAGCCACAGCCTCGCCGGCAATGATCCGCGTGAATGACAATCATCACTACGCATCCATAGCATCTCCAGCAGTGATGATCAAGATGATGATAAGCATCACTACACATCCGTAGCATCTCCAGCAGTGATGATCAGGTTGGTAAGAAGCATCACTATGTATCGCCGGAATCTCCAACTGTGCCTAACGTGACTTTTGAAATGCGTATCATAATAATAATACAAAGGCGACGAGCATCACCACGCAGGCGATGAGCATCACCACGTAGCCACAGCATCGCCGGCATTCATCCGCGTGAGTGAAAACCTAGCGAGCCAATTCCATCAGCTGTCAACGAGCACATGCTCATCCGAGCAAGTTTCGGATGAGCGTGGCCCAACGCAAATTCAATTATCGTCGTAGTATCGCCTGCATCACCAATGCAGCGTGGGCCTGCTGAGCTGGCCACCGGGACCGGCACGGCGGAGACGTGTCCACGGGCACCCTGACGGCCGGCGCAGCAACGTCGTCGGGGCGCCTCCACACAAGCGGTGTCGACTTTTTTTTTCCACGAAATCGCCTACAGCATGATCGCCGGTCGATAGAAAGGAACCTGAGCAAGGAGAGGTGCTTCTTGGAAGCGGTGTAAATTAATAAATTCGAAACATGCAAGGCCATGCACAAAGCCAGGGTACACATCACCTCCCACATGCTAAGAAGGCGACAAAGAAAATGACGACCCAAAGGGTCATTTCTTTAGCAAAACCAGTACAAGCAAAAGAGAGGGGGGTGAAACCGGGACCGGGTGCCAGAGGCACCAGTCCAGGTTGACTGCAAGATCGAGAGCCGGAGCAACTGTACAGCGCTCAAAGGCCTGTGAAACCCAGGCCCTACGCCTGGACACATCTCAAATGTCGAACACCAGGCTGCCTTTCTCGCAAGCCAAATCGTCTGGTGGTCGAAACTCCAAGTCAGTGTAAGGCCAGCATCCCGGTTAGGGAATGGGATCTCTGTGCAAGCAAAGTAAGGCATCGTCCGGCAGGTCTACCGAGAACTGCCACACCATCACAGCACGGCTGTTGCGTACGAAGAACGAAAATCGCCACTGTTCGTTTGGCAATAAAGTCCGGAAGGCCACAAGTTACCAAGTAGCCACCGCGTAGTTCTCCCCAGGAGTGCTACACCGCGAGAGAAAAAGTAGTTCGCCGCAGCAAAAATGATCCAGAAAGGAAAAGGGGGGGTAATCCAAGTTCAGCATGGGAAATCAAAATTGCGCCACAGAAAACAATGCGAAGTGTGTAACCAAAGCCCAGTGAGGCACAATAGCTGTCGTCATGTACCACCCTGAAAAAACCCCGGGAACGTACCCCGCAGTACGTCAGTGGAAAGTCTGTGAAATAAAAAGTCTCGCAAGCGTCAGCCGACCCGTCGGGCAACTGCTGTACCAGGGACCCGAGAGGCCTGGGCAGCGTGCGACGTAACGGTTCTTCGCCCCCAGGGGACTGAGGCTGGGCTTCGCCCGGCGACTTTGCAGGAACGAAATGGAAGAACGTAACGGGACTGTGGCCGGGGAAGATGTAGGAAGGGTCGGCGTAGATGCAGGTCTGCCGGGGCGCCTGGCAGGCAGAGCGCGCAGATAGGCCAGAGCGTCCTGGTGCCGCACGACCACGTTGGACGGTGGCCGACGCAGACGCCGCACGCTGCTCAGGCAGTGGCCGCTGCCGCACGAAGAAGCCCCACTTTTCCAAGAAGCTGTTGCGCAGCAGGGCGTACAAGCAGGCCGCCCTGCGCCCGGCAGGGCCTTTCAGCGCGCCCGGCAGAAGGCGCCTGAAGTTGAAGCGCCTGTCCACCTTGTGTCCCACCAGGCGCAGCAGGGACCGGGTCCCGTCTTAAAAAGGGCAGCGGTGCAGGTTTGCGACGGGCTTGAAGGCGTTGACGCCACCTCCAGCCCGAGCGCCACCGGGCAATATCATCGTAGCATCCTCTGCATCACCAATTGAGCCTAACGCCACACTTCAAGTGTGCGGAAGAAACCAATACCGGATGATGGTGGTGATGATGATGATGCTGATTGTGTGTGTAGCGGGCCAATTCCACCAGCTGTCAACATGCTCAGCCAACTTAAAGGTCGCCGTCGGTCGTCGCAGCGTTTTCTGCATCCTCTGCATCACCAATTGAGCCTAACGCTGATGATGATGATGATAAGGGGTTGTGATCATAACTATCGTCGTAGCATCCTCTGCATCACCAATTGAGCCTAGCCCCACACGTCATATATGTATAAGAAAGACATGCTGATGCAATAGTGATGACCATCCACCCTTCCCGCGCACCTCCCCCTTTGAGGACAAGGGGTCGGCGGATAATGCTGGGTGACGTCTTGGTTAGTGTCTGTCTGCAACTTGCAGGATCCCTTCTCCATTCAGCGACCTGACAGCGACAACGTTGCTGCTATCGCTCTTGGGTCGCCTCAATCTGAGCGAAGTTGATGCATGAGATGCAATCTGTGAGTGTGTGTGTGTGTGCGTTGTGTGGTTTATTTTAGCAGTTCACAAAGCAATCTACCCGCTGTTGCCCAAAAAACTGTGAGGCAGCCCTTTTTGTCGCTTCACAAGCAGAATGAGGTCACCGACTTAGCGGAAGCTTGGTTAGGATAGACCCATTCACGTGCCACCATAGCTACTGCAGGCGCGCGGGGCAGGCAAGAAAGATCGTTGACATTGGTTTGCCACGCAAGCTGAGAGTTCCTCACATCATGGAAGGTCCTGGAAAGGTTGCCATATGGAATGAGCCATATTGAACATGATGGGAGGATGACTGTTCTGCTCGAAAGGCCCTGGCAGATCTTTGATTGGCAAAGCTGCCTCTGCGCTTGGAAGCTACGCAAGGCCAGCAAGAGCCACTGCAAAAACATCAAAACTCACTGTAGCTCACGACGGCTCACGAGTGCAGGTCTTGGGTTCTTGGAAAACCACCGGTGGCCGTGGAAACGGAAGGACGGTTTTGCGTTGAGTGGCCGCATGTTGTCGCACGCCATCATTGGCCTGGGCATTCGGAAAGGAGAGACCAAGATCGCGGGCTTCGCTCAAGCCAGTGAGATTCAGGCCAGCAGTCATCCGCACTTCCAGAGGCCAGTTGGGGATGCATAGGTCAGCCAGCACATTGTAGCAAGCGAACTGCCTGTCATGGCTAAGTTTGTTGCGCTAGCCTTAGGCTCCTCAGCCTGAGGACAGTCCGAAGCATATGCCATCTGAGGATGGAACCCGGCAAGGCCAAGTGCTCGCTCCAGCACCCGTGGGTCCAAGCACTGCCATGGTGCTGGCAGCCACATGCGATGCATTTGGCAGGGGATCTCGGTAGCTTCAGCACCGAACGGTAAACACCATGCCCATTTGGCAGTCATCAATCAATAAATGCTGTGCCAAGGACGAGTGGCTTTGTTTTGTTTGGAGACGCTTCGCTGTCTTCACCTGTGGAAAGGCGACAGTTGCACAAGCTTTGCTTGCCACAAATTAAAGCCTTGTAACAAATGCAAACGTGTAGGCTACCGGGATGCACAAGTTGCATGGCTCGCATGCAACAGCAGCTCGGGCCTTGGAAGTGCGTCCTATCATTGGAGACTGTTGATATTTAGCCGCGTGGGGTTGCGTGATTTTGCAGTTTTCCAGCACCGGCAGACAAAGCGACTTGTGGTGAATGGGCTGGAGTTGGAATTGGCTTGGGGTGGGGAGGGGCAATTCGGCGGGGTGTGTGATTGCTGTTTACAGTGTACTTTGCATACTGCATACTTTATAAATGTGTGTTTTGGGTCTCCAATGTCACTCATGTGCATGTGCTGTCCTTTGGCACTGGCTTTGTCATGCAACAAAGAAACGAACACACACAAACACGTGTGTATCATGTACCTGTTCAGTAGAATAAGCACAATCGGGCCCAATGAGCATTCCATGTGTGAAACCTGTCCAAACAACTCATGGCTACGGCGGCCGCATGCCCTTCACGCATTCTCAATGTGCAAATCATTGCGTTTCACCCCTGCAGCCACGTAGCATCGGTCGCCGATGGGCAACACAATGCCCAGGATGTGAATGTATCAGACTTATGTGCATGCCATCACTTTCATACGTCTGCGGATTTACTGCTTGATCATCATGCCAGCAAGGTCCGGTGTTTTGTTATGCATTTGGGAAGCCTTGGGCATGGGCTCTGTTGGTGTGGTTTGGACCGGCAATGCCACAGCCGGTGACCTGGAATTCACGGAGGATGGAGCGGTTAAGGGGATACTTTGCGGCACAGAGGCGGAGCTGCGCCGTGCATACGAGATCAAGTTGCTGGAGACGCTTTCAGCGCGAGTGCCAAAGGAGCCCTTGCGCACACCGAACCCGATATCCGAAGTCGCGCAGGGCCAACCTTGCCGTGTCTGCATGGCGATGACTCGCTTACCCAGGCACCCGCTGCACAGGCTCTTCACCCAAGAGATCCCAAGAGGCTGGCACAAGAGTGGGGCAAGCTGCTAAGCGCCAACGATGGCCACCATTGCCATAGACGGGACGTCAATGCGCAGATGGCGCACGCGGAGCCTGAGCTCGACTCAGCTTGGCCCGGTCTGGCGGTCGACGCATCAACGTGGATGGACCCGTTTGCGCTGAGCCCGGTGGCAAGGGCGAGTGGGGCTCCTGGACGTCGGCGATCGACGGTATTGTGTCGGCATGGAGCCAGTTGAGGCTGGACGCAGATCCCTTAGGAAGAGCACCTTGTACTACCAGACGCAGTTTGCCTGCTGCCAAAGCGCCACGCGGAACTCGTACCAGAGCTGCGGCGACCCTGGCCTGGCAGGATGTGTGCATGCGACTCCGCGAGGGCGAGTCTGAAGAGGGTCCAGCAGGCACAAGCAAGATCCGACTTTGCCAGCTGTCAAGGCTGAAGCGCGAGATAGCGCGAGCAGTGCCAAAGGCGCCACAGCTTCTCGTGGAAGCTCCAGGCGCTCACTGCAAAGGTTCACGTTTTGTCTTTGGATGTCGAAAGCTGCGCGTACAGATTAAGTAGGTTGCAGCCGGTAGGGGGTTCGCCGTCAGGGTTGCCTGACTACAAGCCTGTGTGTCAAGGGCAGCAAAGTTTTGAGAACAAAACAGCAGGTCCCTTGCAATGCGTATAGAGTTGTGCTTCGAGAAGACATGAATCGGGGTCTTCGTAGGCAAACTGACGCACATTGGCATTGGCAGCCCTTTGCTTTATGCTAGGCCAGAATCATTTGCCGCATTGGAAGCCCGAAGCCATTGTTTTCCCACCCTCAGATGAGCACCTGTTCTGTGTAGTTGGGGTGTGGCGACGCATTGTGTGCAAACGTGGCTGCCGCGATGCGGCCTTCTATCGCGTGACCTTTGCTGAAGCGATTCCATTCCTCAGGCCCGTCCGTCAACAAGGCTTGCGCTGATGAGAGAAAGAAGAAGCTGAGAGCGCATTCATTGACCAGCATGAGTGTACCTAATTGTGTGAGGGTCAGAGGCAATATTGAGCATCACAACCCGGCCCCATTGCAAGTAGCTGTTGCCATTTGGCAGGAATGTCACAAAGCTGATGTGCCCCCCGCTCAGTTGCAGTTAGGAGCATGAGGTGGGGACGGAGGGAGGTGGGAGGGGGAAGAGAGTGGCGTGTAGATGTAAGAAACATGATTGTAAGGCCTGGGTTGGTGATCTATGCTCCGCGACGAGGTCTTTTGGAGCGCTTTGCTCAGCTCACATTTGACCGTTCTGGGTCAAGCACAGAATGAAAATACAATTTAATGCTTGGTGGGTTGCTCCTGCCCTTTCTCGGAAGCAGCTGGGCGAGACAGCAACTGTGGTTCAGGGCTGAACAAAGAAGAGAGCTTAAAACTGACAAGATGCACGTGTTGCTGCCCGTGAATAAGGCGCGTGTTGCCGCTGTAATGGTTTGGTGCACGTGGCAAGTATTTGGTTGAGAATGTTCCGCACTTCGAAGTCTTCTGATAGTGTTGTGTGTCACGAGACGCAACTCGCCAACTCAGGCTTTGGACGCTGCCTTCACAACACAATTGTCCCAAGCGTGCTGCAGCCATGTGCGTGGGTTGGAAACTTAGAATGCACCACGAGGCAGTGATGTGACCTGGAGGGAAGAGTCCTTTGTTCACACTTGACAACTTCTCAAGAAACGAAGGGAGCAAACTGGGAATGTGCGTTGTATGGCTTGCCTCCTTTGCTTCCAGGCTCCGATTGCTTGCTGCTCTCTGCTGACGCAGGGCAAGCTTACCTTTTCTGGCGAATCTCTCGGAGCAGCGCACAGATTCCACACCAAGCACGGATGTAGCATTGTGATCGCTTTGTGTTCGGCTGTTGCGTACTGCAGTGGGTTGGTGCGCCACAGGCCTACTGGCAAGCTGGACAGACTTGTTTGGGTCGGCCGCCCAACTTGAGGC
>CAUJNA010001051.1:62500-90816 GCA_963377175.1 Effrenium voratum
CATTGCACTTGTGCGGGGAAGGTACTGAGAAACACCAACCACGAGAAGAAGCAGCTGCAGGTTTGCCATTGTATGTGTTTGGAACTTTGAGACGCATGTCTTGCGTCATGCACTTGACATTTGCCAGCTCGCTCCAGACACTGACAGACATGGCAAGCCTATCTATGTCGAAAAATGTTGGGCTCGCAGGCTGGTGCACTTTCAAAAAGTTTGCTTATTTGCCCTGAGCCTCACTCAAGGCTTCCATAGCATGGCGCACTTGCGACGAGTGCTTCAAGAGATGTGGAGAAGTGCACGTCCAACCTTTGGCACGACTGGTCAACAGCTCCCAAGGATTTCCTCCAAGTCGTTTCTCAAAGCCAGCGACGAGTGGGCAACAATACAACAGGATGCAGCAAGGAAAAGAGTATTAGAGGCCGAGAAATCTGCCACTGAGTCCTTCTTCGCCCCATCAGCCGATTTCCAATCGAGATTTCACGAAGAAGTGGACTACTTGCTGCCCAATGAGGAGATGGTGCCCGAAGAACAGGGGTCATTTATGTACTTCCAGCGTCCGAATGCGGACGGCTTTCTGGAGTACGGCCGCTTTCCATTGGGCCAGCCTCAGGCAGAGCATGTCTTTTTGAACACCGGAAAGCTTGCCGCAGAAACTGGCTATGCAGATGTTACGGCATGCAAGGTATCTGAGGATGATGAGGTCCTTGCATACATCGCTGATTTACATGGCGATGACTCTTACGAGCTTCACTTGAGGAATTTGCGCGAACCGGGCAAAGCCTCCCAAGCAATTCGCATCCCCGGCATTCGCAGTGTAGAGTTTCTGGGTAGAACCGGAAATGTGGCAAGCCTGCTTGCAGTCAAAACCGATGAAAGCACCAAGCGAGCACACCAAGCATTGCACTTGACACTGGCAGATGGACAAGTGAGGTCTCGCTTGCTTTGGAATGAAGACAATCCAGCTGCTTACTTAGAGCTGTTCAAGACTAAAGACCGCCAGTTTGTTTTAGTATCTTCCAACACCAAAGACACTTCCAAAGTTAGCATTGCCAAGTGCCAGGAAGGCAATGTGAGCCAAGAAATCCAGCTGGTTCCTTTGCTTGAGCCCATGAAGGGTGTGGAGTACTTCGCCGAGCATCACGGGCGGATGTTTGTGGTCATCAGCAATCACGAACGGCCAGACTTTGCAGTGTACAAGCTGCCGGAGGAGAAGCTTGGTCATTCCGGGGCTCAGTGGACAGACTTGCAGCTGGTCTTCCTGCCGCCAGGTGCGATGCACGTCACAGATGCGGACATGTTCAGCCGATGGCTCGTTCTCTATGGGCATGACACTGCCGCACCACGCATTTGTGTTGTGCCCCACTCGGAGGATTTTCAATTTGCTTCCACATGCGGCACACCTAGATCAGGCGCAGCCTATTTGGTTGATCTTCCTAGCATTGGGTCGATTGAGCCTGGAGTCAACGCTGGAAGCAATGCAGAGACAATCCGCTTCACGTTTAGATCTCCAGTGGAGCCAGGTCGCCTCCACAGCCTGAATTTGTCAAGT
The DNA here is from genome assembly GCA_963377175.1 of Effrenium voratum. Taxonomy (NCBI): domain Eukaryota; class Dinophyceae; order Suessiales; family Symbiodiniaceae; genus Effrenium; species Effrenium voratum. The sequence goes on from CAUJNA010001051.1 coordinate 64,047, forward strand.
GGAGAAACGCGTCTTATAAATGCTGGAACTAGCCGCACTCTTGATGCATTGAAGATCGCTGAACATGTTCAGTGTGATCGCCTCAATTTTGCTGCACGCGATGGGGAGCTTGTGCCCCTGACTTTGGTTCGTCCTCAAGAAGCTGCGCCATCACCCTGCTTGCTACACGTTTATGGAGCATATGGCAGCTGCTTGACGCCCGACTTCCGACCTGAGCATATTGCCCTTCTCAGACGAGGTTGGGTGCTGGCTTGGGCCCATGTAAGAGGAGGTGGCGAACGAGGGTCCGCTTGGCACTCTGCTGGTCGACAGCAGCAGAAGGCAAGATCGGTGCTCGACCTTGCAGATGCTGCCCGCTTTTTGCTGGCGCGCGGCATCGCGGTACCTGGGGCGATATGCTTGAAAGGATCAAGCGCTGGTGGGTTCGCTTTGGGATCCTTTCTGAATTCGCGGGAAGATGCTGCGTTGGTTGGCGCAGCCATACTGGAGGTGCCATTTGTTGATGTTCTTACAGGAATGTTAGATCCATCACTCCCGCTCACCGCGCATGAATTTGCAGAATGGGGAGATCCATCGCATCCAGAGCATGAGGAGAATATTCGCTCATTGTCACCATACGAGAACATAGGGTCACACACCTACCCTCCCATCTACATATCCTGTGCATTGGCAGACGCTCGGGTGCCGGCATGGATGGCAGTCAAGTATGCCGCTCGGTGTCGAACCAGAACGCCTGGCTTCATCAGGTCAAGCACTGGACGCTTGCTTGACCGTAAACATATATGAGCATAATTATTCTGCCCTTGTACATTTACTTGTGAGACACCTCATGTTTGTTAGTTTCAGACAGCATTTCCTGCAGTTTCCCGCCGCTCTTGTAAGGAGTTCGCCGCGGCTCTCTCCACTCCCAGGGTGCAGAGCCAAGTGTCGTTCTTCACTGCGCTGACTCCGGCCACGCTGGCGAAATGGGGGGGCGGTCGGCAGAAGTGGCTCGCCAAGTCACCTTCCTTTATCAAGCTCTTGGCCTGAAAGCATAAGGACTGATGTAAGGCTAACGTTCTGGCCGGGCCATTGCTCGTCAAGGGCCAAAAGCAGAGACGCGCTGAGGGCCGACTTGCTTGAGTTGTATGAATACAGAGTGATGGCCTGCACTATTCGCAGAAGCAGAGGAGGCTAGTGTGCTGATCTTCTACAGGCCATGCCGACAACATGCCACTCACTCAGCGCCTCATCAAAGCGACCAGAGCTCGCCCGACGACCATGCCAACACGCGCGCGATAGACACAAAATAGTCTTGACACTTGTGCGCTCGGGGCCGCAAGCCGTCCATTCGGGACGAAGGGCTTAAGTGCAGGAGCAGCTGATGGAGACCATTTCTGGCTTCACCGAGGCTGCTCAGTGCTGCCTGTCAGAGCATTGTGGAACTCTGGTTTGCGAGGTCATAGAGGGCCTACAAGATCAATGCGCGGATGGTGCCATCAACGCCCCATCAGTTGAGCGATTACAGGCATCTCGTGGCATCTCAAGTTGTTTGGTGCTGCAGCTATGGCGCCACAGCCATTCACTGCCAGGACCAGCTGCGGGATGTCAACAACTCCAATCACGCTTTGCAGGCTGGTGGCAGTTCAACTGGGAGTCTTGCTAGTCCGTGCAACTTGCTGTGCGTTCCACACGACCTAGCCGAGGCTGAGGTTGAGAATCTGAGGACTTCGGCAACAGTTGTGGTTTGAGAGTTGATTCGACCCCAAGAGAATGCGATGGCGCATCTACCAGGCCTCGTGCCCCATCAATTTAGCTAATGACCAGTCGCTCTGTAGAATCTCGATATTTCTGCAAGCCCGCAAACAGAGAAAGAAGCCATTTAGCTGTGACATGTGCAGAAATATGTTCCAGGATCCACTTGGAGAAGTTGACAGAGTCCAAGAAGGTACACGTTCCGACGTCTTTAAAAGGCTTCATTGATGTGCCGGTTGGGCTTCAGGCCGACGCTCGGCGTTCGAACGGATTGGGCGCTGGTCCAGAAGCTCAAGCGGCCTTGGCCTGTGAACAAACTGCGTGAGTGTGTTTCGTGACGTGTGTTCGAGCTTGGTGGCAATGGTGGCAATGGTGGCAATGGTGGCAGGTGCATCAATTGAAGGATGAGAGAGACATGCTGAAGGTCGTGTTGTTTTGCTGGCTACCAGTTTCAAAGCCGTCACTGCAAGGCTCGCCTAGAAGAGTTGCATTCAAATACGGCTTCTGTTCAACATGACCAGCAAGAGCAGGCCTGGCGCATGGTTGCCGGAGATGCGCTTGTGTGCCTTTGAGCGAATTTGGCAATTTGTGGTTGCTGGCCAAATCCAGGTGCACACGCAGGAACTGAAGCGCTTGCGGCAGGAGTTTGGAGTGGCGGCTGTATGGGACTGTTTTCAAAGGCAAGCCTAGTCTGACAAGCAGACTGGTCTATGACGTGTAACTTTTGGCTCTTCCCTGCTGACTTGCTAAATTGCTACTTGGACCGTCAACATGTGGATTGCCCCAAGAGTCAAGCGCATTCATGATGCTCTCAGGACGTTGAGGCCCTGCATAACCAGAAAGAGCAGCTGCGAAAGCAGCTGCAGGATGTGAGTGCTGCGCAGCATGTCCCAAGCATTTCTTTTAATGAGGGTTGTTCCTAGAATTGGCGACTCCTTCAGGATGAAATGGAAAGAGCAACAGTAATCAAGTATTCTTGCATATAGGCACCCAGTTTCAGAAAATACCCGCGATATGTTGCCAATGCCGTTTGTGTTGAGTCTGGATGGTCCATGCCATGCCGCATGGCAAATGTTTCAGCGCTCGGGAGGACCAAGACAAGGAAAGACAGGCCCGATGTTCCAGCACAAATCGGGTGGAGTCGCATGTTTGCCCCTTTCGCTGTGAACTAGTGTGTCATGTGAGCATGAAAGAATCTTAATATGCAGTGTGTATAAAATGTGTACTATTGTTTGCCAGATTAGTTCTCAGAAAGTAGGGGAATCATCATTGGGGTTCAGTCACTCGCTAGCCGGCCGCTTGCATCTTGTTTGGTTTTGCTTGTTGTGTTTTTTCACTGGGGAATCCAGAGCCTGTGCATATTGTTTGTTCCCCACCATCCTTTTCACTCCAACTATTCTGTCCTTCTGGAAATGGCTTTGTTTGCCGTTTGTGTTTTGTTCACGCAAGATGTACTCTAAGGTTCTGCATTCGGCATGAGTCGGCACACTTGGAGTCTGATGCTAGCGTACTTTCTCGGAACAGCCCATTTCGGCAAGCCAACACGTTTTTGTGGCGACTGTTTGCGTATATGTGTCCGTGTGTGTCCGTGTGTGAGTGTGTGTGTCCATGTGTGTGTGTGTGTGTGTGTCCGTGTGTGCGTGTGTGTGTGTGCGGAGTGGCAGAAAACCCTGCCACCATACAATAACTTTTTCCCACTGCAGGGGGTGGCAGCAGGGCCGAGAGTCTGCCACCAACGAAGACACTCTCGTGACCCTGGTGAAGCAGTTGGAGACGTCCAGCTGTGTACCTGCAATGGTTGTGCAAAGTCTTTTTGGCCCGTTGTTTCTCTCGCTGTGCGTGCTTCATGTTGAACCTTGTAACGTTTCGACACTAGAGGGAAACCGAGTGCATTGCGAGCCGAAACTTATTCATGCAGAACCTTATCCAAGCCGAGACTTACCAGTTGTACTCGAAAGATTAGAACCCTCCATCTGGAGTCTAAGTGTGAACACCCCATTCGTGGGGGACCCTCGGGTGTACCCATCGTGTGACCCCGGGCCGGTACGCCGGAAAATTTGACCTCAACGTGCTTATCATAGAACAGCGGAATTTCACGTTTAAGCAGGAACGAGGTTTCACTAAAGGGAAGACAGCCACCTCTTCATAGTTAAGTTTCACAATCCTGGATGTCGCTGCTGGCAGATTCCTTTGTGCCTTGCGTTGTGATGCCGTTTCCTTTCGCAAGGAGCGTGTCGGCCGATTCACATGCTTGAATTATCCGAGTTGTGTGCTGCACTTGACGTGCTGCACAGTGGTCGAGCTTTGATTCATGAATATGCATGTACATGGTCTTGAGTTGTCGTTGATTGTGGTTTGTCGTTTGTATCCTTCCTCAAGGACGAGCTTTACCATTTCCGGACGTGTTGCTGTTTCGTCATGTCACCACGGGATGATCGTGACAGATCCAGAACTCGGCGCAGAAGGGATCGGAGTCCCTCCTCCCAGGCTCGCAAAGCACGCAGACGTGAACACAATGACAACCTGGTCTCGGATGGCATGGATTGGAACAACTTGGTCTCCTGGCAACACAATTCGGGCTACAACACTTCCAGTGCTTTTCCGGTGCCGCCAGCAACTATCAATCGAACCCCTCCTCTACACAGCAATTTCATCATACTCCGGTCAACTACATGATGCCGTTTCCTCCGGAGCCCACACCAGCTAAGTTCGTGACGCCCGTGATGCCACCACCGGTCACTTCTTCCCAAGCTACACCATCGCCTGGATACCCAGCTGCGCTGCCAGTTCGACCTCAAAAAGCGTGGCTTACTCCACCGGATGATTGGAAACCTGGTGATGGCATGTTCGACACCAACCAGCTCTACTCCTTTAGCCTGCCCATGACGGTTGCCAACACCCCGCACAACACTCTACGTGGCATGTCTGGCATGGACATCCGGGAGGTTCGCCTGGTTCAGGTCATACACGGGGGCATTACCAACTGGCTACTGCGACCATTTGCTCACGGGAGATTCGTGACGTGGGAAGGATTTCGTACCCGCACCGAGGCCCTGCTTTGAAGTACCTGTTCAAAACTACTGCGACGATCACAGCCGCTCAACCTGCTTACTTTGGAAAAGGACCTTGCCAATTTGCTGGGGCTCAACCTTGACGACTTCAATCAGCGCATCAAGGTTCACGACCACTTGGCCAATCTGGTGCTTCAGTTTCTTCACCAACATCACGCGACTCTTACGCCCTCTACCCACAAGCAGAAGACATGCTCAAGAAGTTCAATGATCTACATCGAGCTCATGAGTTGCTCCAGGCTCAATATTCGGCATCACAACGAGCTTCGTCTTCCCCTACGTTACCATCTCAGAAAGATGATGCAGAGTTGGTTACACCACCTCCGGCCAACCACTCACAATCTTCGACGCCGACCAGCTCCCTGCCCACGGTCAGTGCGGCGGCCTTCGATGGCAAGTCGTTTGATGGTTCGGTTCAACAACAACCTCGGATCATCCAGTCTCTTCACGGACTTTCTTCCCCGCCTTCCAAGCCGGCGGCGTCACAGCTGCTCACCATACACAGCACGCCAGAAGACATCATCAAGCACTACGCATGGACCAGTGATCAACCACGCTTGTATCTCTAGCAATCACCCACTACCACTACAGCGGCGTCATTGATTAAGTGGGCCAATCACCCATCCCGTCTCAACGGCAACAAGTCCTTGGAATCTATGTCGACCCAGCTCTTTCAGGCGCGTCAACGCATGCCAAAAGGAGATGCACCTACGTTTGCGGCTATGGCCGCTCTGTGGGGACTTGAACCTGGCTACATTACCAAGCTCACGGACAAAGCGCTGTGTCACCTCATCGTGACTGCCCGCTTACTCACCGGGTGAACAGTTTCCATTGCTTGCATATTAGCCCGGAGCGGCAGTTGCGTCATAGATGACGAACGGTTCAAAACTTGTCCGTCCTCTTCTTGCACATTGCTTGTTTGGTGAGGTGCTTGTCTCTACTTGCCTTGTGAGTTGCTTGGTGCTCATTGTCTCTTGAATGCGTGTCGCCGCCACCTTGTAGCTTTCCTTGGTTGCATATCCATCATGTGGACTGAACTTCGCCACAGTGGAATCTTTGACGACGTTGCACAAAGGCATTCCTTGGCTACTTTTCTGAACTCGCTGACGGTGTTCTCTACGTGCTGGCAGTACTGCTTTCCTGGACTTCCACCACCGTCGATTCCAATGGATGAGTATGAGTCAATTCAGCAATTGCCTCAGTTAGACCTCATCCTTGAAGTGCTCACCGTGGTTCGGATTGCACTTCAGATTCCGATACATTCCATGTCGCGTTCCTCTCATACTGTGGCCAACAGGTATGAGCTTCACAGATGTCGGAACACTGCCTATCTGTTGATCTGTTTTTTGCAGCGTCTCATTTCTCAAAACCATGGGTACATTCCGCCGTTCTTCGAGGTTCTTCATTTTTACAAGACGTCACTATACGTCACTGCTGTGTGAAATCATGCACTCCACTTTTGCGGATATGCGACACTGCGGACACGCTTCCCAGACCTCTTTGACTTCATTCAGGATCCAGGTCACCATCAGCAACCATGCGTCTACCTCAGACTCTCACCATGGCATAGTCCCTACTACGTTGGAGCAACAGATCAGGATGTTCTTCGCCGAGAACATTCACGCAGCCGCAAATTTCTACAACTACTACGGGGACATCATGCCTTCTTGGAGCCTGCACTTCACTACTGGAAGCGATCCAACACCTACTGGCTTTTCTGTGCCATTCCGGTTGAGATTAAACTCCCACTTTCCTCGGTTTGGGTTCAGGAAAGCAAGTGGCAATACATGCTACGTCCACATCTAAACGCTCCCTGGGTGCACAGACTTCTTCGGAAAATTGGTTTCCGTGAACGTCTGGTTGACTTTCGGCGTCATTCGTTGTCATCGCCTACCTCATTCTCGCTACACAGGCGCTTTCGACGACTACATCCTGATCTCCATCGGCAATTACGACCCGAGATGTTGGATGACATTCAAGCACACTACTCCACTCTTTATCAACTGGGATCCAACACAGGTGCGTCGTTTCAAGCTATGCGCGATCTGTTATCGGCGGCTTTTCCACCCACCCAGCTCTACTACTTCCTGCGACTCTCCGTCTTCGTCAACGAGCCTTTTCGTTCCAAGGCGCAGAAAATTGTCGCCCAGGTTATGCGCAAACGACAACTTCAGTTACCGAGCACCATGACACAACTGCTTCTCCCACCTCTACACGTTCAGAATTGGAAGGCTCAGCTTGGAACATGGTTGGAGCGTTGGGCGTGATCTGTTTCCTTCCTTATTTCTTCCAAAGATCCGTGTTGTGGAATCTCGCAGTGCTACCTTGGGAGACAGGATCTAGAACTACCGCACATGGCAACGCAGGTGGACTCCTGACACGTCTTTTCCGTGTCGCTGTTCGGACATGGATGCCTGCAACCTGTATCGTGCACATGATCATGCCGTGATTGTGGATGAGTTCTCGCGCATCAATGCGGACATTGACCTTGACATCATGACTGCATCCATGAATAGCGCGGCCCTTGAGGATCGCCTGACCTCATGTACGCTGGATTGTCTTCTTCATCGACATCCTCGGTCTCTGATGGTGGTTGACGATCTTCATCGCTTCCCTATGATCCTGAGTTTGATTGGGGCGACAGACATCGACACCTGAGTTGCTTCTGGCTACAAACCGCCGCGGTCGGCGCTGCGTGCGCTGCGAGTGCTGGATTGATTTTTTGCGGTTGACTGGCATGTTTGGTGACACATGGCATGAAGGGTTCATTGCCTGCAGCCGTGTTCTTCTCGGTTGTGCAGTTAGGTGCTTGAGTTGTCATGTCGTGGTTGGAGTGGTGCCCTGATCCTCAACAACCGGACGCTCAATGGGTCAAGATTTTTCATCCGGGATCATGGACACCACAAGATGAACGCGATGATCCGCCTCCGCGCCACACACACAGGGAGTGGAAGGAGTTCTATGCCCCAAACCTGGCTCATGACGAAGACCAGCCCACCAGGCGCACTTGGTACAAGAGGGACTGGACCACTGAGGGCTATACCGGCGTGTTGCTGCTCCTGAAGCTGTTCAAGACTTCAATTCGATGTTTCATCAACATAGCGTGGCCACGCAATCTTCGGCTCTGAGTATGACACCGCAGATGTTGAGTGCGATTCTCCGATCTTCGGATGCTTCTGAATTCTGTGTTGAAGATCTTACTCGTCTTCAGGCTGGGATCTGTCAGCAACTGTCAGAACGCGCGCGTCAAGCGTCCCACCATCCAGCACATGTATCTCGTGGAGTTGCACCACCCGAATCTATTGGGGGCGGGTCAATCAGGCAGCTCTATCAACAAGGCGCAGCCCATCTTCGAGCTAGGTGACGTATAAACCGAGGCATCTTGATCATGACATGAAAGAGTGTCACCTTTGCTCTTGCTTACTTGTGTGTTGGCCAGTTGTGCATGGTTGTGCATTGTGACTGTTTCCTCGCCAGCTGGATCAGAGCCTGCGGTACGCCCTGTCCTTTACTTCAGCATGGACACAGATGATGTGACTCAAACGTCGGCCAGAACTGACGAGCAGCACCCTTGGCTCAAATACCCCGTCTGGCAGGACCAGGAGTGGGTGCGGATCTACACTCCGGGTCAACTTCAACTGTGGCACCCAGATGAGGCAGTACCCGCCCTACCTGAGAACTTGTTTCGGGAGTGGAAACGGGTAACTGGGCATGTTGACGGAACTGGTGAATCCAGTCAAGCATGGACAATTCGTGACTGGCAACATCAAGGTTATCAACGGATTCTGTCTCGCTTGGAGTCCTTCTCCACCCATCATGACCCTGATCCATCACTTGCTGATGTACAACATCCGGACATCATCCGGGTCGAAGACATGTTCACCTATGCCCCTCCCATTTCTGACGGTGATCGCCCGACAGCTCTGCAGCTTCCGCCTGTCTTCTTTGGCGGCGCACGTCTTGCTCATCTTGGAGATCTTTCGTCCCCGTCTTCTGAGCGGCCTTGTGCGGAGCGTGCAGTTTCGCGCTCTCCCCGACGCAGTGGATATTTTGGTAGACGTTAGAATTGATGAGCCCATTGCATGATCTTCCGGCTGGAACAAAAGATTTTCGCCCCTCACTGAGGGGCGTGTGTGTGCGGAGTGGCAGAAAACCCTGCCACCATACAACAACTTTTTCCCACTGCAGGGGGTGGCAGACCGAGAGTCTGCCACCAACGAAGACACTCTCGTGACCCTGGTGAAGCAGTTGGAGACGTCCAGCTGTGTACCTGCAATGGTTGTGCAAAGTCTTTTTGGCCCGTTGTTTCTCTCGCTGTGCGTGCTTCATGTTGAACCTTGTAACGTTTTCGACACTAGAGGGAAACCGAGTGCATTGCGAGCCGAAACTTATTCATGCAGAACCTTATCCAAGCCGAGACTTACCAGTTGTACTCGAAAGATTAGAACCCTCCATCTGGAGTCTAAGTGTGTGTGTCCGTTTGTGTGTGTGTGTGTGTCTTGGTATGTGTGTGTGTGTTGGTGTGTGTGTGTGTGTGCGTGCGCGTGTGTGTGTGTGTGTTGGTGTGTGTGTTGGTGTGTGTGTGTTGGTGTGCGTGTGTGTTGGTTTGTGTGTGTGTTGGTGTGTGTGTTGGTGTGTGTGTGTGTTGGTGTGTGTGTGTGTTGGTGTGTGTGTGTTGGTGTGTGTGTGTTGGGGTGTGTGTTGGTGTGTGTGTTGGGGTTTGTGTTGGGGTGTGTGTGTGTTGGTGTGTGTTGGTTTGTGTTGGTGTGTGTTGGTGTGTGTTGGTGTGGGTCGGTGTGTGTTGGTGTGGGTTGGTGTGTGTTGGTGTGTGTGTGTGTTGGTGTTGGTGTGTGTGTGTGTGTGTTGGTGTGTGTGTGTGTTGGTGTGTGTGTGTTGGTGTGTGTGTGTTGGTGTGTGTGTGTTGGGGTGGGTGTTGGGGTTTGTGTTGGGGTGTGTGTGTGTGTGTTGGTGTGTGTTGGTTTGTGTTGGTGTGTGTTGGTGTGTGTTGTTGTTGGCCGGTGTGTGTTGGTGTGGGTTGGTGTGTGTTGGTGTGTGTTGGTGTGGGTGTTGGGGTTTGTGTTGGGGTGTGTGTGTGTGTGTTGGTGTGTGTTGGTTTGTGTTGGTGTGTGTTGGTGTGTGTTGTTGTTGGCCGGTGTGTGTTGGTGTGGGTTGGTGTGTGTTGGTGTGTGTTGGTGTGGGTTGGTGTGGGTTGGTGTGGGTTGGTGTGTGTTGGTGTGTGTTGGTGTGGGTTGGTGTGGGTTGGTGTGTGTTGGTGTGTGTGTGTGTTGGTGTGTGTGTGTTGGTGTGTGTGTGTTGGTGTGTGTGTTGGTGTGTGTGTGTGTTGGTGTGTGTGTGTTGGCGTGTGTGTTGTTGTGTGTGTGTTGTTGTGTGTGTGTTGTTGTGTGTGTTGTTGTGTGTGTTGTTGTGTGTGTTGTTGTGTGTGTTGTTGTGTGTGTTGTTGCGTGTGCTGTTGCGTGTGTTGTTGTGTGTGTTGTTGTGTTTGTTGTTGTGTGTGTGTGTGTTGTTGTGTGTGTGTTGTTGTGTGTGTTGTTGTGTGTGTTGTTGTTGTATGTGTGTGTGTTGGTGTGTGTGTGTTGGTGTGTGTGGGTTGGTGTGTGTGTGTTGGTGTGCGTGTGTGTGTGGGTGTGTGTGTTTGTGTGTGTTGTGTGTGTTTGTGTGTGTTGTGTGTGTGTGTTTGTGTGTGTGTGTTTGTGTTTGTGTTTGTGTTTTTGTGTGTGTGTGTGTGTGTGGTTGTGTCAAGAGACGGCAAGGTGACGTCCCGTGGGACGCTGTCCACCGAACCCTCCAGCTGTAAATACCAACCACGTAGAAAGGTGTATACGGTCAAACCGTTATAGCCGAACCCGTGTAAATGTTGTAAGGGAGAAGGAATAATAGTTACAACAGTGGTCCTGACAAATGCAGCGCAAGCGAAGTGTTTTCCGCTCTCAATTGCCGATCACGTATGAACGCAGCTTCACATAAGATCTTGAACCTCACTTGTGACTTGAGCCAAATGGCAATCAATGGAACCCTGTAAGCAACACAAACACGGACCTCAGAACTGCTTCCCAATTTAGGCACGGGGCCAGGAGGGTTTTAACATCCCCCATTTGGGTCGCATTGTTCATCATGCGGTCCAAACACCACAAAACGTTCCACTGGCCACGGCTTCAGCTACGAAACTGTGTCGAACACTCTTTCACTCACTATTGCTACACCGTCCATTCATTGTGAAACTTGCCAGGTCCAATTAAGGCAGAAACATGCATCCGCAAATCGTAGCACATTCCTATACTCAGACGCAAGAGACATTTTGCCTCTAGCCAATACGCAACCACTTGAAATCCCGGCTGCCGCATTTGCGCATCGCGCAGCCGTCATCCACAGAAGTGGGTTGGCCATAGAAATCCATAGCAGCGCACGGTCATGTGCCATCTGAATACCATTGGCAAAGAAGATTTGGCGAGCAATACATGCAAAACATAGCCATTCCAGGTACCATGAATAATATATATAATGGAAAAGAAATCATCCATGATGTAATAGTTCCATCCATGAATATCCGGAATGTCATAGTCGTCGGAATATGTAAATGTATACATATCCATTCATCTTGGACGTATGAAATCATATCATGATGTAGAGTCGTTCCATCGCAATGACGTTGATGAGACGCAAGCAACAGATGGGGACTAGCCCACATCGTGCCGCAATCAACATCTGCATTACGCATACCTGTCTCCAATGGACAGTCTGTGGGTACGTCGACGGAACTCTTCGTCCAAATTCTTTTGGGCTTCTCGCGCCCGGACACACTTCTTGTGATGATCTTCTGGTATCCAATGCCCCATTCGGAGGCACCAATCCAGCAGAGGTGTGTCGCATTTATTCGGGTCAGTGGCTGCAATAATGGCGCTCACATTTACCGAATAACCATATTTGCCAAGGTTCAAGCCATCCCTTACGAACGATATATATTTACAGTTGAAAGCCAGGGAAAAGCATCTGTAAATGATATCACCCACCGGGTGCACGCGATCCTTGACCAGGAGCTTCATTTCGTCCTTGGTGACGTCGAGGATTCTCGCTGCAATCCACAGCTTGTAGAATATGTATAGCCCCTCGCACTTGCATACCATCAGACGAATGTATTCATCACGCTCCTCAGCCGACCGGAAGGTCCTTGTCCGAACATTCTGAGATTGAGAAATCTTCAGTACCGTTGACGGCAACAGGATCCCTTCCTGATCGTGCTCAGTCATGTTGGGGTACTTCGCGAAGTCGTTGTGGTATGGACAGCCTAGCCTCCCTTCGAGCGCGGCATCGACCGTTCTCTTTTCACCACCTTCGAACATCCCCCACATCTTTGACATCTGCAGTGCGATGAATCCCGCCATGTATTGAGCTTCGCGCGGCTCATCAAGGCAAATCGCCATCCGCTGGGTATTTATGATATCCCGCGATGCCAAGTCATTGTCGCGGTATTGCCAACCGCCATCTTCCTCCTCAGACATGTAGCCGGACGTGTATCCTTGCGTGTCCATGTCGTCTTCTTCAGGAACGTCCTCCGCCTCATCATCCTCTTCCTGTGCTGCCGCATCATGGTTGGCTTCGTCTTGCGCGCGCCTGGCATCACCCGAGACATTGGGCCTTTGGTTGCCCTCGTCGTCGTCGGAACTGATGTGGATGTAGAATCTCCCGGTAGAGATCAATTGCGCTCCACATTCCAGGCACACACAGAAGCATGTGGGAATCGCGGTCGCACATGACGGACATATCCGGCACCTCAGTCCTTCCCATGTCTCGTCATTCAGGATGACGACTTTGCTGATCTCGTCCCTGACCTCGTTGGTCTGCGCATCAAACTCCTCCAACTTGTTTTCCCGAAACAGTTTGCATGCACGATCAACCATGTCTTTGATGTAGTGCAGATTGTCGGCACCTGCCTCGGTCTCAGGCATCCTCTCGTTGATCTTCGCGACGTTCTGGAGGAACATCGCAGCCGATTCCTGGGAGGAGTTGACGAAACCCGGACAGATCTCGTTTTCCACACATTTTGAGTACGCTCGCTTAACGTCCCCGTACTCCAGGCGTTTCCCTCCGTTGCTTTTGCCAATCCAAATGGACTTGACCTCATAGAACGGGATCACGTCAAAGACCATAAATGTACCATTTGCCGCGACTCCAGCTCCATACCGCGCGAGGGTTGCACTGGGAATGTAGATGATCGCAATCGGATCCCCCGACCTTACGTTTCGTAGCGTCATCTTCGTTGCTACGTTCATCTCATCCGATCCCATGGAGCAAATGCTCCGAAGTGCAATGCTAGCCTGTTTCCGCCATCGATCCCGCCGGGGACTAGCCCACAGCGTACGATGCTTGGCAGGTTCTCCACATACGTCACATGGAATGCTCCTCCGAGAGAATCACCCATTCTTGCGGAATACCTATTTGCCAGTGCGGATGAGCTCATGAATCCAAAATCACTGTGACCAGTTGTGACTCGGATGCACCAAGGTCTGTACCATCCATCGCATCTGTTGAACATCCTGTCGATGTCATCCCGATCCAGGCCAGCATAGTTCATCTCCTCCCTGGCCGCCTTCATGTCATTCGGGTTCATGACGCTTGGAAACCTTGCTGCCAGGACCTGAAACCTCGATTTCTTTTGTCCGGACTCCTGCCACTTGATCACTTCCATGATGCCCATGTATCGTTTTGCTCTCGAAGTTGAAGGTGGGAATATGTCGTTATTTCGGTCGTCAATGACTGCGTCGATGTCGACCCATCCACCTTCATCGCATCTGAAAACACTTCCTCGGCAATTGCCGATTTTGTGCCGAAGGACTCTGCATAGGTTGTGAGATAGCTGGTTTGCTTGATCTTTCGTAGCAAATACCGAGCGATCGTCGCCAATCTTGCATAGTGGAGCACCGTCAAAAGGAGCAACGCAGAAATTGACGCTCTTGCCAAGCTGCATCACATCCACCTGCTCAAGGTTGGCACCCTTGGGAAAGTACTTGGGGTCAACAATAGACGCGTACGCCCATGGCATATGCACATCACTCACGTCGCCGTACTTCGGGATGTAGCATGGGATGGTGTCACATCCTCGCTCTAGCGTCGTCTTGAACGTTCTGTTGTCCCCGCACGGATTGTAGGTGAGGTCCACGCCACCGCATTGTAGCTCTCCTCCCTCAGCCGTGTCAGCCATCTCCACCAGGTTGATGGTATAGCTATACATTTCTATTGTCTCTTTCCCTTCTTGTCCTCCTCTCTTGCGTTCCTTGGACGTCGATGAGGACGGCTCTTCCGTATCCCCCATTTCTTCATCCGAGGAAACATGATCGCTGCTGAGAAGTTCACGGATCTTCTTCATCGCCTTCTCATTCCCAGCAGCCTCCTCATAGTTCTTGCAGTCGCCGTCGTGGGCCAGGTTCGCGCATCTCATGCAAATTCCCATCTCTCCCATGCACTTTTCCATTGAGACTAGGAATCCGAGTGCCGCTCTCCGCCCATCAATCACTCGCTGCTTCTTCTCTTCTTTCTCAACGTTGTGCTGAGAGCTTCGGCTCGGGTCTGGCACTTGACCAAGACCGTCACCTTCACTCTCTGTTGCCTTCCTCTTGGATCCTTGGGTGGCATGCTCGGCCGTCAGGGATCGCGGATGTCTGGGCTTGATCTTGTTCATGATGTCCAGCACTTCTTTCGTGGGCGCCCCGAGCTGGGCGGATGGTTTATTCCGCTTTCGGTTCTGGCCCGTCGTGTGGCTCACGTTCCCGGCGAGGTGTCGTACGATTGAATGCTCAAACTCCCTCTTGATCTTCCATACATCTTTCCACAGCGGAAGTTCGTGCTGAAAGTACGACATCACCTCAAAGAATCCCAATATCATCTCGACGACGTCTCCCAAGGACTCCTCATTCGTAGTCTGTCCCAGGAGGTCATACATCGTCCCCTGATCGAGCACGCTCTTGATCCAGGATGAATAGGCCACGTTGCCAAGATCTCTGTCTATCACAAAGATGGAGGTCCTCTCCTCAACTCCCTCGGAATTCTTGCACGTGATCACATCCCGGGATGCACACAATTGCTTCCCGTGACCGTTATTGTAGAACTGTGCTGCCTGATCCATTGTCATGCTCACGAAACCCACGTGGGATAGCTCCTTCTTCAGCTTGGAATATGCAAGTTCCCGTATAATCGTGGTCATGGCCTGAACATTGTTGACGTCCACCATGAGATGTTGAAGATCTGGGATTGCAACCACGCATTCTGCGAAAAGTCGCGTATACAGCTTCCTCCCTTCGGTTGATCTCACAACACCGTTCGTATCCGCATTCCAGTTCGCGCAACAGTTCACGCAAGAAGTGGGGTTGAATTTTGAGTTTGACCCGAGCACCTTCGACTTGTTCATCTGCATCTCTCTCACACAAAGTTCGCAGATCAACTCACTGAGCTCGGTGACCGAATACCATCGAAGACGTTGATCACTGACATCGATGTTCCCAAACGCATCTTGTCCGCCGTGTCCTTCATCCTGCCGTTCTTGCTTCCGCTTTGATTGAGCAGTGAAGGTCGGCTTGTACTCGAATTTCACCTTCGACTCCTCCATGTTCTTCGGGATATTGAATCGAAGGTCGGGCTCGTTTATGCATGTCTCCTCCAGCTCACGCACGAACGCGTTGCTTGGTGCGATCACATCGATGGATTTCTCCACCAACAATCGCTTCAAGAGGAAATGTTGCAGATTCGAGCTTCCAGGGATCTTGTAGTTCTTACCTGTGAGCGCGTGGGCAACGCGCCACAGGCGATCATTCTCGGTCACCAACGCGCCTGCCGCCTTGCAGATCTCGCTCACCTTGTTGGCGATCGTCCCCAAGTCCCCTCTTCCTCCATGGAAAGCTACGTCGCGATTCACGCACACCACAACCAAGCCCTTGCACGTGTTGACGAGGTCGGATATCGCCTTTTGCAAGGAGTCAATGATGGGGTTGGCGGTCACCTGCCACCCACACCCTCTCATGCACACCCAGTCATAGAGCGACATCCAAATGTGCACCGACACAGGTGAATCATCCATGTCTCGCCTCCGTCGTTCGACGATGAGCTTTTCCAGTTTCTGCAATCGGGAGATGATGCTCATCGTATCTGCGGACGAGGAGACTTGCTCACTCGAACCGTAGTACGATCTCTCCTCGATGTTTGTCCATCCCTGTTCGTTGACCATCATCTGGAAGGTCTTCGTGCTCCCTTTCGCATTGACAGCCCTCAGGGGCCAATCCAGGACCAAGAAGCTCTTCTTCTGAATCATCATGTCGCGAATCGTCGCCCCACCAATGGGGCCCCTTTTCTGCTCCTTGATGATCCGGATCAACCGTCCAGGTGCGTTGTCTGGGTTCTTCTCTGCCTGGATCAACGCGTTGATGGCTTTGGCGCCCGGAAGGCGTCCAGTAATCAAGCATCCTGTTTGGGCACACATGAAAGCATACAGCTGAAGCCATGCCGCATTCCCTTTTCCAACATAGGAAAGAATGATCTTCTCTGCGCTGGTCTTCTCCTCGAAATGTAACAGCGAAGAAGTCAGGCATCTCAGCATACACTCCCAATATGTCGCGTTCTTCCCGTCTGCGAGACACGGCCCAAATACAGTCTGTATGATTGGGTACCCTGTGTTGGCGTCTATGTTGAACTTCACGTTGACAGTCGCGCCACTCAGAGTAATACCCCCTTCGAATGAGGTGTATGTGTCGAGTCCAGCAGTTGGGTTGATGATTGTCCATCTGTCATCATCACCACCGGAGTTCATGCGGAATATGGAGTCGATGATCTCGTTGTCGATCTTGACGGCATCGCTTGCATACGACCCCCCACTTGAAGCTCCCTGCTGGGGGACTGGCCCACCAGAGGTTTGTTTCCTTTGCCCGGAGCTTGACGCTGACTTCTGCTGTCGCTCCGTCTTCTGCGGCGGTTCCGTCTTCGATGAACCCATTACCCACCACGTCGGCTCCTCTCCGATCGCGAAGTCCTCGGGGTACCTCTCCAGTTCCCTGTCGGCTTCGTGAATGGTGCAGTAGGTGTTCTGGTCGAAGTCGATCATGTTGTCCTTCTCCGCCTTCCTTTCAATCTCCTTCAGCCAGCTTACCCACTTGCGCCGATCTTGGTTCTCAGCGGCCCTGTCAGCCGCGTGTGGCGCCAAGCTGATGGAATTGATGTTCATCGCAGGCAGCGTTGATTCGTAGATCATGTCGATGCACCACAGGAAGTTCTGGCGACCTCGATCTCCCGATAGAGGTCCCTTAGCTCGGACTTGTCCTGACGGAAATAAACTGTGTACGACTGATCCGTAGCATGCCTTTCCCCGACCAATGGCTGCAACCTCCTCATGATGAAGGAAACGCACATAAGTGAGTTGATTGCCCCAATGCATGCGTCAGAGATGTCGCTGGGGGTTGACCCACAGATCATCCAGCGCAAAAGGTTGTGCTGGTGAGCTCTTTCATCTCTTCTCATTGCATACGCGAGGTTCTTCATCGACGCACGCAGCTCATTCTGGTAGGTCAGCCCAAGGTCCCAATTCTTCTGGTAGTCGTCTTTTGCGCCACGACCGTAGAAGTCAAGCTTGGGAGCCTTGATCACGCTCAACGTGAATACCTTCCCCCAGTTTCGATCTCTGAACTTCGAAATTCTTCGATCATGCCTTTCGAACTCTGCAGTTGTCAGAAACTCCTCGGAGCTCCTCCACCTTCTTGACGACGGTTCTGGTTGGTTCATCGCTGATGAACTCCTTGTAGACTTCCCCGACCTGAGTGTCTTGGTGGAACGCAGCTGTGAAAGACCGTTCTTCATTGTCCTCGGCCACACCCGATGCGAGATCCCAAATATCTGCGATGGATCTCAACATATCTGCCCCTTCGATGCAATACTTGGTGACGTTGAGCAGTTCAGGATTCTTTGCTAGTAGTGATGCCTCACCGCAAAGCTGGTTCAGCGCCGCCACAATCTTCTTCCCTTTGCTGCAGAACTCCCTCCAACCAAGCATGCATTCGTCAGCAGAGAGTTGTCCGAAAACTTTACTGATAAACTCCAATGCAACCTTCATGGATTGCCCTTCTCCTTTCATCATTCCGCGGCACTTGGCAGAGTAGTACGCTGAGTAGGCGTAGATGGCGGGGACGCCAATGTCCTCGACCCACTTCATGCATGTACCCAGGTCGCTGCCCATTTCCATTCTCTTGGGGATTCTTTTGCCCTCCTCGATGGCGTTCTTCACGAGGTTCCCCAAGAATATTGCCGCTTGCCTGGATTTCCCAACAGGCACGCAGAAGAATTCATTTGTATTGACGACGGTCGCATTGGCAGTCATCTTGATGATATTCTCCAGAACCGGGAAAACCCAAAATAGGCAGCTGCAAATAAAGCCACAGAATAGTCCCAATAAGCGCCCAGCTTCTAATTGAGGTGCGGGACTGGCCCAACTCCTCTTCGAAACTTGAGGTTCGGGACTAGCCCAGTCCCCCGTTGGAACCTGAGGTTCGGGACTAGCCCAGCTCCTCGTTGGTACAGTCGGGGCGGTGCGAATCTCACACGCAGCAGCTTGATGCTTCCGCGAATTCCCTCGCGTAATGCAAGCAAGAGCGAGTTTCAATGGTGCCGGCTGAAGGCACTTTGCTCGAGCACGAAAACGACGGAGGATCACACCTACAATTAACTGGGTTTCTTTGGTTTCCCGACCGGCACAAGGTCCATGCTCATGGTTTCCATTACACTTCTTAGACAACGAGCTGCCAAGGTCAAAGTTCCACGAAACAACTCTCCATGGTTTCTTGATTGGCATGGGTTTCTTCGCATACCTTTGCTTCAAGCCATAGCGACACCCATCAAACTCATGACTAATGCCATCATGAACAACCTCATGCAGTCTCTCATCCTTCCAATAATCGCAACTTCCAGGCAACTCAAACAAAATCGCAGCGCGTTTCGTCATGGCATGCCGTTTGATTTCAACGAACCGTTCAAACAATTTCCAAAATTCCTTCTGTTTGGCCTCGATTTTCTCTGCGGCGTCAATTCCGCGAGTCTTGTTGAGGCGTGCCCATGATGATCCCCCCGTGCAAGGCCCGGCGAAGAACAACAAATCGGAAGGTTTAGTAAGCACATGTCTGGCGATTCTCCCCCCGTACTCGCTCAGTAAGTCATCGACCAAAGTGATGGTGACGACCTGCGGCCCGTTATGGCGGGCAAGGGCAGTGAACCAGTTACGCGGTTCGGAACATGCCATCAGCACAATAGGCCGAGCCAAGTCAACACTGTACAAAGTGACGACTGTGCGAGTTCTCATACCAGGAAGCGAGACATGCACCGGAGCGCGAAGCACACCACCGTCATGTTTAACCATCGCGAGCTCGATACCCGGCGCTAACTGTGGTTTGTGCTTCACCGCAATGCGACACGGAACAAAACAACGACCAGGAACATGTTGCTCATGACTGGTACGCAGGCAACGCATAAGCAGCTTCAACCGGAGCAAAGTTTCCAAAGCAAGGTCATTGACACATTTTAATTCAATGCGCTCGTTCGACAGTTCTTCAACGAATGCGGCCAGCACGGACTGCATGTCAACATCCCCGGACCCGACATGAATTGGTCGTGGTCGTGGAGATTGCTCCCGCGCCGGTACAGCAACCGGTACGGGATGAAACTGCCAAACTGCGCGTTCAACCCACCCATCAATCCGCTCACACTGCAACCCAGGGTCGACCCTGTCCTCAACTTTGAGCCATGACCCGTTCCTCAGAAACCAAGTGGAACGAAGCCACTTGCTCCCGAATGGTGTCACAACCGCGAGTGGAGGTTTCACACGCATCAATCTGGGTCCTTTGGCAACGACAACCGGATCATGTCCTTCATGCTCATGCAATCCTTCTTTGGATGTCAATCCGGACCACCACAGGTCCGGGGGCATGATCGGAATGTGTGTGTACGGAAATGTGGGAACTCCGTCAACCGTTCCCGAAGCAGTCTGCATGGTCCCTTTTATGGGATCACACGTAGGTGTGAGCGCCTTGAGGGTATCCGGGTCAGACAGCAAGCTCGGGTCGAGTAGACCAATCTGCAAACATGCATGTTTCCATTTGCGTCCATCATTGAACGCCTTGGTGTAGATGTCAGCCGCCATTCTGTCGGTGACCTCATACGCCAAATACATGTAATCACGTGTGAACATCTCATGCATCCACGAAATGCAAACACCATGGCTTCTCTCAAGGTGGCGCATCGTGGGGTTTCTCCCCGATCGCACGACACCGATCATAGCCTTGTTATCGTCATAGAACACAAAGTTCGGTGACTTCTTGAGAATCCGCTGCAACAACTTCAGAGCAGGCATACCCATGGCTCTCATGGCAACATCGGCCGCAACTATTTCGGCCTCAGGAGTTGAGTGACTCACACAACCCTGTCTTTTTGAGCTGCCAGACAACGGAAACCGAGTATTAGGCCCTTGTATATTCAAGTGTCCACCAGAGGTGGAACGTAGCGAGTCGACACATCCTGCAAAGTCAGCGTCCGCATACAAGGCCAAGTGCACATCATCCATGGAGTCTCCGACCCAACCGACCATGCGCCAATGTTTCGTATGATGCACATAGCACATCAAATGATGCAAACCCCGATCATCGGAGTCAGTCCACCTGTGCACATTCCGTGCCAGGCGATTCACTTGCCGCAACAAATCGAAGCGGGCAATCCGCGCACCGTACAGCAACTTCATTAGTACGCTTGCGGCATGCGGAGCAAGGTGTCCACGCACGGGCTCCTTCATGGCCAACTCAGGAGTCCCTCCCCGCTGGTCCGGCGCTGTGGCAGAACCGTCGGTGGGCACAAGATTGTTACACCAATTGCACACGACTGACGGCCCCTCTTTGGCAGGCTTCCGTGAGACGTGATTCTTTGTTTCTTCATGCAACTCAGGAGTGACAACCTTATTCAACTTTACGTCGCCCGCCACCTCAAGATAGCGGTCGACACAGGAACGTAGGAACTGTTCCATGTCATAGGTCACCGTTGTTACGCGGTGTCCGTTCCCGAGAGTGACGTTTCCCTTGCTTTGGTTACAACCAAGGTACATGTCAAGTCCAGTCTCGGGCTCAATCTTCAAACGTGTACGTAACATGCTCCATCCCTGGGCAAGGTTCTTTTGCGGCCCTGCCATTTTGAAGTCGTCGACGTACACAACCAGAACAAGCTGGAGCTTTTCATGAATGTACACTGACGGCCATTCCTCACCGATGGGTTCAAAACCGTTCAACACCAACGGCGCGCACCGATTCATCACAGTGCTGCTCCCAGAATGTTCCCGCATCTGGGTGTCCGTACAGCGCCTTCCTCAATGGGACGACTGGTCTTCTGTACTTAACCCAATTGCATTTACTCGGCACAGCCTCTGGTGGCAATTCAATCCAACATGGCGTGCCTCTCAGTGTGGCCTGGATGTACGCTTGAACAGCGTCGGCCATCTGCACATCCCAACCATCATGACAACCCAAAAAATCCGCCCAACGCGAGGCCTCAAACGAAGCAGGAGAGTTCCCCAAATCTTGAAACATCGCAGCTTCAAAGCTTTGATTCTTCACTTGGTTCCCCAGCAACACGCCTCTACCCTTGAACTTCCTCTTAGGATCACCAACAGGCAACTGTGAGTGCTTTTCAACACAAATACCATGTGCGCGAGCCATGTGTATCTCTTCCCCTTTCGCTTTTGCCTCCTTGGCCACAGCGTCATATTCCCGCACTGCGCCAAGGTCGAAGACGCCCTGGTCGATTAATCCCGACCATTCTTTCTTCATTGATGCCAACGCATCAGGGTTGGTCAGCATTTCTTTCCGGCCAACCGGTCTGGACACTAAAGCGTCGAAGAATCGTACAACTTTTACGGCTTTCTCTCTGTGCTGTATTCGCTCAGAAGTCACGCACGGCATCGATGGGTATTTCTTGGCTTCACCGTTTTCTCCTATTGCGGGCAACGCGAGTGGCACTTTTCCAGAAACTACCTCAGCAGACTCCTCCCATTCATACCAGGTAAAATCCGTCGATGCATCGATCGTTGGATCTGTCCCCGATGTCGTCTCAGCTTCGTCTTTCTGACGCTCTATGACTGATGCAACTGCCTTCGTCCAATTTGGAGTCGATCTCGACCGCTCCTCAGATTTGAACTTCCAGGCGTAAATTACTACCAGACACGAAAATTCTTTCTCAAGCTGAACGTTTCGTCTCAAGACGTCTTGGGATTGCTTGGAATCCATGAGAACAACCACTCCGTCAACAGGATTTACAACTATCCTGACCCAATCAAGCTCAGCCAAGTGTTTCCCATCCATTGGGTTCTTGATCTTTGATATGTTCTTCCGCAATCCCCAATTGTACTGCCATTCAACTCCACCCCAGCGGTTTCGAAGCATTGCTCGAATTCTCTTACCACCGGGCATCTGCAATGTCTGTGCCTCTGCCGGCGCAGAAATCTCAGATTCCTTACTTTTGGGGTCGTCTTTCTTCTTCTTGCCACCGCCCTTCACCTCGGCCTTTTCTTCCTCGGTGTAGTATTTCCTCATCATTGCCCATTCATCGGGAGTGTACTCTGGAGGTCTCGTCGTCTTCATTAACCTGAAGCCATCTTTCCCGACAGGATATGGTCTTCCGGCCCTATCGATCTTAACCTCCTTACCATTGTCGTTGATGTATGTTATGCCGTCCCCAGGTAGTCCAGCTGACACATGTGGAAGGTCGGGCTTCGTAATTTCTTCGTCGCCCTTGGCATGTCCATCCCCTTTCCCTTTTGATGAGCTCGGTCTAGCATCCTCTTCTTCTACATGGTCCCCCCGACCTCCGACAAGTACTTCCGGACCATCGTCAAGCAGCAGACCAGCGATCCGATCGACCTCATTGTCGAGCAGTCGCTTCTCGTCACTCTGCAATAACTCGGGCTCGTAGTCCTCATCTTCGACCAGGCGGTCACGTGCATCCAGACCGAGTGCATCGACAGACATCTCAATCCCCTCCAGAGTCTTGTTGGCAGCCTTGTATTTCTGTTGTATTGGGAATGTCAGAGGTGATTTGAGAATCATCCTCTCCGTTTGATGCGGCATTCTCAATCGAGGTGGAACCTTTGCTTTCTTGATGTTCAACTCTGCACCCGCAAACGCAGTGAGTGCCCAAGCCCGATACTTGTTCGCCCAATGCATCCCGGTGCTCAACACGTATCCAGCAAATATACCAGTTTCCCCTCTTGGTTCGAATTTCTCCCTCTTCTCCCCTCGTGCTTCACTCGGCTTGAAGTCTACTAGCGCACCAAAAGGTATCTTCTCGCCTTTGAACTCCTCGCCATGCAGCCTCATCCAAGCGCTCGATCCATTTACTTCTTCAATGTTCATAAGATGGCACAGCGTGGTGATGGCCTGCACCCAGTAGCACGTGGGTAGACCGGCATGTACAAGACAAGCCGAAGTCTGGTCAATGATGAATTGGTTTGTTCTTTCAGCAAGGGAATTATTCTGCGGTCGTCCAGGCAGCGACAGGTCGTGGTTCAGTTTCAGCTCCACGCATGCATTGATCAGTTCCGGGCCATCATCCGAGTATACCTGCTTGATCTTCCTCCTCCCGCAGAAGTGCTTGATGGCCCTGACGACGGAGTCAGTGTCTCTTCTCGCAGTTGGATAAGCCATGATAATTCCGGTATATATGTCCCGAATAATGAGCGCATACCTGCCTTCCACTTCATGATCTCCTGATGCCGTCACAAAGTCGAACGTCACCAGGTCCCCAAACATCTTTACCTCCCTCTTGAAGGCCCCTGTTCGTGATCTGAAGTGTCTCATCTTTGCCTTGACACATGATTCGCAGAAAGGGTTTCGATACCTGTGTGTAAGCAAATGAGCAATGGAGTTGGCGTCCCTCTTGAGGACTCCCACTTTCCTCTTTATTGATGACCCTTCGTACACATCAACTTCAATTCCGGCATCTGGATCATCCTCATCAACCTCTTCCTCGTTAGCTTCGGCATCACCATGTCGACATGGGACTGGCCCAACGTCTACAGGTATTTCCTCAGCTACGGGAGGCGGACGTACCGGACCGGCTCCTCCGGGTGGTCCGAAGTCAAACGCACCATCATGGCGCTCGCCCTCGACCTCTGCGGATTCACCGACAGCGGCGGGTGTGACCTCGTTGTCATCGTCGCCATCCTGATCTGCCGCATCGTTCGTTACCATTGCCAATACTTCCGAAAAGTGCTCCTTGAGGTCGTCTACCGTAGGGCGATGCCTGTTACTCCGAAGTTTACCATCACTCACGAGGTATGGGATGTCGTCCTTGACTTGTAAGTGCACGAATCCCTGCTTTGGTGTAACCATGAAAGGTAGTTTACCAGGCATCCAGTGAAATGCATAACCCATTTTCATGCATCTCCTCCCTATCGACAACACCGTGGGTGTCTCGTCCAACACGTGCGGCTCGACAGTCTCGTCCAACTCGTCCACGACTATCTTGGCCACGTCGGACGTGGAAGTGGAACCATTTGCGGTCTGGAACACGATCTCATCATCATCCTTCACAATATCGACACCCAGACTCTTTGCCTTGGCTCTTCCAATGAGATCATGACCACATCCAGTATCCATCAACCACTTCACCCGTTTGCTGATGCACGTTGACAGTGCGAACACATTCTTCGGCAAACCATGCTGTTTCTTCCAGTCGACGGCCGATTCTTTGATCTCGTCCTTGTTCCGATCATATTCGAACATTATGCTGCTCTCCTTGGTTACTGGGAAGTAGTGTTTCTTGTGTACGTCGTCTACCACCTCTCTCAGTATTCTCGCTCTTATCAATGATCGTTGGACTTGATAGGCTGATAATTCTCGATGATCACTGCTCTTAAACTTCTTCTCGTCGACGCGCACGCACTGATAAGGCTCATTCTCATTGTCCTCATAGCCGTGCCACTCCCCTTTTCGTTCCCATTGCCTTCTCTCGTCTTCGAGATAGGTGATCTCCCCATTCTCGTCGACATCGAGTACTTCCTTGAACCATACCATTTTCTCGGGGATCTCGGACTCGCCAGACCATCTTGATGATTCGCTCATTGCGTCGTCATCATGCTCGTGGTAGACAGTCTCGGCTTCATCCGGTTCGACCTGGTCAACGTCCTTCTTGAAGCTGACCTTTCCCGCAGGAGCCGATTGCTTCAAGACTATCGCAGGCATCGCGATGGCCCTTCTTGCAATAGCTGGCGCTGCGGCCTTGGCGGCAGCCTTCGACTTGGCTTGTGCCTTGTCGCTTGACGTTGCCGGAGCTGAATTGTTCTTGATGAGCTCGTGCCTATACTTGCAAGCACTCCCCTTGTCGCATTTTCCCTTCTGAAACGCGAAGCATGCTCCATCATCCCTCTTTGGTGACGATGATCTGGATTTGGACTTACCTTTTCCTTTCCCTTTGGACATGTTCTCCAGCTTGTGCTCCGTCTTCTTGCTGTGGGAAAATGTGCATTCATTCCCTTTTACGCATCCCTTCGCTGACTTGAAGTGATACCAACATGGGTTATCTTTACTTCCGCCCGGACTCTTGCCTCTGTCGCTGGCACCGTCGGACTTGCCGTTCTTGCCAGCGTGACCCTTTGCTTTGGCCTTTGGGAGTACAGGAGCAGCATCAGGTCCACTGGGTTTCCCCTTCCTGCCTTTGCCACCCTGGTTCTCCTGTTTGCCAGTGGCCGGGGCTGCATTTCTGCCGCCCGACTTCATCATCGACTTGACCGATTTCTCCTTCATGTCAAGCATCAGGTCCTCCCGATCCGCCTTAATCTGATGGTCGATCAATGCCAACAAGAATTCGTACGTCTTTTGAGGATGCTTGTCCGGCAGTCTATGGTAGGCGTTGAGGCCGAACTCCATCTTCTTGCTCCCTTTGATCTTCCTGTAGAGAATATCTCTGAGAGCCAACTTGCTGGGTCTGTCTTCGCTCCTCATCTTTAGCAACAAATCATACCACTTGTTCCTGAATATAACCAAATTCTTGTCTCCAGGAAAGTCAAGGTTGAATAGGTGCTCGATGTGGTAGACAAGATCCGTTCGATCAGACGTTCTGAATGATTGCATAACCAATGCCACCAACTCTCGTCCCTTCACGATCACCCCTTGTTGATGTCGTAGTTCCGAATGTCGCGTAGCGTCGAGGTACACGTCTTTGGCTTCGTCAGGTGCTTTGTTTCAACATGTTCTGCATGCCCATGGCCATTTTGATATCTATCGTAGCAAATCTGTCGCCGCCGGAGTCGCTCAGCATATTTAGGTCTGGGTTTAACCCAAGAGCCTGTTCCAACCATTTCGTCCATGCGTCAGTATCTGGATCTGCGCATGCGCTCAGAACATTCATCAGCAGTTGCATCTTCCAGTTATCGAGTTGGTGGATCTTTGGCCAAGCAGGAATAGACACCCTCTCGGCCTCGGTCTTTCGTTCTTGATTTCTCGATCATCCCTCGATCTTCTGCGCCTCCTCCGTGTCCGATTGTCATCTTCTTCCTCTTCTTCTTCCTCGTCCTCTTCATCCTCTTCGTCGTCGTCATCCTCGTCCTCATCATCGGGTGGATCATCCGGAGGTCCTCCTCCGCCACCTGTGAGGCTCAACTGACGTCGACTTGCCCCTTGTCTATTTCCATTGGGCGAGAATCCACCGTAATCCAATGGGGGTGTAGTACCGTTGTTTCCCCCTCCATCACCACTACCACCAGCTGTAGTAGCGAGTTGTGGGACATGCCCAACAACCCCCTGCATCTGGGATAGGTGTACATCGATCATTGGATCACCAAAAGACGGAAAAAGAATCGAACCTGGCATTAGTGACGAATTAGGGATCAGATTCGATGATGATGACGGGAATAACCCAGTCACCCTCTTGTCTACCCTAGTCGAATT